>JBBDGP010003093.1:325000-666476 GCA_037952835.1 Lithobates septentrionalis | reverse complement strand
GGGGGGGTAATTTATTCCCAGAAATGAGCTTTAAATAAATTTTAAAAAATGTAAATATTTTCTGTTACAAAAGTAGAAAAAAAGAAGGCCATTTCCTCTCCAGCACTTTCATGGGAGAAGGATCTGTAACCACAAATCGGGGGGTCACCAGTTCATTCCCATCTCCTCTCTGCATCTCGTATCGCAGACCAAACCATACTTGGTATAAAAAAACATGAAGTGTGCATTTTTCACAAAGATCATTAGCCTGGTGTTAAGCAAAACACAGGCTGTGATATTTTCCAGTTCCCCGCGTCCTCCTGAAAACGTAGCATGTGAACCCCCCCCCCCCCCCCCAGCGGCCTCTGGAGCGCTCGTTAATGCGGAGCGGCGAGGAAATGAGATCGCTGCTACAAAAATATGGAGGTCGCTAAGATTTTACGGAGTGCGCGAGTTACCTCAGTGGAAAAGATGAATGCCGTGTATCGTGGTCATTAGGTAAACTGACACACGCCGAGCGCAGATCTTAAATTAAAATTACGAGAACATCTCAAAATGTTTATCAAAACGTAAAGTCTTCTGGTAAATGGGGTTTTATGAGTGTGGCGGGCCGCTGCAAAGACTGCGACGTGCTCCACCGAGCTCAACAACTCATTTCACTCAATGAAAGCAGATGGGGGATCTCAAGTTTGTGTAGAGAATGAGAAAACAGACAGCTGCGATCCCATTGGCTGCTATGGGCAATATATATTTTTTCATATATAAGGCTCAGAATAGTTCACACACAATGCAAGAGTTAAATACGAGTCAAAGTAATTGTAAAGGTTCGTTTTTTATTTTTTTTTTTAATAACAAACATGTTATACTTACCTCTTCTGTGTAAGGATTTTGCCCAGAGCAGCCCCCCGATCCTCCTCTTCTGGGGTCCCCCGCGGCACTCCTGGCCCCTCCTCTTCATGGGCTGCCCCCCACGGACAGCCGCTTTCCATGGGGGGGCACCCGTGTGGGAACACTCACGAGTCCCGCTGCTGCATCTATTGACACAGAAAGCAGGACTGGGCCCCACCCCGCTCTCGTGTCACTGGATTTGATTGACGGCAGCGGGAGCCAACGGCTATCAATCTATCCAATGAGGAGAGAGACAGCGGTCGGAGCTCCTGGGCTCGTGCTCATCGCTGGAACGATCGTATTTCAGGTAAGTAAAAGGGGGGCAGCTGCAGCATAGAAGGTTTTTCACCTTAATGCATAAAATGCATTAAAAGGGGTTGCAAACCCTCCAAAGTTTGCATTTCCACTCTCACAAGCCTGGCTGAGAGCAGTGGAAGCTTTTGGCTCCTGCTGCTGTCACTCTAATCCTGTGAGAGAGTGGGGGGGGGGGGGGGGGGTGAGGGAAGACGTGCTGTGTGTGTCTATAGACGTACACAGCCTGGCTCAGGATTGAGCCCACATTATTCCCCCACGGCACATGGCTTGCTGAGGAGGCACTCCAAGGAGAGGAGGAGCGGAAGGCACCGGCAGCGGACAATAACATTCCACAGAGCAGGTGAGTATGACATGGTTATTATTTTAGGGGAAAAAAAAAACTGAAGCTTCACAATCACAACTGACTACCAACAAATCACCCGGGTTCAAACCCGGCCACACACATTAGATTACAGCCTCTCTCTAAGAATAGGTTTACCCATGCAGCAGTACTTGCCGGGGGGGGGGGGGGGATATAAATCAATGATTCTTTATTCAATTTATTTTAATAGAATGCTTTTGGAGTAAAAATCTATCCAAAGATAGTTTTCTATTGAAGATACATTAATAATTTAGTTTATTCAGCATGAAATGGAGCTTAGTTATGTAGCATGAGGCTGTATATTCTGCAATATTTACATTTTTGGTAAACTCATTCAATGTATCCAAGCTCTGCAAGCTGAGATAACATGCACTGCATCGATGCATTCACACAATGTCACAGTAACCATGAGATAAAACAAAGTTCAGGAATATTCCTTTATCCCATTGGTTTGCAAATCTATATACACTACAAACTGTATGATTGGATCGGTTCTGATATCGCTGTTTTACTAACCGGACAGCTTATTTTTCTAAATAGGAAACCTTCACATTGTTTGCAAATATTAAAGATTCTAACTACCAGCAAGAATAAGTCCTTACATTTAAGGAGCACCTGTCATTTCAGATCCATCATGGCAGCGCCTGTTAGCGGGTGTCCAATCACCTGCTGCTGCCACGTCCCTCACCTTGTTGTGTCACTGTCCCATCACCAGCTGTCCCATTAAAGTGAATGGGACTGTCGGTGAGTTAAACAGCGGGTCAGAGGAGGAGTCAACGGCGGGTCAGAGGAGGAGTCAATGGCGGGTCAGAGGAGGAGCCAACAGCGGGTCAGAGGAGGAGCCAACAGCGGGTCAGAGGAGGAGCCAACAGCGGTTCAGAGGAGGAGCCAACAGCGGGTCAGAGGGGGAGCCAACAGCGGGTCAGAGGGGGAGCCAACAGCGGGTCAGAGGGGGAGCCAACAGCGGGTCAGAGGGGGAGCCAACAGCGGGTCAGAGGGGGAGCCAACAGCGGGTCAGAGGGGGAGCCAACAGCGGGTCGGAGGAGGAGCCAACAGCGGGTCAGAAGAAGAGCCAACAGCGGGTCAGAGGAGGAGCCAACAGCGGGTCAGAGGAGGAGCCAACAGCGGGTCAGAGGAGGAGCCAACAGCGGGTCAGAGCAGGCGGCAACAGCGGGACCGAGGACGAGCCAACAGCGGGACCGAGGACGAGCCAACAGCGGGTCAGAGGAGGAGCCAACAGCGGGTCAGAGGAGGAGCCAACAGCGGGTCAGAGGAGGAGCCAACAGCGGGTCAGAGGAGGAGCCAACAGCGGGTCAGAGGAGGAGCCAACAGCGGTTCAGAGGGGGAGCCAACAGCGGGTCAGAGGGGGAGCCAACAGCGGGTCAGAGGGGGAGCCAACAGCGGGTCAGAGGGGGAGCCAACAGCGGGTCAGAGGAGGAGCCGATGCAGGACAGAGATGACAGTTGCTCTTTAAAAATGATGATTTAAATCAAATCCACCCTGGTACTTGCCCTCTGAAAAGAGCTCTGAGGTGAATAACTTTTCAGGGATTTTGACAGGTGGTGAGGAGGCATTATGTCCCCTCCTCGTTGCCTGTTTTAACCGTGAATGATGCACCACTTAGCTCCAACCATGGGCACTGCAAGCAGTTGCGATGAGTCCCTATTCACTTATATGGGTGTTACTGCCAAATGCAACAGAGATCATTTTTGCCCCGGTATGTGCGGCGGTATGTGTACAAACCTGTCCGGCTTGTTTCGGTAAGGCAGTCTATGTGCATCCAAGAAGCGCTAGGACTTCAATAATTATTGATACAGAGTAGTATAGAGAAGGGCGACGTTGGAAAAGCTCACCGGCAATGCTTAGATAGGTCACATGCACCCAGGGCTACCGTCCAATAGGCACCCAGGAATGTCACAATGAAAGGGCTCAAATTGCACTGCACTGAATCACATGTGAAATGCACAGGATTGCAGTGTAGTTCCTGTGCAATTCACATGCGTTTTATAGTGTTATACAAGGCTTAATGTATCCGTAAGAGAAACAAGCACAGAATGAACAGTGTGTATGAAATCACACCTAGTCCCAACTCACATACAATTGTGATCTCTACAAAGTCTCCCACAGACTGCCAAGTATTATCGTAAATAGCCCATACCAGTGACGTCATTAGTGTTGGTGTCACCCGATGCCGTAAAGCATGGTGTCAACCCCCCCCCCCAGCAGCCATGGATGGATGGTGCAGGACGGGGGTCCAGTCTTCGGAACTCTATGTCCGTGCTGCTCACAGTGGCATGGTGGGTGGGATGGCGGGCCGAAGTCCAGTCTCCTGGTCAGGACTCGGGAGGCGTGCCCACTACCATTCAAACATGGCGCCAGGCAGAGCCATGACATCACTGAATGACTGCGCAGGAACCCGCCTGGCCAAAAATAGCCGAGCATGTCTGAGCCCAGTCAGCTTCGGAACTGTGTAGTTGTTCTCACAGCGGTGTGGTGGGAGTCTCTAGCAGCCATGAATGGATGGTGCAGAGCAGGGGTCCAGTCTCCAGGACTCCATGTCCGTGCTGCTCACAGTCCCATGATAGTTGGATGGCAGGCCAGGATCATTCAAACATGGCGCCAGGCAGCGCCATGACGTCACTGACTCACTGCTCATGAACCTGCCCGGCCAAAAACAGCCGAGTATGTCTGAGCCCAGTCGGCTTTGGAATTTTGTGGCCGTGCTCGCAGCGGTGTGGTGGGAGTCTCCAGCAGCCATGGATGGTGCAGGGCCGAGTTCCAGTCTCCGGGACTCCATGTCCGTGCTGCTCACAGTGGCATGGTGGTGGGATGGCGGGCCAGGATCCAGTCTCCTGGTCGGGACTCAGGAGGCGTGCCAATTCATTCAAACATGGCACCAGGCAGCGCCATGACGTCACTGACTCACTGCGCATGTGCCCCTCCGACCAGCCGAAAATCGCCGATCATGTCTGAGCCTAATCTGAGTCTGTCTGAGCCCTGCACAAACGCAGTTCCAAGGTTGCCCGCAGCCATATTTTTTTTTTTTTTACAGAAGGTCGGTCACTCTGGTGTCACCCTGTTGCCCCACCATAGCGACGCCACTGGCCCATACCATACATAGAGTACTTGTGTAAATCCATGCCGATAGTGTAAGAACACACAGACATGAAAGGATTCCCCCTTCCCGCCAGACATGAGCAGAAACTGTCTTTGCTCCCTCTGGCCAGTAGGTGGCGGTCCAAACATCTGCTCCATAGAAGTAGTATTCTGGCACCTCCACAGAGAATGAACACCGGATCAGAAACAACCAAACAAAAACTAAAATTATTATTTTTTTATTATTTTATAAACCTACAACTTGCCGCCATTCAAGTTACACGTTTACACTTACAAGGGAGGAAAAAAAAAAAAAAGAGGAAGGTTTAATGGGGCAGCTGTCACACCATAAAAGAGCAGCGGAGCTGGTAAAGCGGCGGGTCCATAAAGTGTGGATTTAAGGCGGTGGTAAGTATAATCCCACATAGAATATTTCCAGCACTTTTGAAAGAAGAAGAAAAGTATATAAGCAGTTTTATGGCCGGTGCAGATTACCCACGGGGTTGTTTAGTTTTCCTGAGCTGAGCGAACACAAGTGCCGATTTCTAAGAGTTTCCATCTTTGTGCCGTCTTGGCGGCTTTACATGCTGAGCGCTAATAAAAACAAAAAAAAAAAAAAAACACGAGCGGAGTTTTATTGGGCCGGGCCCGCTTTTCTCTCACCGATTGTGCGCGGCGTGGAATGTGAAAAGTAGAACTGAATAAACACTCGGGCCGTGTCTTTAAAGAGAACCTGTCATTCATTTTAAACTTTTAACCACTTCAATACCGGCCACTTTCACTCTCTTCCTGCCCAGGCCAAATTCTCAGCTTTCAGAGCGGTCACATGATGAATGACAATTGAGTTTCATTTGGTGGTATTTAATCAGCACTGGGGTTTTTTTTAGTTTTTGTTTGAAAAACAAAAAAAAAAAAACTTTTTCTTATTTTCTGTAATAAAATTTTCCAAATAAGTGATTTTTCTGCTTAACTGATGAGGCAGTACTGATGGGCCCCCAAAGAGGAGACACTGATATGGGCACCGATGAGGAAACACTGATATGGGCACCGATGAGGAAACACTGATATGGGCACCGATGAGGAGACGCTGATATGGGCACCGATGAGGAGACGCTGATATGGGCACCGATGAGGAGACGCTGATATGGGCACCGATGAGGAGACACTGATATGGGCACCGATGAGGAGACACTGATATGGGCACCGATGAGGAGACACTGATATGGGCACCGATGAGGAGACACTGATATGGGCACCGATGAGGAGACAATGATATGGGCACCGATGAGGAGACAATGATGGGCACCGATGAGGAGACACTGATATGCGCACCGATGAGGAGACAATGATATGGGCACCGATGAGGAGACAATGATGGGCACCGATGAGGAGACACCGATATGGGCACCGATGAGGAGACACTGATATGGGCACCGATGAGGAGACACTGATATGGGCACCGATGAGGAGACACTGATATGGGCACCGATGAGGAGACACTGATATGGGCACCGATGAGGAGACACTGATATGCGCACCGATGAGGAGACAATGATGGGCACCGATGAGGAGACACTGATATGGGCACCGATGAGGAGACACTGATATGGGCACCGATGAGGAGACGCTGATATGGGCACCGATGAGGAGACGCTGATATGGGCACCGATGAGGAGACGCTGATATGGGCACCGATGAGGAGACGCTGATATGGGCACCGATGAGGAGACACTGATATGGGCACCGATGAGGAGACACTGATATGGGCACCGATGAGGAGACACTGATATGGGCACCGATGAGGGGACACTGATATGGGCACCGATGAGGAGACACTGATATGGGCACCGATGAGGAGACACTGATATGGGCACCGATGAGGAGACACTGATATGGGCATCGATGAGGAGACACTGATATGGGCACCGATGAGGAGACACTGATATGGGCACCGATGAGGAGACAATGATGGGCACCGATGAGGAGACACTGATATGGGCACCGATGAGGAGACACTGATATGGGCACCGATGAGGAGACACTGATATGGGCACCGATGAGGAGACACTGATATGGGCACCGATGAGGAGACACTGATATGGGCACCGATGAGGGGACACTGATATGGGCACCGATGAGGGGACACTGATATGGGCACCGATGAGGAGACACTGATATGGGCACCGATGAGGGGACACTGATATGGGCACCGATGAGGAGACACTGATATGGGCACCGATGAGGGGACACTGATATGGGCACCGAAGAGGAGACACTGATGGGCACTGATAGGCAGCACTCATGGGCACTGATGAGAAGACACTGATGGGCCTCCGATGAGAAGACACTGAAGGGGCTGCACTGATGATCGGTGTACATGTTCCCTGTCACACTAGCCGGTTACCGCCTCTCCTCTCCTCTCCTCATGCTGTGACAGTGCATGAGCTAAGGAATGTTGATAACCAGCAAGTTTGTTTACATGTGATAAGCTGTGATTGGAAACAGCTGATCACATAGTAAAGGGCCGCTGTGATTGGCCCTTTACCGTGTTCTGTGATCAACTGTGTCTGAAGGACTCCGAACCTGGTGCAGCTGTGCATGGCAGCCAATCAGCTTCTTCAATTAAGCCTCGACAATAAAACCTGGAAGCCGATTGGTTTCTATACAGAGCTGCACCAGATTTTACACTCTCCAGTTTTAGTAAATCGACCCCTAAAGTGTCTGCTATTTGCATCCCAGAAAAGCTTCCCCTGTGTGCCCCTCTGATTCTGGCTTCACTCTAATCTCATATCTCTTCCACCAGCTCAGGTGATCAGGACTTCTCTCTGTCATCACATCTGCAGCCATCACTAAACTGATGAGGTGGAAAAAATCACCTGAAGATTGAGAGGAGGTCCCCCGTATTAAAGGAGAAGTTCACCTTTTTTATAAAAAAATAATAAATGCGAATATTTTTACAGGAAAAAAAAAAAAAAGTGCTCTTATTTTTTTTTTCCTACAGGCGCCTTACCTGATCACAGGTGTAATGTCAGGCTCCTGCACACCCTCCCTCCAGCTTCCTACCCATATATCTTAGCACAAGCTTCCACTAGAAAGCTGGAGGAAGAGTGAATGGACTACACAGATCACCCATCCGTAGTCCATTGTGAACTACAAGCCCGTCTGCCGTGTGTTACCGGCCAGATCACCAGGTGAAAACAGAAGGGAAAGGCCTAAAAAAAAGAAGAGAAAAGCGGCCGCCACATCTAATGATCGGAAAGCTGCAAAACATTATATTTTTAGTTTTGGGCTTAAAATAGAACTGTGGGCAAAACATTTTTTTGTCCATGACTGTGAACACCCACACGATCCAAATTCTGCGGACCGAAAAACAAAGGGTCCTGCACGACTTTTGCGATGCGAATTCAGCCACACAATCTGTACAGCTGAATCCGCATGGCACAGACATCGCATGCGATTTGCACAGTGGTGTGGTGCGAATCACACACGAGATCGCACCGGTATGAACCGGTATTAAATCACAATTTCAATCGACGTGATTTAAATTGAATCCACCCGGGCTTCTATGCAGAAGTGACCCTGATTTTTCACTCTCCAGCCTTAGTAAAAATAACCCCCCCCCCCCCCCCTCCGGTGTCCCCATTAGGGAGATTCACCCTCTTCATTCACCCCGATTACCGGCATCATTAAAAGTGAAAGTAAAATTCCACAATTATCAGATGATACCAGAACAGGAATGGAGGGGAAATCTTCCGATGTGAACACCGGGGATTCCTTCACTTTGGAGGGATTTCCTGATTATGGGACAGGAAGAGAATTCTCCCCAATGGAACACAGATGGCTAAAAAAGAAAAAAATTAACAAGAAGAAGTTTTGCCGATAGTTCTTAAATAAATTCATAATAAAACCTCAGTTTTGAGACACTTTCGGCAGCTGATTTAACCCCTTCAATACCGGGCATCTCCCCCCACGCCCCCGGCCAGCTTTCAGCGCTGTCACACTTTGAATGACAATTACGCGGTCATACAACACTGTACACATAGGACAGTTTTATCATCTTCTTCACACAGACAGAGCTTTATTTTGGTGGTATTTAATCTCCTCTGGGGGCTTTTTTTTAACATTTTTTGCTAAATAAACAAAAAAATACAGAAAATTTAGAAAAATATATATATGTTTCATAGTTTGTTTATAAAATTCTGATAACAGGTCATTTATCTCCTTCACTGATGAGGCTGCATTGAAAATGAACACTAAATAGGAAGTACTGGTGGGCACTGATTGGTGGCACCAATTGTCAGCACTGGTGGGGAGTACTGGTGGGCACTGATTGGCAGCACTGGTGGGCACTGATTGGCAGCACTGGTGGGCACTGATTGGTGGGCACTGATAGGGAGTACTGGTGGGCACTGATAGGGAGTACTGGTGGGCACTGATAGGGAGCGCTGGTGGGCAGTGATTAGCAGCGCTGGTGGGCACTGATTGGTTGCACTGATTGGCAGCACTGGTGGGCACTGATTGGTGGGCACTGATAGGGAGTACTGGTGGGCACTGATAGGGAGCGCTGGTGGGCAGTGATTAGCAACGCTGGTGGGCACTGATTGGCAGCGCTGGTGGGCACTGATTGGTTGCACTGATTGGTAGCGCTGGTGGGCACTGATTGGTTGCACTGATTGGTGGGCACCGATAGGGAGTACTGGTGGGCACTGATTAGCAGCGCTGGTGGGCACTGATTGGTTGCACTGATTGGCAGCGCTGGTTGGCACTGATTGGTTGCACTGATTGGCAGCGCTGGTAGGCACTGATAGGGAGTACTGGTGGGCACTGCACTGATAATGGGAGTAGATGCCCCTTTTACACAAGCCGGTTGTCGGCTCTCCTCTTGCTGACAATGGGAGGAAAGGAATGCCGATAACCAGTTTGTGTTTACATGGTGATGAGCTGTGATTGGCCGCTGATCGGCTCTTTTCCTCAATGTGTGATCGTCAGTCTCCGGAGGACGTACCGATCAGGGCGCACCGCGGCCGGGACGTCACATGACAGACTCCCAGAACTGGCCAACCGTCATTCGGCTACACCGCGGACTGCAAGTGGTAAAATTACAACATTGGGCAAAGCGTGTTTTCCCATTTTGGAGGGAGGGAGGACCGATGAGGAGACACTGATATGGGCACCGATGAGGAGACACTGATATGGGCATCGATGAGGAGACACTGATATGGGCACCGATGAGGAGACACTGATACGGGCACCGATGAGGAGACAATGATGGGCACCGATGAGGAGACACTGATATGGGCACCGATGAGGAGACACTGATATGGGCACCGATGAGGAGACACTGATATGGGCACCGATGAGGAGACACTGATATGGGCACCGATGAGGGGACACTGATATGGGCACCGATGAGGAGACACTGATATGGGCACCGATGAGGGGACACTGATATGGGCACCGATGAGGGGACACTGATATGGGCACCGATGAGGAGACACTGATGGGCACTCATAGGCAGCACTCATGGGCACTGATGAGAAGACACTGATGGGCCTCCGATGAGAAGACACTGAAGGGGCTGCACTGATGATCGGTGTACATGTTCCCTGTCACACTAGCCGGTTACCGCCTCTCCTCTCCTCTCCTCATGCTGTGACAGTGCATGAGCTAAGGAATGTTGATAACCAGCAAGTTTGTTTACATGTGATAAGCTGTGATTGGAAACAGCTGATCACATAGTAAAGGGCCGCTGTGATTGGCCCTTTACCGTGTTCTGTGATCAACTGTGTCTGAAGGACTCCGAACCTGGTGCAGCTGTGCATGGCAGCCAATCAGCTTCTTCAATTAAGCCTCGACAATAAAACCTGGAAGCCGATTGGTTTCTATACAGAGCTGCACCAGATTTTACACTCTCCAGTTTTAGTAAATCGACCCCTAAAGTGTCTGCTATTTGCATCCCAGAAAAGCTTCCCCTGTGTGCCCCTCTGATTCTGGCTTCACTCTAATCTCATATCTCTTCCACCAGCTCAGGTGATCAGGACTTCTCTCTGTCATCACATCTGCAGCCATCACTAAACTGATGAGGTGGAAAAAATCACCTGAAGATTGAGAGGAGGTCCCCCGTATTAAAGGAGAAGTTCACCTTTTTTATAAAAAAATAATAAATGCGAATATTTTTACAGGAAAAAAAAAAAAAAAGTGCTCTTATTTTTTTTTTCCTACAGGCGCCTTACCTGATCACAGGTGTAATGTCAGGCTCCTGCACACCCTCCCTCCAGCTTCCTACCCATATATCTTAGCACAAGCTTCCACTAGAAAGCTGGAGGAAGAGTGAATGGACTACACAGATCACCCATCCGTAGTCCATTGTGAACTACAAGCCCGTCTGCCGTGTGTTACCGGCCAGATCACCAGGTGAAAACAGAAGGGAAAGGCCTAAAAAAAAGAAGAGAAAAGCGGCCGCCACATCTAATGATCGGAAAGCTGCAAAACATTATATTTTTAGTTTTGGGCTTAAAATAGAACTGTGGGCAAAACATTTTTTTGTCCATGACTGTGAACACCCACACGATCCAAATTCTGCGGACCGAAAAACAAAGGGTCCTGCACGACTTTTGCGATGCGAATTCAGCCACACAATCTGTACAGCTGAATCCGCATGGCACAGACATCGCATGCGATTTGCACAGTGGTGTGGTGCGAATCACACACGAGATCGCACCGGTATGAACCGGTATTAAATCACAATTTCAATCGACGTGATTTAAATTGAATCCACCCGGGCTTCTATGCAGAAGTGACCCTGATTTTTCACTCTCCAGCCTTAGTAAAAATAACCCCCCCCCCCCCCCCTCCGGTGTCCCCATTAGGGAGATTCACCCTCTTCATTCACCCCGATTACCGGCATCATTAAAAGTGAAAGTAAAATTCCACAATTATCAGATGATACCAGAACAGGAATGGAGGGGAAATCTTCCGATGTGAACACCGGGGATTCCTTCACTTTGGAGGGATTTCCTGATTATGGGACAGGAAGAGAATTCTCCCCAATGGAACACAGATGGCTAAAAAAGAAAAAAATTAACAAGAAGAAGTTTTGCCGATAGTTCTTAAATAAATTCATAATAAAACCTCAGTTTTGAGACACTTTCGGCAGCTGATTTAACCCCTTCAATACCGGGCATCTCCCCCCACGCCCCTTTCAAGCGGTCATACAACACTGTAACATAGGACAGTATTTCATTTCTTCACACAGACAGAGCTTTATTTTGGTGGTATATCTTCTTCACACAGACAGAGCTTTATTTTGGTGGTATTTAATCTCCTCTGGGGGCTTTTTTTTAACATTTTTTGCTAAATAAACAAAAAAATACAGAAAATTTAGAAAAATATATATATGTTTCATAGTTTGTTTATAAAATTCTGATAACAGGTCATTTATCTCCTTCACTGATGAGGCTGCATTGAAAATGAACACTAAATAGGAAGTACTGGTGGGCACTGATTGGTGGCACCAATTGTCAGCACTGGTGGGGAGTACTGGTGGGCACTGATTGGCAGCACTGGTGGGCACTGATTGGCAGCACTGGTGGGCACTGATTGGTGGGCACTGATAGGGAGTACTGGTGGGCACTGATAGGGAGTACTGGTGGGCACTGATAGGGAGCGCTGGTGGGCAGTGATTAGCAGCGCTGGTGGGCACTGATTGGTTGCACTGATTGGCAGCACTGGTGGGCACTGATTGGTGGGCACTGATAGGGAGTACTGGTGGGCACTGATAGGGAGCGCTGGTGGGCAGTGATTAGCAACGCTGGTGGGCACTGATTGGCAGCGCTGGTGGGCACTGATTGGTTGCACTGATTGGTAGCGCTGGTGGGCACTGATTGGTTGCACTGATTGGTGGGCACCGATAGGGAGTACTGGTGGGCACTGATTAGCAGCGCTGGTGGGCACTGATTGGTTGCACTGATTGGCAGCGCTGGTTGGCACTGATTGGTTGCACTGATTGGCAGCGCTGGTAGGCACTGATAGGGAGTACTGGTGGGCACTGCACTGATAATGGGAGTAGATGCCCCTTTTACACAAGCCGGTTGTCGGCTCTCCTCTTGCTGACAATGGGAGGAAAGGAATGCCGATAACCAGTTTGTGTTTACATGGTGATGAGCTGTGATTGGCCGCTGATCGGCTCTTTTCCTCAATGTGTGATCGTCAGTCTCCGGAGGACGTACCGATCAGGGCGCACCGCGGCCGGGACGTCACATGACAGACTCCCAGAACTGGCCAACCGTCATTCGGCTACACCGCGGACTGCAAGTGGTAAAATTACAACATTGGGCAAAGCGTGTTTTCCCATTTTGGAGGGAGGGAGGACCGATGAGGAGACACTGATATGGGCACCGATGAGGAGACACTGATATGGGCATCGATGAGGAGACACTGATATGGGCACCGATGAGGAGACACTGATACGGGCACCGATGAGGAGACAATGATGGGCACCGATGAGGAGACACTGATATGGGCACCGATGAGGAGACACTGATATGGGCACCGATGAGGAGACACTGATATGGGCACCGATGAGGAGACACTGATATGGGCACCGATGAGGGGACACTGATATGGGCACCGATGAGGAGACACTGATATGGGCACCGATGAGGGGACACTGATATGGGCACCGATGAGGGGACACTGATATGGGCACCGATGAGGAGACACTGATGGGCACTGATAGGCAGCACTCATGGGCACTGATGAGAAGACACTGATGGGCCTCCGATGAGAAGACACTGAAGGGGCTGCACTGATGATCGGTGTACATGTTCCCTGTCACACTAGCCGGTTACCGCCTCTCCTCTCCTCTCCTCATGCTGTGACAGTGCATGAGCTAAGGAATGTTGATAACCAAAAAGTTTGTTTACATGTGATAAGCTGTGATTGGAAACAGCTGATCACATAGTAAAGGGCCGCTGTGATTGGCCCTTTACCGTGTTCTGTGATCAACTGTGTCTGAAGGACTCCGAACCTGGTGCAGCTGTGCATGGCAGCCAATCAGCTTCTTCAATTAAGCCTCGACAATAAAACCTGGAAGCCGATTGGTTTCTATACAGAGCTGCACCAGATTTTACACTCTCCAGTTTTAGTAAATCGACCCCTAAAGTGTCTGCTATTTGCATCCCAGAAAAGCTTCCCCTGTGTGCCCCTCTGATTCTGGCTTCACTCTAATCTCATATCTCTTCCACCAGCTCAGGTGATCAGGACTTCTCTCTGTCATCACATCTGCAGCCATCACTAAACTGATGAGGTGGAAAAAATCACCTGAAGATTGAGAGGAGGTCCCCCGTATTAAAGGAGAAGTTCACCTTTTTTATAAAAAAATAATAAATGCGAATATTTTTACAGGAAAAAAAAAAAAAGTGCTCTTATTTTTTTTTTCCTACAGGCGCCTTACCTGATCACAGGTGTAATGTCAGGCTCCTGCACACCCTCCCTCCAGCTTCCTACCCATATATCTTAGCACAAGCTTCCACTAGAAAGCTGGAGGAAGAGTGAATGGACTACACAGATCACCCATCCGTAGTCCATTGTGAACTACAAGCCCGTCTGCCGTGTGTTACCGGCCAGATCACCAGGTGAAAACAGAAGGGAAAGGCCTAAAAAAAAGAAGAGAAAAGCGGCCGCCACATCTAATGATCGGAAAGCTGCAAAACATTATATTTTTAGTTTTGGGCTTAAAATAGAACTGTGGGCAAAACATTTTTTTGTCCATGACTGTGAACACCCACACGATCCAAATTCTGCGGACCGAAAAACAAAGGGTCCTGCACGGCTTTTGCGATGCGAATTCAGCCACACAATCTGTACAGCTGAATCCGCATGGCACAGACATCGCATGCGATTTGCACAGTGGTGTGGTGCGAATCACACACGAGATCGCACCGGTATGAACCGGTATTAAATCACAATTTCAATCGACGTGATTTAAATTGAATCCACCCGGGCTTCTATGCAGAAGTGACCCTGATTTTTCACTCTCCAGCCTTAGTAAAAATAACCCCCCCCCCCCCCCTCCGGTGTCCCCATTAGGGAGATTCACCCTCTTCATTCACCCCGATTACCGGCATCATTAAAAGTGAAAGTAAAATTCCACAATTATCAGATGATACCAGAACAGGAATGGAGGGGAAATCTTCCGATGTGAACACCGGGGATTCCTTCACTTTGGAGGGATTTCCTGATTATGGGACAGGAAGAGAATTCTCCCCAATGGAACACAGATGGCTAAAAAAGAAAAAAATTAACAAGAAGAAGTTTTGCCGATAGTTCTTAAATAAATTCATAATAAAACCTCAGTTTTGAGACACTTTCGGCAGCTGATTTAACCCCTTCAATACCGGGCATCTCCCCCCACGCCCCCGGCCAGCTTTCAGCGCTGTCACACTTTGAATGACAATTACGCGGTCATACAACACTGTACACATAGGACAGTTTTATCATCTTCTTCACACAGACAGAGCTTTATTTTGGTGGTATTTAATCTCCTCTGGGGGCTTTTTTTTAACATTTTTTGCTAAATAAACAAAAAAATACAGAAAATTTAGAAAAATATATATATGTTTCATAGTTTGTTTATAAAATTCTGATAACAGGTCATTTATCTCCTTCACTGATGAGGCTGCATTGAAAATGAACACTAAATAGGAAGTACTGGTGGGCACTGATTGGTGGCACCAATTGTCAGCACTGGTGGGGAGTACTGGTGGGCACTGATTGGCAGCACTGGTGGGCACTGATTGGCAGCACTGGTGGGCACTGATTGGTGGGCACTGATAGGGAGTACTGGTGGGCACTGATAGGGAGTACTGGTGGGCACTGATAGGGAGCGCTGGTGGGCAGTGATTAGCAGCGCTGGTGGGCACTGATTGGTTGCACTGATTGGCAGCACTGGTGGGCACTGATTGGTGGGCACTGATAGGGAGTACTGGTGGGCACTGATAGGGAGCGCTGGTGGGCAGTGATTAGCAACGCTGGTGGGCACTGATTGGCAGCGCTGGTGGGCACTGATTGGTTGCACTGATTGGTAGCGCTGGTGGGCACTGATTGGTTGCACTGATTGGTGGGCACCGATAGGGAGTACTGGTGGGCACTGATTAGCAGCGCTGGTGGGCACTGATTGGTTGCACTGATTGGCAGCGCTGGTTGGCACTGATTGGTTGCACTGATTGGCAGCGCTGGTAGGCACTGATAGGGAGTACTGGTGGGCACTGCACTGATAATGGGAGTAGATGCCCCTTTTACACAAGCCGGTTGTCGGCTCTCCTCTTGCTGACAATGGGAGGAAAGGAATGCCGATAACCAGTTTGTGTTTACATGGTGATGAGCTGTGATTGGCCGCTGATCGGCTCTTTTCCTCAATGTGTGATCGTCAGTCTCCGGAGGACGTACCGATCAGGGCGCACCGCGGCCGGGACGTCACATGACAGACTCCCAGAACTGGCCAACCGTCATTCGGCTACACCGCGGACTGCAAGTGGTAAAATTACAACATTGGGCAAAGCGTGTTTTCCCATTTTGGAGGGAGGGAGGACCGATGAGGAGACACTGATATGGGCACCGATGAGGAGACACTGATATGGGCATCGATGAGGAGACACTGATATGGGCACCGATGAGGAGACACTGATACGGGCACCGATGAGGAGACAATGATGGGCACCGATGAGGAGACACTGATATGGGCACCGATGAGGAGACACTGATATGGGCACCGATGAGGAGACACTGATATGGGCACCGATGAGGAGACACTGATATGGGCACCGATGAGGGGACACTGATATGGGCACCGATGAGGAGACACTGATATGGGCACCGATGAGGGGACACTGATATGGGCACCGATGAGGGGACACTGATATGGGCACCGATGAGGGGACACTGATATGGGCACCGATGAGGAGACACTGATATGGGCACCGATGAGGGGACACTGATATGGGCACCGAAGAGGAGACACTGATGGGCACTGATAGGCAGCACTCATGGGCACTGATGAGAAGACACTGATGGGCCTCCGATGAGAAGACACTGAAGGGGCTGCACTGATGATCGGTGTACATGTTCCCTGTCACACTAGCCGGTTACCGCCTCTCCTCTCCTCTCCTCATGCTGTGACAGTGCATGAGCTAAGGAATGTTGATAACCAAAAAGTTTGTTTACATGTGATAAGCTGTGATTGGAAACAGCTGATCACATAGTAAAGGGCCGCTGTGATTGGCCCTTTACCGTGTTCTGTGATCAACTGTGTCTGAAGGACTCCGAACCTGGTGCAGCTGTGCATGGCAGCCAATCAGCTTCTTCAATTAAGCCTCGACAATAAAACCTGGAAGCCGATTGGTTTCTATACAGAGCTGCACCAGATTTTACACTCTCCAGTTTTAGTAAATCGACCCCTAAAGTGTCTGCTATTTGCATCCCAGAAAAGCTTCCCCTGTGTGCCCCTCTGATTCTGGCTTCACTCTAATCTCATATCTCTTCCACCAGCTCAGGTGATCAGGACTTCTCTCTGTCATCACATCTGCAGCCATCACTAAACTGATGAGGTGGAAAAAATCACCTGAAGATTGAGAGGAGGTCCCCCGTATTAAAGGAGAAGTTCACCTTTTTTATAAAAAAATAATAAATGCGAATATTTTTACAGGAAAAAAAAAAAAAAGTGCTCTTATTTTTTTTTTCCTACAGGCGCCTTACCTGATCACAGGTGTAATGTCAGGCTCCTGCACACCCTCCCTCCAGCTTCCTACCCATATATCTTAGCACAAGCTTCCACTAGAAAGCTGGAGGAAGAGTGAATGGACTACACAGATCACCCATCCGTAGTCCATTGTGAACTACAAGCCCGTCTGCCGTGTGTTACCGGCCAGATCACCAGGTGAAAACAGAAGGGAAAGGCCTAAAAAAAAGAAGAGAAAAGCGGCCGCCACATCTAATGATCGGAAAGCTGCAAAACATTATATTTTTAGTTTTGGGCTTAAAATAGAACTGTGGGCAAAACATTTTTTTGTCCATGACTGTGAACACCCACACGATCCAAATTCTGCGGACCGAAAAACAAAGGGTCCTGCACGACTTTTGCGATGCGAATTCAGCCACACAATCTGTACAGCTGAATCCGCATGGCACAGACATCGCATGCGATTTGCACAGTGGTGTGGTGCGAATCACACACGAGATCGCACCGGTATGAACCGGTATTAAATCACAATTTCAATCGACGTGATTTAAATTGAATCCACCCGGGCTTCTATGCAGAAGTGACCCTGATTTTTCACTCTCCAGCCTTAGTAAAAATAACCCCCCCCCCCCCCCTCCGGTGTCCCCATTAGGGAGATTCACCCTCTTCATTCACCCCGATTACCGGCATCATTAAAAGTGAAAGTAAAATTCCACAATTATCAGATGATACCAGAACAGGAATGGAGGGGAAATCTTCCGATGTGAACACCGGGGATTCCTTCACTTTGGAGGGATTTCCTGATTATGGGACAGGAAGAGAATTCTCCCCAATGGAACACAGATGGCTAAAAAAGAAAAAAATTAACAAGAAGAAGTTTTGCCGATAGTTCTTAAATAAATTCATAATAAAACCTCAGTTTTGAGACACTTTCGGCAGCTGATTTAACCCCTTCAATACCGGGCATCTCCCCCCACGCCCCCGGCCAGCTTTCAGCGCTGTCACACTTTGAATGACAATTACGCGGTCATACAACACTGTACACATAGGACAGTTTTATCATCTTCTTCACACAGACAGAGCTTTATTTTGGTGGTATTTAATCTCCTCTGGGGGCTTTTTTTTAACATTTTTTGCTAAATAAACAAAAAAATACAGAAAATTTAGAAAAATATATATATGTTTCATAGTTTGTTTATAAAATTCTGATAACAGGTCATTTATCTCCTTCACTGATGAGGCTGCATTGAAAATGAACACTAAATAGGAAGTACTGGTGGGCACTGATTGGTGGCACCAATTGTCAGCACTGGTGGGGAGTACTGGTGGGCACTGATTGGCAGCACTGGTGGGCACTGATTGGCAGCACTGGTGGGCACTGATTGGTGGGCACTGATAGGGAGTACTGGTGGGCACTGATAGGGAGTACTGGTGGGCACTGATAGGGAGTACTGGTGGGCAGTGATTAGCAGTGCTGGTGGGCACTGATTGGCAGCACTGGTGGGCACACTGGTGGGCACTGATAGGGAGCGCTGGTGGGCAGTGATTAGCAGCGCTGGTGGGCACTGATTGGCAGCGCTGGTGGGCACTGATTGGTTGCACTGATTGGCAGCGCTGGTTGGCACTGATTGGTTTCACTGATTGGCAGTGCTGGTGGGCACCGATAGGGAGTACTGGTGGGCACTGATTGGTGGCACTGATAGGGAGTACTGTTGGGCACTGATGAGCAGCACTGGTGGGCACTGCACTGATAATGGGAGTAGATGCCCCTTTTACACAAGCCGGTTGTCGGCTCTCCTCTTGCTGACAATGGGAGGAAAGGAATGCCGATAACCAGTTTGTGTTTACATGGTGATGAGCTGTGATTGGCCGCTGATCGGCTCTTTTCCTCAATGTGTGATCGTCAGTCTCCGGAGGACGTACCGATCAGGGCGCACCGCGGCCGGGACGTCACATGACAGACTCCCAGAACTGGCCAAGCATCATTCGGCTACACCGCGGACTGCAAGTGGTAAAATTACAACATTGGGCAAAGCGTGTTTTCCCATTTTGGAGTGAGGGAGGATTATAACCCCTGTCAGGTTTTTTTTTTTTTTGCCATCTGTGTCCCCATTGGGGAGATTTCCCATCACTTCCTGTACCACAGCCACAACAGGAAGGGAAAGGAAATATCTCCAAAGTGAGGGAATCCCGCGGTGTCCCCTGTTGGGAGATTTCCCCTCTATTCCTGTTCTGGTGACAACCCAAAAATGTGGGATTGTCTTTTACTTTCAATGATAATGGTCAGGAGGACGAATAGAGCGTGGGGGGGGGGGGGGGGGATTTCCCTAATGGGGGACGGACGGACACAGACAGCAATAAAAAAACTGACAGGGGGTGTAATACCTCTTTGCTATCAGTTGGGAGTGTGGGAGTCCTGGTCCCCCCCCCCCCCCCCCGGGGGAGATGGTTCCATCTGCCTACACTTGTCACTACCAGACCCAGGAAGGAACCATCTCCCCGGGGGGGGGGGGGGGCAGGGATAGGAGAGAAGTGTGGAATGAAGATACTACTCCCCCTTCTATTATAGGGGAGCACACAGACACAGCCTCTTTATTATCAGCCTGGACTCCTGTGTGAAGTCCTATCCACAATAAAGGTGACAGGATGTTATCCGGGTGACAATGTCCCCTCCCCCCCGTCTATAACACCCGGAGGAGGGCGCCCCCCCATACCTCTCATTCTGCGCCCCTTCTGTCCTCTCACTTCATGGACGCCGCCATCTTCCCGCTGACGTCACGTCGCTACTTCCGGGTCACGTCGGAGTGTAGGGCGAGTCACGTGGTGCTGAGACCCGTCTGAGCGAGGGGGCGGGGCGGGGCGTGGTGGGAGTTCTAGTGCCGCCTCTACACACCGTGCGGGGGCGGGGCGGGGCGGGGACACGCCGAGCCTTGTTATTCCACATTAGATCTCTGCTGGACCAGCATCACTCTTTATTATGTGGGTGTCAGCAGTGTCTTTATAGGGAGGACTGGGGTGGTATCTGCATTTTACATGTGAAAAAGTCAAAGAAATTTGCATGTGAAAAAAAATCTAAAAATTAGCATTTTACATGTGAAAAAGTTATCATTTTATATGTGAAAAAATTCGAAAAATCTGCATTTTACAAAAAAAAAAAAAGAAAAAAAATTATCATTTTATATGTGAAAAAAATCTAAAAATCTGCATTTTACAAAAAAAAAAAAAAATTATCATTTTATATGTGAAAAAATCTAAAATCTGCATTTTATACGTGAAAAAAATTAGCATTTTAAATGTTAAAAATAAAAAAAAAATCTGCATTTTTTGCATGTGAAAAAATCTAAAAATCTGCATTTTACACGTGAAAAAATTTGCATTTTAAATGTGAAAAAAATCAAAAAAATCTGCACTTTACATGTAAAAAATCAGCATTTTACATGTGAAAAGTTAGCATTTTGCATGTAAAAAAATCTGCACCGATTCGGATGGTGCCATTTACGGCAATAGCTGCCAATTTGGCATGCGATTTCAAATGGCATTGCCAAATCAGACCAATGTGAACCTGGGCTTCATGAATTTTAATGCATACAAACACAAGATAATACTCACTTTTTTTGGTACAATATAAAATATGATGTTATGCTGAGTAAATAGATACCTAAAATGACAAACTTCAAACTTGTATCCGTCCGCTGGAATAGTGCCAAACTACTGTACCCTAAAAATCTGCGTCGGTGACGGTTCCCAGGTTACCATCTTAGACTTACAGAGGATTTCAAGCACTAGAATGATTGCTCTCGTTTTGACGATCGCGGTGATACCTCAACATGTGTGGTGTGAACACCATTTACATTAGCTTGCGGAACTTACGCATTTGCACACAAGTAGCGGGGGGACCCAACCCCCACCCCCGGTGTAGGACACTTTGAATTTTTTTTTTTTTTTCAATTTTATTATTTCTTTTTTTTTAATCACTTGCCCTCTGGAAGATTCCCCCCCCCCCCCCCTTCATGACCAGGCCATGCTTTAACTGACAATTGCAACGCTGTACCCCAGTGTTTCTTTATTTATATATATATATATATCATTTTTTATATACATATACACAATATATACATATAGATATATATATATATATATATATTTTTTTTTTATTACTGTGTGTATGTACAGTACATGTGTATATATTGTGTATGTATGTATATACAGTATATATATACAGACAATGTATACATATGCACAAAAATTTAAATACATATACAGTATATATATTTTTTTAATTATTGTGTATACACATGTTATTGTGTAAATATATATATATATACACACAGTATAATGTATTTTTTTTAATTACTGTGTATATGTGCAGAATATGTATTATATATTGTGTAAATAATATATATATATAGATAAATAGATAGATATCTATAAATATATCTATAGATATATATAGATATATCTATATATCTATATATATTATATACAGTATTTGAAGGAGAAGAAACTGGTCACATTTTACTTCTTGTTTTTAGAGTGGAATTTCGTCTTTATGGTGAACGCCTCTGGGGTTTTCCCGCAGTTGGTCTCCCTAATGAACAAAACCCCATTTCAGATTAGCAATTAAACGTAAATAAGTCACTTTATTTGTTCTACGGTGTAATTTGGAGCATCTTCTCCTCCCTTTCAGCCCCGGCTGAGCCTTGTATCAAAGGAACGGGCAGACGTGTGCCATCCCTTATTTGCATAACGTAACCATTAAATGGGCCCCTGTTTACCATAGGTAACGCATTCGTCTCCTTAATGCAAATTTTAATTTAGGTGAAAATGTAAAGAATCTGGCACGTCTCATTAAATCGATGGATGATGTTACCAGTCATTAAACAGCCTGTTTTCTGACATCGGGGGAAAGCGTAACAAAAAAGAAAAGGTTTTAATTGAATCTGCTTGACTTGTCAGCCATTGAAAAAACAGGAGAATATAGACGGGACCAACAAGAATATCTAATCCCTAACGTATGCATCATAGAAACACAATGGAGGAAAACATCCCATAATCTGAACAATAGTATTGACAATGCAATGTACCGTATCTGTTCACTAGAGACCAGTGACATCACCAAAACTTCTTATATTCATGAGAACACAGCCCATCCATCACTAGAGACCAGTGACATCACCGAGACCCTTCATATTCATGAGAACACAGCCTATCCAATCACTAGAGACCAGTGACATCACCGAGACTCTTCATATTCATGAGAACACAACCTATCCAATCACTAGAGACCAGTGACATCACCGAGACCCTTCATATTCATGAGAACACAGCCTATCCATCACTAGAGACCAGTGACATCACCGAGACCCTTCATATTCATGAGAACACAGCCTATCCATCACTAGAGACCAGTGACATCACCGAGACCCTTCATATTCATGAGAACACAGCCTATCCATCACTAGAGACCAGTGACATCACCGAGACCCTTCATATTCATGAGAACACAGCCTATCCATCACTAGAGACCAGTGACATCACGAGACTCTTCATATTCATGAGAACACAACCTATCCAATCACAAGAGACCAGTGACATCACCGAGACCCTTCATATTCATGAGAACACAACCTATCCAATCACAAGAGACCAGTGACATCACCGAGACCCTTCATATTCATGAGAACACAGCCTATCCATCACTAGAGACCAGTGACATCACCGAGACCCTTCATATTTATGAGAACACAGCCTATCCAATCACTAGAGACCAGTGACATCACAGAGACCCTTCATATTCATGAGAACACAACCTATCCAATCACAAGAGACCAGTGACATCACCGAGACCCTTCATATTCATGAGAACACAGCCTATCCATCACTAGAGACCAGTGACATCACCGAGACCCTTCATATTTATGAGAACACAGCCTATCCAATCACTAGAGACCAGTGACATCACAGAGACCCTTCATATTCCTGAGAACACAGCCTATCCAATCACTAGAGACCAGTGACATCACAGAGACCCTTCATATTCATGAGAACACAACCTATCCAATCACAAGAGACCAGTGACATCACCGAGACCCTTCATATTCATGAGAACACAACCTATCCAATCACAAGAGACCAGTGACATCACCGAGACCCTTCATATTCATGAGAACACAGCCTATCCAATCACTAGAGACCAGTGACATCACCGAGACCCTTCATATTCATGAGAACACAACCTATCCAATCACAAGAGACCAGTGACATCACCGAGACCCTTCATATTCATGAGAACACAACCTATCCAATCACAAGAGACCAGTGACATCACCGAGACCCTTCATATTCATGAGAACACAGCCTATCCATCACTAGAGACCAGTGACATCACCGAGACCCTTCATATTCATGAGAACACAACCTATCCAATCACTAGAGACCAGTGACATCACCGAGACCCTTCATATTCATGAGAACACAACCTATCCAATCACAAGAGACCAGTGACATCACCGAGACCCTTCATATTCATGAGAACACAACCTATCCAATCACAAGAGACCAGTGACATCACCGAGACCCTTCATATTCATGAGAACACAGCCTATCCATCACTAGAGACCAGTGACATCACCGAGACCCTTCATATTCATGAGAACACAGCCTATCCAATCACTAGAGACCAGTGACATCACAGAGACCCTTCATATTCCTGAGAACACAGCCTATCCAATCACTAGAGACCAGTGACATCACAGAGACCCTTCATATTCATGAGAACACAACCTATCCAATCACAAGAGACCAGTGACATCACCGAGACCCTTCATATTCATGAGAACACAACCTATCCAATCACAAGAGACCAGTGACATCACCGAGACCCTTCATATTCATGAGAACACAGCCTATCCAATCACTAGAGACCAGTGACATCACCGAGACCCTTCATATTCATGAGAACACAACCTATCCAATCACAAGAGACCAGTGACATCACCGAGACCCTTCATATTCATGAGAACACAACCTATCCAATCACAAGAGACCAGTGACATCACCGAGACCCTTCATATTCATGAGAACACAGCCTATCCAATCACTAGAGACCAGTGACATCACCGAGACCTTTCATAATCATGAGAACACAGCCTATCCAATCACTAGAGACCAGTGACATCACAGAGACCCTTTATATTCATGAGAACACAGCCTATCCAATCACTAGAGACCAGTGACATCACAGAGACCCTTTATATTCATGAGAACACAGCCTATCCAATCACTAGAGACCAGTGACATCACAGAGACCCTTCATATTCATGAGAACACAGCCTATCCAATCACTAGAGACCAGTGACATCACAGAGACCCTTCATATTCATGAGAACACAACCTATCCAATCACTAGAGACCAGTGACATCACAGAGACCCTTTATATTCATGAGAACACAGCCTATCCAATCACTAGAGACCAGTGACATCACAGAGACCCTTTATATTCATGAGAACACAGCCTATCCAATCACTAGAGACCAGTGACATCACAGAGACCCTTCATATTCATGAGAACACAACCTATCCAATCACTAGAGACCAGTGACATCACCGAGACCCTTCATATTCATGAGAACACAACCTATCCAATCACAAGAGACCAGTGACATCACCGAGACCCTTCATATTCATGAGAACACAACCTATCCAATCACAAGAGACCAGTGACATCACCGAGACCCTTCATATTCATGAGAACACAGCCTATCCAATCACTAGAGACCAGTGACATCACCGAGACCCTTCATATTCATGAGAACACAGCCTATCCATCACTAGAGACCAGTGACATCACAGAGACCCTTCATATTCATGAGAACACGGCCTATCCAATCACTAGAGACCAGTGACATCACCAAGACCCTTCATACTCATGAATATGAAGAGTCTCTGTGATGTCACTGGTCTCTAGTGAATGGATTGGCTGAGACTATTCACGTTCATGAGAATGCAGTGAGGAGGAGAAACCCTTTAAGTGTAATATAAAACCTTTCTTATTGCCGGTGGCGAGGCTCTAGGTACAGATTATCACTTAGCTACATTAGAATATATAATCAGGCTGTGATCCGATGTCACTGTGACCGCAGTTCACACTGAAAGAGGCTGTAAAGCGACCTTTAAAAGTCAGGGTCTCCTTATTAAAGCAGTTATGCTTTTTTGGATTTAAATTGGATCGCCTGCACTATAAAATTCCACCCAGACTAATGGCTGCATGGTAATTGGATGCAGAATCATTTGACATTTCAGGGGAATTTTTTGTCTTCCAAAAAAGTCCGCCAATGTTAATTTGAAGTAATTATTTCAGAGACAAGATTTTGTAGGAGGTAAAAATGTTCAACTCTGTTCCACACTGTGATATCATCAGTGTGAAGATCCTGTGCAGCATATTTTTGCTTGTGGCAACCAGTCATAATCTTGGCCAGGTTTCTGGATAGACACATAGCCCATGGTGCAGAACATCAGGTCTGATAAGGCGCCCCGAGCCAGTCCTAGATAATGCTGCTGACAGCCATTGACACATACACTATATTGTCAAAAGTATTAGGACACCTGCCTTTACACGCACATGAACTTTAATGACATCCCAGTCTTACTCCGGAGGGTTCAATATTGAGTTGGCCCACCCTTTGCAGCTATAACAGCTCCAACTCTTCTGGGAAGGCCGTCCACAAGGTTTAGGAGGGTGTCTATGGGAATGTTTGACCATTCTTCCAGAAGAGCATTTGTGAGGTCAGGCACTGATGTTGGATGAGAAGGCCTGGCTCACATTCATCCCAAAGGTGTTCTATCGGGTTGAGGTCAGGGCTCTGTGCAGGCCAGACAAGTTCCTCCACCCCAAACTCCCCATGTCTTTATGGACCTTGCTTTGTGCACTGGTGCACAGTCATGTTGGAACAGGAAGGGGCCATCCCCAAACTGTTCCCACAAAGTTGGGAGCATGAAATTATCCAAAATGTTTTGGTATGCTGACGACCTAAGAGTTCCCTTCACTGGAACTAAGGGGCCAAGCCCAACCTCTAAACAAACAACCCCACACCATAATCCCCCCTCCACCAAATGATTTGGACCAGTGCACAAAGCAAGGTCCATAAAGACATGGATGAGTGAGTTTGGGGTGGAGGAACTTGACTGGCCTGCACAGAGTCCTGACCTCAACCCGATAGAACACCTTTGGGGTGAATTAGAGCGGAGACTGTGAACCAGGCCTTCCCGTCCAACATCAGTGTCTGACCTCACAAATGCTCTTCTGGAAGAATGGTCAAACATTCCCATAGACACCCTCCTAAACCTTGTGGACGGCCTTCCCAGAAGAGTTAAGGCTGTTATAGCTGCAAAGGGTGGACCAAGTGAATATTGAACCCTACGGACTAAGACTGGGATGCCATTAAATTTTATGAGTGTGTAAAGGCAGGCGTCCCAATACTTTTGGTAATATAGTGTAAGTAAGTTGGAAATGTTAAGTTGGCTACCAGTAGAATTTAATGCAATAATTACTGTTTTCAGGAACATTCTTTTGATCTTCTAAAGGAGTAAAAACGATGATTGCTTTTGACCAGAGTTACAAAAAAAAAAAAATCGAAAGAGCAGGATGGAATTTTTATTTTTTTTAACTAACAAAATTCTAACTGCGATTGGAAATTCCATTCATTCCAAAATTGAGTGCTGAATGGAAACGAAAATTTTTAATCACTTCTGAATGACATTTGTCAAGTTCTTTAAAAAAAAAGTCGTGGTAGCTGTTGAGAAAACGAGGATATGCGGAGGTCCCCCCCCCCCCCCCCCGGCTCTGGTCCGCACTCCTTACCCTATCAGTAACACAGTGTTTAATTAGAGGTTTCCATTGGTGGAGTGGGGAGAGGCGCTGGCTCTGTTTGTACTCACAGGACGCCTTTTTTTTTTTTTTTTGTGAGGTTAAAGAGCCCTCTCACAGCGCAGAGCCTTTCAGATGGTTTTATGGGGCACATTCTGGCACCAGACAGCTGAACACTGAGCTCACTATGCCACTCACACTACCTGCTCTGTTATACAAGGCGGCTCGCACTACCCGCAGCAGAGGACTGTTTATGTTCCAGCTTCTTCTGCAGCCAGCCAATCACACGCTTATTCTAAAAGACATCAAGAGCACGGCTATGAAGATGGCAGATAAGCCACCCGATGCCCACCCAGATGCTGGAAAGATCAGCCGCCAATGGGGTCAAATTAAGACTTCTAAATAAAAACTATAATATTGCATTTTAGGCTGAACTCCGGCCTTTCCTTCAGTCCTGCACAGGAGTAACGGCCTCCTCTGCTGGACTGAAATGGCTTACTCTGATTTCATCGCACACTGTGAGCTTTTCACAATGTGCATTAAAAGCTGCAGCAAGCCAGATGGAGCTCACCTCATTTCCTGGCTGGAGCATGTCCAGCATCATCTAGATCAGGGGTGACAAACTCAATTTCATTGCGGGCCGCATTAGCAATATGGTTCCCCTTAAAGGCCCGGTTGTATTTATGTTGCGCTACGTAAAGAGTGCAGAGTTCAGGAGTGCGTTATGTAAAGAGTGCAGAGTTCAGGAGTGCGTTATGTAAAGAGTGCAGAGTTCAGGAGTGCGTTATGTAAAGAGTGCAGAGTTCAGGAGTGCGTTATGTAAAGAGTGCAGAGTTCAGGAGTGCGTTATGTAAAGAGTGCAGAGTTCAGCAGTGCATTATGTACAGAGTGCAGGAGTGCATTATGTACAAAGTGCAGAGTTCAGGAGTGCATTATGTACAGAGTGCAGGGTTCAGGGGTGTAGTATGTACAGAGTGCAGAGTTCAGGTGTGCACTATGTACAGAGTGCAGAGTTCAGGATTGCATTATGTCAAGAGTGCAGGGTTCAGGGGTGCACTATGTACAGAGTCAAGAGTTCAGGGGTGCGTTATGTACAGAGTGCAGGGTTCAGGGGTGCACTATGTACAGAGTGCAGGGTTCAGGAGTGCATTACATACAGAGTTCAGGAGTGCACGATGCACAGAGTGCAAAGTTCGGGAGTGCGTTACGTACAGAGTGCAGGGTTCAGGGGTGCACTATGTACAGAGTGCAAGGTTCAGAAGTGCGTTACATACAGAATTCAGGGGTGCAGTATGTACAGAGTGCAGGATTCAGGGGTGTGTTATGTATAGAGTGCAGGGTTCAGGAGTGCCCTATGCACAGAGTGCAGGGTTCAGGAGTGCGTTACAGACAGAGTTCACAGGTGCCCTATGTCACAGAGTGCAGGGTTCAGAAGTGCGTTATGTACAGAGTGCAGGGTTCAATAGAGCGTTATGTACAGAGTTTAGGGGTGTGTTGTGTACAGAGTACAGGGTTCAGGAATGCATTACGTACAGAGTTAAGGGGTGTGCTGTGAACAGAGTGCAGGGTTCAGGAGTGCATTACGTACAGAGTTCAGGGGTGTGCTGTGTACAGAGTGCAGGGTTTAGGGGTGCGCTATGCACAGTTTGCAACCCCAACCCCCCTTCCCGAAGCTTCCTTGCATGTCTCTCTTCTACCTTTCCTAGCTCTAGTACCTTCCCTGTGTAGGGAGCAAGAGTGGAGCGTGAAAGCTGGAAGTGGTGTGATGATGCTCCACCACGTTCCGGCTGGAAAACTGAACGCGAGAGCCACATGACGAGACCTGGAGGGCCAGATTCGGTATGCAAATGAAGCTTGCCTAGGAACGCCCACTCTTCTAGTCTTCCAAGTTTTTTTTTATATTTGCTCCTCATAAGAGCCAGCCAACCTACTTATATCAGGACTGAGGGGTTGTTGAGAGGAGTACTGAGGGGTGGGGTACTGTGATGTTTTCAGTAAGCTCTGTACAGCCCCCTACCCTGCCGGCCCCGCCCACAAGCCATCATTTGCCTGCATTGCACAGAAGAAACACAGAGACCCAGTGATGATATCAATGGGTCCAAAAATAGGGTATTCCATGAAATCAGAAAGGGATTTATTTAAAAATGTGATTATGTTAATGAGGGGGGAGGAGTGAACCAGGGAGGGCAAAAAATAAGCAGCTTTATCTTCAGATTTCTGGTAGAGGAGTCTAAACTGAAGAGGCGTTCATTGCATGGAATATATTCCATTCAATATTTCCTGACTACGATCGTCTGGTTTCTTGAAGCTGCTATAATGTGATCCTAAGAATGATTAATATTTGTGTCATTTTTTATTGTAATAATTATAATTATTACTAAATAAATAAATAATTAAATACATTATTACTAAATAAATAATAATAATTATACTGAATTATTTCCACATGTTTCCGTCATAACCCCCCCCCCCCCCCCCTCCCTCCTTCAAAAAAAAAAAAAAAATGTACAGCACCCACCACTCCAGGTTTGGATGTGCTGTTTAGTGTTTACTAATTACCATTTCTTGATACTCATTACACAAGTCATTAATTACGTAAAGACAAGAAGGGGGGGGCGTTATTTTGGGTGACCTCTGACCTGAGTTGTGTTACTCATTAAGGTTGTTGGGTCATAACCGTTATTTATCTTTGTGACATACATTTAAAGCCACAATAATGGCCGATATGTGTCATTCTCTCTTCCTCTAATGTAGCCGGACTGCTTACAGCTAAATTCATTTGGTATCAGAGGCGTAGAGCCAGATTTGTTATGTTGTCGTTAGGACTCTGGTTGCAGGATGGTCACTAAATCCAGAAGGTTCATTTTGTCTTAGGAGAAAAAAAAAAAAAGACAACTAGATGGGTGCGATTCGGCTCGTTTACATTCGTTTTTCATCCAAAAATGTCATTTTCAGAGATTCGGATGTATTCGAATTTCAGAACGGGCATACAGTGCCTTGAAAAAGTATTCATACCACTTGAAATCTTCCACATTTTGTCGTGTTACAACCAAAAACGTAAATGTATTTTATTGGGATTTTATGTGATAGACCAACACAAAGTGGCACAAAATTGTGAAGTGAAAGGAAAATGATAAATGATACAAATAAATATGTGAAAAGTGTGGGGGGCATTTGTATTCAGCCCCCTTTACTCTGATACCCCCTAACTAAAATCTAGTGGAACCAATCGCCCTCAGAAGTCACCTAGTTATTAAAATATAGTCCACCTGTGTGTAATTTACTCTCAGTATAAATACAGCTGTTCTGTGAAGTCTTCGGAGGTTTGTTAGAGAACTTTAGTGAACAAACAGAATCATGAAGGCCAAGGAACACACCAGACAGGTCAGGGATAAAGTTGTGGAGAAGTATAAAGCAGGGTTAGGTTATAAAACAAATCTCCCAAGCTTTGATCATCTCACGGAGCTCTGTTCAATCCATCATCGGAAAATGGAAAGAGTATGGCACAACTGCAAACCTACCAAGACATGGCCGTCCACCTAAACTGACCGGCCGGGCAAGGAGAGCATTCATCAGAGAAGAGCCAAGAGGTCCATGGTAACTCTGGAGGAGCTGCAGAGATCCACAGCTCAGGTGGGAGAATCTGTCCACAGGACAACTATTAGTCGTGTTCTCCACAAATCTGCCCTTTATGGAAGAGTGACAAGAAGAAAGACATTGGAGAAAGAAAGTCATAAGAAGTCCTGTTTGTAGTTTGTGAGAAGCCATGTGGAGGACACAGCAAACATGTGGAAGAAGGTGCTCTGGTCAGATGAGACCAAAATGGAACTTTTTGCCTAAAAACAAAACATGTGTGGAGGAAAACGAACACTGCACATCACCCTGAACACACCATCCCCACCGTGAAACATGGTGGTGGCAGCATCATGTGGTGGGGATGGTTTTCTTCAGCAGGGACAGGGAAGCTGGTCAGAGTTGATGGGAAGATGGATGGAGCCAAATACAGGACAATCTTAGAAGAAAACCTGTTAGAGTCTGCAAAAGACTTGAGACCGGGGCGGAGGTTCACCTTCCAGCAGGACAACGACCCGAAACATCCAGCCAGAGCTACAATGGAATGGTTTACATCAAAGCATATTCATGTGTTAGAATGGCCCAGTCACAGTCCAGACCTAAATCACATTGAGAATCTGTGGCAAGACTTGAAAATTGCTGTTCACAGATGCTCTCCATCCAATCTGACAGAGCTTGAGATATTTTGCAAAGAAGAATGGGCAGAAATGTCCCTCTCTAGATGTGCAAAGCTGGTAGAGACATCCCCAAAAAGACTTGCAGCTGTAATTGTAGAGAAAGGGGGTTCTACAAAGTATTGACTCCGGGGGGCGCTATACAAATGCACGCCACACTTTTCACATATTTATTTGTAAAAAATTTTGAAAACTATTTATGATTTTCCTTCCACTTCACAATTATGGGCCACTTTGTGTTGGTCGATCATATAAAATCCCAATAAAATACATTTACGTTTTTGGTTGTACCATGTAACAAAATGTGGAGAATTTCAAGGGGTATGAATACTTTTTCAAGGCACTGTAGTAACGCATTTAAATGAATAAATTGAAACAAAATTAATGAATGCAGTTATTAATTTTGTTTAATTCAGATTAATTGAGAAGAGCCGGTTGTTATGGAGCAGGTGGCCACCACGTGATTAACAACCATGACTCATTTGCTGTCAGGTCAGCGGGATTCCCCGCTGTCAGCAGAATGCAAACATAACAAATGCCAGTTCAAATCTTTTTTAAAAACCTGAGTGCCCCCCCCCCCCCCCCCCATCCATACCAGGTCCTGGATTTTAAGGGGAATGCCATGACAAAATTGAAAAAGTTAAAAGGGCGTGGGCTCCCCCCCAAAATCCATATCAAACTTTTATTTGATCATGCAGCCCGGCAGACCAGGAAATGGGGGGGGGTCAAGCGAGTGCCCCCCCTTCTGAACTATACCAGTCCACATGCCCTCAACATGGGCGGGTGCTTTGGGGGAGGGTGGCTCCCCCCCAAAGCACCTGGTCCCCATGTTAATGAAGACAAGGGTCTCTTCCCCACAACCCTTGCCTGGTAGTTGTGGTGGTCTGTAGGTGGGGGGCTTATTGGAATCTGGAAGCCCCCCCCCATGTGAATGAGTAGGGGTACATAGTACCCCTACTCATTCACCAAAAAAAAGTGTCAAAAGGAAAAAAAGACACATACAGTATTTGATAAGCCCTTTATTTAAATAAATAAATGTCCTCCAAAGTGAATCCAAGGTCAGGGACCGGGCTCCCAATTCCTTATCTCTAGAATTCTGGATGATGGTACAAGTTTCTTAATTTTTACGTTTAGCAATCAATTAGAGAGGCCACACCCATTTTCTCAGGTTCTTATCTGCACAGGAAGTGATGGTAAATGTCTCCATTGGGGACACATGCAAATTCTTTTTTTCCAGTAGAGCAGTTTTAGTTGGAGTTAGGCTTTAACGATCGTCGAGAGAGAAGATCTGAGACATCTACAGGTCACCAGAATGGTGATTTTATCAAATGTAGGGACATTTTTTTTTTTTTTTTAATATGTTTTTAAATGTTTAGTTGCCTATCATTTTAAACAACAGATCCCCCAGGTCTTTTGGGGGCTTATTTAACAGACAACTGTATAAAAGGAGCTTTATAGGTTCTTGCCGCCATTTTCACGGGTTTAAAAATCAGAATCCAAAAGACCGACTGAAATAAATATGGCTGCTCTTTGGCCTCCCCTCCCCCCCCCCCCCCCCCCATGCATAATGCTGTCGTTTCCACAACACAATAAAGATATTTCTATGATATCATGTCACTCAGCACCGGAGGGGAAATACCTTGCCACTAGTAAGACAGCTGCCCCAGGACTGACCCCCCAGGGGGGTAGCTGGGCTCATAAAAAAAAAAAAAATATATCCATCTGTGCTAAAAGACAAACAAAGCATTAATACAGCAAGCCGGGGCTTAGAGCATATTATAGGCCGATTTAATGATAGGACACATCTGTTGGGACTGGGTGTCTTTGCATTAAGGAATGTGATGGGCTTTTAATAAGCTGCAGAGGCCTCGGCCAGTAGACCTAAGAGCCGCGCGCGCTCGGCGTGAAGTCATTTCCATCCGCCTTGAGGAAAACCGTGGATAATTTGGCTGGATCTTGACATAAAGCACCCTTTACCTTCATGGGTTGCTGGAAATTATGAATTTCGGGGGAAAAAAAAAAAAAAAGGTTTCTGCGCATTATTATTATTATTACAATATTCAGCAAAAAGAAAAAAATGTTTGTGCCCGGACCTTTAAATTTCCATAGCAGCACCATTTTTTTTTTTTTTTTTTAATCAAAGCTCTTGCAATCTACAAAAAAAAAGGTTGCCTGGTGATTCTGTCCATCATTCCAATAGAAAAATAGAACCCCCTGTTTCAGAGTGACAACGCTCAGCCACTGCATTCCAATGTAGAGGTGGTGTTGTCACCCGTCTGAGCACGATCTCACTGCAGGACTGGAGGGGTGCCCAGGGGTGCCACCTTTACTTCAAGTCAAACCCGAACACTTCAGCATCACACAGCTATTTCTTTTTTCATAGTATGCATAGATAAAGAGAATAGATAAACTATGCCAAGATGTTTCTATTAACCGCTTCATCCCCGGAAGGATTTTACCCCCTTCCTGACCAGAGCACTTTTTGCGATTCGGCACTGCGTCGCTTTAACTGCCAATTGCGCGGCCGTGCGATGTTACACCAAAACAAAATTGACGTCCTTTTTTTCCCCACAAATAGAGTTTTCTTTTGGTGGTATTTGATCACCTCTACGGTTTTTATTTTTTGCGCTATAAACAAAAAAAAAAGGGCGACAATGTTATAAAAAAAGCTATATTTTTTACTTTTTGCTATAATCAATATCCCCGTAAAAAATATAAACATTTTTTCCTCAGTTTAGGCCGATACGTATTCTTCTACATATTTTTGGTTAAAAAAAAATCGCAATAAGCGTTTATTGATTGGTTTGCGCAAAAGTTATAGCGTCTACAAAATAGGAGATAGTTTTATGCCATTTTTTTATTATTGATTTTTTTTTATTAGTAATATCGGCAATCTGCGATTTTAATCGTGACTGCGACATTTCGGCGGACACATCGGACACTTTTGACACTATTTTGGGACCATTGTCATTTATACATCGGTGCTATAAAAATGCACTGATTACTGTGTAAATGACACTGGCAGGGAAGGGGGTTAACCACTAGGGGGGCAATCAAGGGGTTAAGTGTGTCCTAGGGAGTGATTCTAACTATGGGGGGAATGGGCTACCTAGGACATGACAGCGATCAAGGCGGAAAATTCAAAGGGACGTACAGGTACGCCCATTTACCTGTACTAGCCATTCTGCCGACGTATATCTGTGTGCGGCGGTCGGCAAGTGGTTAAATAACATTTCTAATCACATGAAGTTAATCACAAGAGTCCCCATTTACATCAGAGTCCGCAGAGTTCCCCCTTTTACATCTGAATCCGCAGAGTTCCCTTTCACTGTAAGGGGGGGACTCTGCAGACTCTGATGTAAGGGAGAACTCTGCAGACTCTGACATAAGGGATGCTCTGTTGTACGGGGAGGACTCTGATGTAAGGGGGAACACTGTGGCCTCTGGTGTAAAGGGGAACTCTGATGTAATGAGTGCTCTGATTTAAGTGTACTCACTTAGAGGCAGGAGAGAAAAGGGGGGAGACTTAGTCCGGTCTGAATAATGTGTTTGGGTCTCAGACAGTCTGAAACCTGGACGCATGATTCCAAACTGGAACTGTCCGGGTGAATCCTGAACAGGTGGCAACCCTGGGAGTGTCAACACTTAAAGGTCTTGTCCTTCCCCCAACCTGTGACTGGACAATGAAAGGTGAAGGTGCTGACTGATGAGGGCATCTCTCCTCCTATCAGCGTGGCTTCTTGCACTGCTTCTCCTTTTCACAGTCCGACCTCCAAGAGGCTAATACCAGGTGGGAGTCAGGTACTCAAACTGCTTGCAGATACGCACAGTAAATAAAATCACGATTTGTGTCTTTTATCTTTACATGGAGCTTATTTAACCAATTGTGGACACTGGGCAAGCTACATGTGCCCAAAACCACACCGAAGTACACAGAGTGTTTGTAGTACATCCTGTCCCCCCCCCCCCCCTGTTCCCTTATCATTTGCTAGAAATTCCTGGCTGTCAAAATGACAGCAGGGAGTTGCTCTGTAAATAGAGCAGCTGTAATAGCTGCTACTGTCAAAAAACAGACCATCTGACACAGTGTTTATAAACAATGTTCAGACACTAGATAGAGAGATACAAAGTAGCATTGTTACTTTTTTAAATTTATTCCGTTTCATGCAAGAGGAACTGCAGTCTGCTCACATAATTTGTAATAAAAACGTCTTTGCCATTACGAAGCTTCCCTCCAACCATATTATGCATATTATTTTATTTTATATATACTGTGATTCTGTACTTGCCAAATATGCTGCAGAAATCTCCCTCCACTGAGTCTGGCTGCAGCCATTTTAACTGTGGGCAGCTAAAGCTGCTGTCTGTTCACTTCCTGGATTTATACAGAGGTACGCCTTCAGCTTTGCAGCTCTCATTGGCCCTCTTATGACTCATCCCTCCTCCCTTCCTGGCAAACTCTCACAAGAGTTAGAGAGAGAGAGCTGTGCATGATGTCATAAGCCTAGGCCAATGACCAGACAAGAAACAGGAAGTGGGCTGTATAAGGGATTTACTGGCAAAAAAAAAAAATGTTTTGCTATCCAAAGTTAAAACAACAACAACAAGGGCAGAAGATTTAATAGATGGAAAGATGGAAAAATGACTGAAGTTCCACTTTCATCTGCTGATAGAAGAGATGTGCTTCCATCTGTATATGCAATGCAACTGGACACGTTGCATTTTAAATAAGATTTGTTCACCTTTATTAAACTTTAGGGTACCACAGTGGTCTCCAAACTGCCACAGCCCCCCCTAAAGTCGGATGAAACTGGCCTTCTGTTTAGAAAGATTAGAGACCCCTGGTTTTCCATATTCAGCTCTAGTTAAAGCAGAGCTCCACCCAAAAGGGGAAGCTCCGCTTATCCTCCTCCCCCCCTCCGCTGCCACATTTGGCACCTTTTGGGGGGGGGTACCTGGTTTTGACAGATATCCGCTCCCACTTCCAGCTGAGTTGGCCCCCCCCTCTTCCTTCCCCCCGCTGCCAGGCCATTCACAAAGCGCAGCACACTTCGCGCATGCGCAGTAGAGTATCAGGTGTGGAGCCGCAAGGTTTAACTGCCTGTTCCCCTTACCCAAGATGGTGGTGGCAGCACCCTGTAGCCGATTGAAAGATTGTCTCAGGTGAGGACACCACTGGATTCGTGGACAGGTAAGGGCCCTAAAACTAAAAGTCATCAGATACAGTATTTGAAGCTGCTGAGTGCTGACTTTTAATTTTTTTCTGAAGGAGTCTGGAGCTCCATTTAACTCCTTTTTTACCTTCTCCTCTTAGCTTTATATATATTTTCATTTTTGCTTTTCTTTTTTTTTCTTTTTTTTTATTTCTAGTTTTCTTTCTTCTTACCACTCATTTTAAACTTTTGTTGTTTTTGTTTAGTTTGTTGCATAAGAAAACACACTACATTGTAGCCTTTATTTCATTTGTGAATAACTTTGGACCAGAATTATCATTTTAGTGTCCTTTTTAAAACAGGAAAATTAGTAGCATAAAATGTACACTTTTTATTTACAGTAACACTAATCAAAAAATAGAAATTGAAGAGTTCTTTACGTGCCTTTTATTTATGAATCACATAAAAAACTAAATAATTTTAGCAACAAAATATCACCAAAAGAAAACTCTATTCGCCCTAAATAGGATTTATGTAGAACTTTGTTTTCGTAAAGTAATATTAAACCCTCAGTTTTCGGATTTTTTTTTTTTTGTTTTTTTTTTCAGGTTAACACATTGAGCACAATAAAATAAACATTCCCCGTAAACTATTTGTTAAAATTCTTACCCCAGGTCATTTTCAATTCTTTCTTTGGCCAAATGCTTTGGCCCCTGACATTGTAAAAGTGATATTAAAGTCTCCATAACAAACATGTTATATTTACCTCCTCTGTGCAGTTGGTTTTGCATAGAGCAGCCCCCAGATCCTCCTCTTCTCGGGTCCCTTGCCGGCTCTCCTGGCTCCTCCCTCCTGTCAAGTGACCCCCACAACAAGCAGCTTGCTATGGGGGCACCCGAACCGACCCCCTGCTCTGTGTGTCCATTCAGGCATGGAGCCGTGACTCAGCCCCGCCCCCCTCTCTCTCCTCATTGACTTTGATTGACAGCAGTGGGAGCCAATGGTGGAGGAGAGAGAGTCCCGGGCAGCCAAGGTTCTTGTGCAACATTGCTGGATCAAGATGGGGCTCATGTAAGTATTGGGGGGCTGCTGCACACTGAAGGTGTTTTATCTTAATGCATAGAATGCATTAAGATAAAAAAAAATCTGCCTTTAGAACCACTTTAAATGCATTATCACCTAAACAAAAAAAAAAAAAAAATATATATATATATATATATATATATATATATATATATATATATATATATATATATATATATATATATATATAGAACAGAACTTGTATTAAAGAAGATTCCAGAAATCCACAACTGGGAACACTTACGGCATTTACCAGCAACGTGTAGCAGAGCAAGTCTCAGAGGTGCGGACAGTGTTTGTCTTGAGGGTCGGAATGCGGCCATGGCCGGTTTCCCAGCGAAATGGGGAGGTCTCCAGAAGGTTGGCGTGTCCCTATCCTCTCCCTACTGGTTTGTAACTTCTCCCCGTCGCTAACCATCGTCCCTGTCGGACGGGTGACCTGTACCTACGCTACCCACAAGCTAAATGCGTGCCAAACCTAGGAGCCAGGGCAATAAATAGGCTCTGCCTGACCCAAGATGGCTGCTAGGTACATGGTGCGGCAGCGTCCAATTGGATAGCTACCCTGGAAACCATAAAGGAACCATGTTCCTCTTGACTTCCTCTCCCCTGCGATGCCACTGCAGTTGAGCACCACCTGCAGTGGAGAAAGTAGACTGCACCTGCCTACAATGAGGCTGTGTGTTTCTATTGATGCAGGGAGTCAACTTTAGTCCTTGCATACAAGGGTGGCTCCATAGGATACTGCAAGTGAAAGAGAAAAAGAGAAACGAAAATAATATTATTACTGTTCCCATCATTTGCTCAAAAGAGAGCATTCCTTAGGTTTACCAATGGAGCTGCCCCCCCGAGCCCCCCTAAGCTGCCAGGGAATCCCATGCCCCATGGTATGTCTGCAACCTGTGTCCTAGATGAAGGTCATTCGGAAGCATGGTCTCTTGACCCCTAGCAGAAGAAGTTGACACAAAGCTTAGATCAGAGAAGCCAGAAATGAAGGGGGGGGGGGGGGGGGGCTTGTACTACTTCTTGGGACCCCTCTTGTCCTTCAAATCCTTACTAAATTGAGCGCGTCTTGTGGAGGACTCCTCTAAGTTGATAAGTAAACAACGGGCACCGGTGTTGGGGGCGATGAGCTCATTATAAATCTTAATTTGTTACTTTAGGGACGCTCCCATTCAGTCATTAGCGTGTTGTGCTGTCACATATTAATTAACAGGCGGGCCGGCGCGCGCTCGCCCCTTATTTCTTTTCACATTCCGATAAGGAAGGAAATTGTCCGTAAGCTCCCGTTACTTGCAGCTAATTTGCTGGAGACAACAAGGGAAGCTCATTAAGTTTACAATCTCATCACGCAGGCATTAGCAATATTGTAACGGAGTGTTGCGTGTGATTAATCGGTCGGGAAAGGGAAAAAAAATAAAAAAATCAGAAAGAGACATTTATCATAGTCCTTCAGCTGAAAAAAAAACAAAAAAAATCACAAATGTGTCAAAAAAAACCCCGTCAATTTGCCATTCACCGGATCGAGGAGAAGAAAGACTTGAAAAAATAAATAAAAAATGTGGTTGAAGCAAAACCAAATGGCGGCAAGGGACGCGGCGTGAAGAAGATGGAGGTGATATGTGGAGGCAGGAACACAATTACAACTTGTGATTTCATCTGAGAGAATGAACATAAAACAGCAACAGAATTTCAGGACTGAATAAGGACTATAAGGAACCCCACAATTGTGGTGGCCTTCTAATAAAAAGTGCCTGAGACAAGCTGATTGGCTGCTATCGGCACCATTTGAGACAAAACTGAGACAAAGTTTATCTCAGACATTTTTTTTTTAAATAATTCTCACCTCCCTCCCACCCCCCCCCCCCCCCCCCACCCCCACTGTATCCTAACCGCTTGGTGACCAGTTGTACTGTGGCAACAAGGCTTGGCTGCGCAAATCGCCGTCATGTTACGTCGCTTTTATATTTGGCCACTAGGGGCGCGTGCGTACCCCCCTGCTCGCCCACGGAGCCGATGCGAGTGCCCGGCGGTGATCGCGATCACCGCCGGGCTCCCGCGGTCGCTCGGGGCACACGGAGAACCGGGATCTGTGTGTGTAAAACACACAGTTTCCGGTTCTCTGAGGGGAGAACAAACAGAGTATGAACAGCGATCTTTCATCTCCCCTGCACAGTCCCCCTCCCCCCTTCAGTTAGAACACACACTAGGGAACACAATTAACCCCTTGATCGCCCCCCCCTAGTGGTTAACCCCTTCACTGCCAGTGACATTTTTTACAGTAATCAATGCATTTTTATAGCACTGATCGCTTTTAAAAATGCCAATGGTCCCAAAAACGTGTCAAAATTGTCCGACGTGTCCGCCATAATGTCGCAGTCCCGATAAAAAAATCGCAGATCGCCGCCATTACTAGTAAAAAAAAAAAAAAAATCAATAATAAAAATGCCATAAATCTATCCCCTATTTTGTAGACGCTATAACTTTTGCGCAAACCAATCAATATACGCTTTTTGCATTTTTTTTTTTTTTCACCAAAAATATGTAGAAGAATACATATCGGCCTAAACTGAGGAAAAAAATATTTTTTTTATATTTTTGGGGGGGGTATTTATTATGGCAAAAAGTAAAAAATATTGCATTTTTTTTTCAAAATTGTCGCTCTTTTTTTGTTTATAGCGCAAAAAATTAAAAACCGCAGAGGCGGTCAAATACCACCAAAAGAAAGTTCTGTTTGTGGGAAAAAAAGGACGTCAATTTTGTTTGGGTGCAATGTCGCACGACCGCGCAATTGTCAGTTAAAGCGACGCAGTGCCGAATCGCAAAAAAGTGCTCTGGTCAGGAAGGGGGGTAAAATCTTCCGGGGCTGAAGCGGTTAAAGTAAAGTCTCCAATTAAAAACTCAAAGCAGGGAGACCCTTTATCGCAGGAGACTCAGGCAATGTCTCTTCTGCAATAAAATGAACCTCCTTTCTTATTCGCAGTCTTTGTACGCCGATCTGCCCCAGAACAGATCCTGTGAGCTGGTAGAACTAAACTACTGCACAGGAGTGATGACATCCCTCATCGGCCAATCAAGATGGGCACCCAGCCTAGCAACCCTCCCTGGTGGCGCTAGCGATGGAGCTCAGACTATTGAAGCAGAGGTAGGTATTGCAGACTCTAGTTCCACTTTGAACTGCACTATATTGTCAAAAGTATTGGGACGCCTGCCTTTACACGCACATGAACTTTAATGGCCTCCCAGTCTTAGTTCCGTAGGGTTCAGTATTGAGTTGGCTCCGCCCTTTGCAGCTATAACAGCTTCAACTCTTCTGGGAAGGTCATCCACAAGGTTAAGGAGGGTGTCTATGGGAATGTTTGACCATTCTTCCAGAAGCGCATTTGTGAGGTCAGGCACTGATGTTGGATGAGAAGACAAGATCGCCAGGACACCGGCGGACATCGAGTCCGCAGGTCCCACGGGCACGGTCACGCTGTACGCGGTGGGCGCATGCCCGATAGCCCCGCCAATTAAAGGGGACATACAGGTACGCCCATTTGCCCACCGCTGCCATTGTGCCGACGTATATCGTCGTGCGGCGGTCGGCAAGTGGTTAAGGACTGCTCTAAGACTCCATTCACACCTCGGTGGTTTTTGAATCGTGGGCAGATTTGCCGCGATTCTGCCCGTGATTTCAAAGCACCGAGGTGTGAATGACAAATCGCGAGATGCACATTTGAGATGTCATTTATTTGAATGGCACCTAAAACTGCGGTGCGGTTCTGCCCACGGCTGTCGCGCAATAAATTGCGCTGCAATCATGTCAGGGGCTACTTTTGGGGCGACATGCTTCACGCGCTGTGGGTTGCCACGACTGCATTGCGATATATATAGCGAAAACTGTGGGCAGGACCGCACCACGATTTTAGGTGCCATTCAAATAAATGACATTTCAAATGTGAGTTCTGCGATTTGTCATTCACACCTCGGCGCTTTAATATGGGGGGGGGGGAGGGGGCAGAATTGCGACAAATCTGCCCGTGATTCAAAACACTGAGGTGTAAGCGCAGCCTAACTTGGCGTACAGAGACAGGCAGAGTGGCTATCTAAACGAATGGAACGTAACAAATTAATAATAATAAATAACAATAATAATAATAAAAACTTTTTATTATTATTATTATTTATTAATTTGTTAAGCTCCATTCGTTTAGTTGCGGCATTCGTTGGATAATTTGTAACTTTGGATAAATTCGTATTCACTACGTTCACTAACAGCCAAATTTGAAAGGAAGTTCCAATACCTATCATTTAATAGTTAGTTATTCTTTCGAATTTTCGGATTTTTTCAGATTTTCGAATTTATGACTTTTCAAAATTACGTATTGCGATCATAACGAATGACCCGAAAAATGAAAAAAAAAACCAAAACAAATGTAACGAAAACAAGTGGATTTTTTCGGGAGTCTACAGGGTATGCAGGATAGGTAGGAGGAGGGGGCTGGAACATTTTTTTAGAATGGCTACATTTAGGTTTTTCTTTTTAATTCTTCTCAGGGCAAAGCGTTCGTTGGCGATAAAAAAATTAAAGAGAACCAAAGAATGTCTGTATAGACAACAATGATTTTAAAGGTATGTTGTGAGGTAAAGAGAGATTTTTTTTTGTTAATGACTGAAATTCCTACTTAGGTCTCCTCCCCCCCACCCCCCACACCCCATGTGAAGCAGCACAAGAAGCCAATCAGCTAACAAGCACACTGATAAGAGGAGAGAGCAGTGTGACAAAGAGGTGAGCTCATGGCTTTCCTTCTTCTCTTTCACTGTCCAATCACAGGCTGAGGGGTGGATCAGCCAGAGTAAGTTTGTTGAATAATGATGGGCAAAGACTAAAGACATCTTGTGGCAAAAAAAGAAGTACTGCAGAGGGCAGCTCCATATTCAAGGACAGTATTGCAGCAAAAGCTGTTTTTTTTTGTGTTTTTCATGAACTATTTATGTGTTTTTTTGTTTTTTTTTAGGTCTGTCACACCCACACAGTGCGTCTGATCTAAGCTATGGTATAGAATACAGATTTATGGTGATGAGAATTATTCAGTTGACAAATGATTCTTTTGAAACGATAGATAAATAAATAAAAAGGATGTTTTTAGATATCTGTCTGGGCTTTGTAAGATGTTGCACTACAGCAATTTCATATCCTACATTAGCATTATCTTGATAGATGAATTGTGCGATTTCTCATGGATTTTCTGGGGAGGGTGACAGAGATTCAGCCTCTTGTAGCTGAAGATTTATGGCCCTCCCTGACCCCTCCGAGCGGCGTGCCTAAAACTTTGATGCTAACCAGAATGCTTTAACAAGTGCTTAGTGCTCTAATTAAATGCTTTCTGTTTAAAGATTTTTTTTTTTCTGACCAGTGGCTGGAAAAAAAAAAAAAAGAAAAGAGAAAAAAGAAGGTTGAGTCGTCTGTCTGTGTTGTTCTGCTGTCAGCCCAAAACTCTCCATTATTGTCCTCTGTCTGATGTCTGCTCATTATTTTGGCTAATGGGATCCTTCGGATATCTGTGCAATGGAATTCTCTCTTTTTTTTTTCAGGAGCCCCGGAGCAAATCTAAAAATGTCATTTATTAATAATTATTAGTGTTAGGATGATGTAAATATCTCTGAAATTCAACAAAACACGGATATCAATAAACTGGGGTGCACCTGGCTAATCTGTGCTTTCCTTAGAGGTGGTTATAAAATACAAGCAACAAATGTGACAGATAACCTCTCCTTCCTCTATAACGCTCCTCTCCTAAAATACTCTGCTCTGCTGGAGGACTCTGCTCCTTCCTCTATAACTCTCCTCTCCTGAAATACTCTGCACTGCTGGAGGACTCTGCTCCTTCCTCTATAACTCTCCTCTCCTGAAATACTCTGCACTGCTGGAGGACTCTGCTCCTTCTTCTATAACTCTCCTCTCCTGAAATACTCTGCACTGCTGGAGGACTCTGCTCCTTCCTCTATAAATCTCCTCTCCTGAAATACTCTGCACTGCTGGAGGACTCTGCTCCTTCCTCTATAACTCTCCTCTCCTGAAATACTCTGTACTGCTGGAGGACTCTGCTCCTTCCTCTATAACTCTCCTCTCCTGAAATACTCTGCACTGCTGGAGGACTCTGCTCCTTCCTCTATAACTCTCCTCTCCTGAAATACTCTGCACTGCTGGAGGACTCTGCTCCTTCCTCTATAACTCTCCTCTCCTGAAATACCCTGCAGTGCTGGAGGACTCTGCTCCTTGCTCTATAACTCTCCTCTCCTGAAATACTCTGCACTGCTGGAGGACTCTGCTCCTTCCTCTATAACTCTCCTCTCCTGAAATACTCTGCACTGCTGGAGGACTCTGCTCCTTCCTCTATAACTCTCCTCTCCTGAAATACCCTGCAGTGCTGGAGGACTCTGCTCCTTCCTCTATAACTCTCCTCTCCTGAAATACTCTGCACCGCTGGAGGACTCTGCTCCTTCCTCTATAACTCTCCTCTCCTGAAATACTCTGCACTGCTGGAGGACTCTGCTCCTTCCTCTATAACTCTCCTCTCCTGAAATACCCTGCACTGCTGGAGGACTCTGCTCCTTCCTCTATAACTCTCCTCTCCTGAAATACTCTGCACTGCTGGAGGACTCTGCTCCTTCTTCTATAACTCTCCTCTCCTGAAATACTCTGCACTGCTGGAGGACTCTGCTCCTTCCTCTATAACTCTCCTCTCCTGAAATACTCTGTACTGCTGGAGGACTCTGCTCCTTCCTCTATAACTCTCCTCTCCTGAAATACTCTGCACTGCTGGAGGACTCTGCTCCTTCCTCTATAACTCTCCTCTCCTGAAATACCCTGCAGTGCTGGAGGACTCTGCTCCTTGCTCTATAACTCTCCTCTCCTGAAATACTCTGCACTGCTGGAGGACTCTGCTCCTTCCTCTATAACTCTCCTCTCCTGAAATACTCTGCACTGCTGGAGGACTCTGCTCCTTCCTCTATAACTCTCCTCTCCTGAAATACTCTGCACTGCTGGAGGACTCTGCTCCTTCCTCTATAACTCTCCTCTCCTGAAATACTCTGCACTGCTGGAGGACTCTGCTCCTTCCTCTATAACTCTCCTCTCCTGAAATACTCTGCACTGCTGGAGGACTCTGCTCCTTCTTCTATAACTCTCCTCTCCTGAAATACTCTGCACTGCTGGAGGACTCTGCTCCTTCCTCTATAACTCTCCTCTCCTGAAATACTCTGCACTGCTGGAGGACTCTGCTCCTTCTTCTATAACTCTCCTCTCCTGAAATACTCTGCACTGCTGGAGGACTCTGCTCCTTCCTCTATAACTCTCCTCTCCTGAAATACCCTGCAGTGCTGGAGGACTCTGCTCCTTCCTCTATAACTCTCCTCTCCTGAAATACTCTGCTCTGCTGGAGGACTCTGCTCCTTCCTCTATAACTCTCCTCTCCTGAAATACTCTGCACTGCTGGAGGACTCTGCTCCTTCCTCTATAACTCTCCTCTCCTGAAATACTCTGCACTGCTGGAGGACTCTGCTCCTTCTTCTATAACTCTCCTCTCCTGAAATACTCTGCACTGCTGGAGGACTCTGCTCCTTCCTCTATAACTCTCCTCTCCTGAAATACTCTGTACTGCTGGAGGACTCTGCTCCTTCCTCTATAACTCTCCTCTCCTGAAATACTCTGCACTGCTGGAGGACTCTGCTCCTTCCTCTATAACTCTCCTCTCCTGAAATACCCTGCAGTGCTGGAGGACTCTGCTCCTTGCTCTATAACTCTCCTCTCCTGAAATACTCTGCACTGCTGGAGGACTCTGCTCCTTCCTCTATAACTCTCCTCTCCTGAAATACTCTGCACTGCTGGAGGACTCTGCTCCTTCCTCTATAACTCTCCTCTCCTGAAATACCCTGCAGTGCTGGAGGACTCTGCTCCTTCCTCTATAACTCTCCTCTCCTGAAATACTCTGCTGGAGGACTCTGCTCCTTCCTCTATAACTCTCCTCTCCTGAAATACTCTGCACTGCTGGAGGACTCTGCTCCTTCCTCTATAACTCTCCTCTCCTGAAATACTCTGCTCTGCTGGAGGACTCTGCTCCTTCCTCTATAACTCTCCTCTCCTGAAATACTCTGCTCTGCTGGAGGACTCTGCTCCTTCCTCTATAACTCTCCTCTCCTGAAATACTCTGCTCTGCTGGAGGACTCTGCTCCTTCCTCTATAACTCTCCTCTCCTGAAATACTCTGCACTGCTGGAGGACTCTGCTCCTTCCTCTATAACTCTCCTCTCCTGAAATACTCTGCACTGCTGGAGGACTCTGCTCCTTCCTCTATAACTCTCCTCTATGGACATTCTCTGCTCTGCTGGAATCTTGGCTGTAGAAAGCTAATCCTTCAGTCTGCAGGTTTCCCTTTAATTTGTAATAAACAATATTTTTTTGCGGGTTCGTTAGAGATTTTAGAGCTCATTGCCGCCAATTACTGCATGACGTGTGACTCCGGAATGCGGCTCCTCTGTCTTCGCTCTCTCAGTAAATCCTGTATGGCGGGAACATTGCTGGACGTTGCATCTGAACCAGACAGCGTAAAGCAGGCCGAACGTTTGTAATTGTGAGGCGATTGAGACAGACAGATTACAGCCGCCTAGATGAATCCAATAGAGGGAAATTAGGCATTCAGGGTAATGATGAGTCCAGACGTATCATACGCATCCATGTGATCTGGAGGACTTCAAGCGCGTTTCTCCTCGGGATGAGCCGACCGCTGGCACTGCATTAAAGACAACCTGCCTTCTAATTAGGGAAGGACTCGGCCTGTAATGAACCCAAGTCTAACCTCTGCTGAGCGCCACCTTGGACACTGGCATTGTGCCTTATAGGGAAGAAACATGTATAGCACATGCTGGGTTCTTAAAGGGGAACTCCATTTGGGACATTTGCTCCCAAATTGACAAAACAACGAAAATTTAATCCCCTACAGGGGTTTTCAGCAAAACAGCAAAACATGATTTTCTCCTGATGGCCATTATTCTGTAAAGGGATGTCCAGAGTTTATGTCAATTTCAAAGGATAATGAGAATATTAGAGAATGAAAACAGTTTACCAGGCAGGTGTGTCTAAAGCCCAAACTTTTCCTTTTGGGTTTAGCATAGAGAAGGGGCATCAAACTCAACTTCATTGCAGGCATCAGGTGTATGGTTGCCCTCAAAGGACCAGTTGTATCTGAGGTGCGCTACTTACAGAGTGCAGGGTTCAGGATTACGCTATGTACAGAGTTTAGGGGTGCGCGATGCACAGAAAGCAGTTCCAGGGGTGCCCTGTGCAGAGTTCACATGTACAGAGTGCAGGGTTTAGGGGTGCGCTATATACAGACTTTAGGGGTGCGCTATGCACAGAATGCAGTTCCAGGGGTGCCCTGTGCAGAGTTCACACGTACAGAGTGCAGAGTTTAGGGGTGCGCTATGTACAGAGTTTAGGGGTGCGCTATGCACAGAATGCAGTTCCAGGGGTGCCCTGTGCAGAGTTCACATGTACAGAGTGCAGAGTTTAGGGGTGCGCTATGTACAGAGTTTAGGGGTGCGCTATGCACAGAATGCAGTTCCAGGGGTGCCCTGTGCAGAGTTCACACGTACAGAGTGCAGGGTTTAGGGGTGCGCTATATACAGAGTTTATGGGTGCGCTATGCACAGAAGGCAGTTCCAGGGGTGCCCTGTGCAGAGTTCACATGTACAGAGTGCGGGGTTTAGGGGTGTGCTATGTACAGAGTTTAGGGGTGCGCTATGCACAGAATGCAGTTCCAGGGGTGCCCTGTACAGAGTTCACATGCACAGAGTACAGGGTTCAGGATTATGCTATGTACAGAGTTTAGGGGTGCGCTATGCACGGAATGCAGTTCCAGGAGTGCCCAGTGCAGAATTCACATGTACCGAGTGCAGGGTTTAGTGGTGCGCTACGCAGGGGCAGCCCATCCATTAAGAGCGCCCACCCCCCAATCCATGTGTCCGACCCCTTTTAGGATGCCAGGCACATGGATTCCAATGCGGGGGGGGGGGTTTGAAGCCCCAATTAGAACCAGAGGCTCCAATAGGCTTCAAAATAGGGTGGGCTCGGAACGCAGAGAATGTGCTCACAGCCCGCCCAGGTGTGTGCGAATAGCAAATGAATATTTACTATTCTCACACTGAATCTGCTCTACGCTGTCGACCCGTTTCCCGATTGGCCGAAAGGAGAAGCGTTGTGATTGGCCGCCAAGGAGGAGACGGAAGCCGCCGAGCAGGGAAAGGAGAAGCTGCGCGTGATGCCTGCAGAGGAGAGCAGGGAAGCCGCCCATGATTGCCCATCATGGATAGGATAAGTGCACTGACCGACTGACCAACCCGACTGGGGGGGGGGGGGTGGTTGGCTGTGGGTGCGCTGTTTGCTGGCTCCCACCAAAAAAAAATTTCCACCAGCCCGCCACTGACGCTACATACAGACTGCAGGAGTACACTACATACTGAGTACAGAGTTCAGGGGTACGCTGTGTACAGAGTGCAGGGGGATGCTATGCAAGCTTCCTCCATCTCTCCTCTCTTCTGCATGGCCCGGCTCTAGTTACCTCCCTGTGTAGGCGGCTCTGCCTCGCCTAACAGGGAGATTGTTCTCTCTCTCAGATTCTGGAGATCTGTCCCTGCTGTGAGTGCATGCAGGGTTCTGTTTGATCTGGGAGCCATTGAGAGCAAAAGCAAAGCTGTCCCTTAAAAAAACACAGAAGGCTTCAGTGTTTACAAGTGCCAGTGGTTAGAGCGCAAGGGTGAAATCCGGAGGTGGCGGAATGAAGTTCCGTCAAGTTCCGGCTGCAAAACTGGGCATGAGGGCCACATGACAAGGCCTGGAGAGCCGTGGGCCTTGTGTTCGACATATGTGGCATAGAATGTTTAAAGGTCAGAACCCTAGTGATGTTTTTATTGTTCAACTATACCAAAAGCAGTAAGCAGTGCACTAATGGCCAAAGAGTCCAAAGTGATATTCTATCAAATGATCAATAAAAAGAAAGAGCCAACATGTTTCAGGAGTTTAAAGCCCCCCCCCCCCCCCTTCCTCAGGACTGAATTGCAGAAATAGTTGTATATATGGGGGATGAGATTCTGCCACTGTGCACACATTGGCTACCTGCCTACTGACTATTTAATGAAACATCACATATTGGATTCTTTGACTATTAGTGTGTCGCTCTCACTGATTCTTGTGGAGTTAGACTTTTCTCAGGACCCCCCTTCTTTTTGGAGGTGTTCTGGTATATTTGAGAAGCCCCACCGAAACCAGTCAGCTCAATCACTAAAAGTCCCTTCTAACACTGGATGCTAACAATAGAAGATATAAGCTCTCTTTGTACTGTACTTAGGTTTTTATTGGTGCCTCTGTCCCTGCAGAGAAGATTTATCCTCTCTATATGTCCCGGTGACCATCGTGCCAGAGCCAAAATTTTGAGTTTCAGCTGAACAGAAGGAAGTGTTTAGGTGCCCCCTTGCAGGTGAAACCAGTTCACCTGAAGCACAGAGTCCAAATGACAGCTGGTCTTCACCAGAGCTCCTGATGGTGGAGATAGTACCTTAGCAAAGAAATGTTCCAAAGGAGACACCTGTTACACTATAGAGCTGTCTAAAAGATGATTTCCCACACTTTGGAGTGATTTTTTCCTCGCTTCTTGTTGAATCTAACACAAGAAAATAGGGGAATTTCACTGGGATGCAAGAGGTAGAAGGAAAGCTAACAAGTGGTTTTTGAACCATTCCCTTCTTCAACCAAAATGGATAAAAGTTTTAGCTTGAGATATCATTTAAAGCTTAGCTCCAGCTGGACAAAAGCACCAATTGACGTACTTGTCACCAGTGCTGGGACAAGGTCATCCAGCACTCAGAGCAAAGATGCCAAACTGCCCAACCTTGTAATAGAATTAAAGTGCCCCCATCCTCACAGTAACTAATTGCCCCCTCTCAGCGCCCCTCTCAGCCAACCCTTTTCCTGGCCCTGCTTTTCACAGATGAGCTGTAAAGCTTAAAGTTGAACTGTTACCTGTGGACCCATTAAATGATGGTCTGTTCTCACCTGACTCTTGCACTGGTCTAGCAGCCTTAAGCTGACCATACACTGACATGACAAATTTTGATCAGTGTGTGGGCTCCCCCACTTGTTCAAAGTGACTTGTACACTATACAGTTTTCTGTCCCCTGGGACCCTTGTTCTCAGTCCCTCATAGCCTGAGTGTGGTACAGATCCACCGCTCCTCGTTCCATTGGCTGGCACCATGCAGGAGCCTCTCGCTCAGCTTCCTTTGGCTGGTAGTAATTGGGTTAGTGACCTGGGAGCAGAAGGCAACCAACCCACCATCTCCACCATCAGGAGCTCTGGAGAAGACCAACTGTTCCTTAAACTCCGCTTCAACCTGGGAGCAGAAGGCAACCAACCTACCATCTCCACCATCAGGAGCTCTAGAGAAGACCACCCATTCTTTAAACTCCGCTCCGACCTGGGAGCAGAAGGCAACCAACCCACCATCTCCACCATCAGGAGCTCTGGAGAAGACCACCCATTCCTTAAACTCTGCTTCGACCTGGGAGCAGAAGGCAACCAACCTACCATCTCCACCATCAGGAGCTCTGGAGAAGACCACCCATTCCTTAAACTCCGCTTCGACCTGGGAGCAGAAGGCAACCAACCCACCATCTCCACCATCAGGAGCTCTGGAGAAGACCAACCGTTCCTTAAACTCCGCTCCGACCTGGGAGCAGAAGGCAACCAACCCACCATCTCCACCATCAGGAGCTCTGGAGAAGACCACCCGTTCCTTAAACTCCGCTTCGACCTGGGAGCAGAAGGCAATCAACACACCATCTCCACCATCAAGAGCTCTGGAGAAGACCACCCGTTCCTTAAACTCCGCTTCGACCTGGGAGCAGAAGGCAACCAACCTACCATCTCCACCATTAGGAGCTCTAGAGAAGACCACCCATTCTTTAAACTCCGCTCCGACCTGGGAGCAGAAGGCAATCAACACACCATCTCCACCATCAGGAGCTCTGGAGAAGACCACCCGTTCCTTAAACTCCGCTCCGACCTGGGAGCAGAAGGCAACTAATCCACCATCTCCACCATCAGGAGCTCTGGATAAGACCACCCGTTCCTTAAACTCCGCTCCGACCTGGGAGCAGAAGGCAACCAACTCACCATCTCCACCATCAGGCACTCTGGAGAAGACCACCCGTTCCTTAAACTCCACTCCGACCGGGGAGCAGAAGGCAACCAACCTACCATCTCCACCATCAGGAGCTGTGGAGAAGACCACCCATTTCTTAAACTCTGCTCCTTGGTGAAGCCAGCCATGGTCAGGATAGGCTCTTTTCCAGCTGTCCATGACAGTAGTTAGGTTTTTACTAATTAAAAATATGAAAAAGTAGATAATTTTATTTTCTGTATACTTTTGGAATCCTTTCAACAGGGCAGCCGACCGTACGCAAAACAGCCCCACAAAAAAAATGGCTGTTCTGTGGACAATGTACTTTGTTTTCAACCCAGAGCCTGTGACGACAATTTTCTGACTCTTGGGAGCAGAAGGAAATGATTAGCCGTGATCAATTGCTACCACATTCTTTTTTTTTTTTACTGTTTCTGCACCCCCGACTGCCTCCGCACACAGAAGGCAAGGTGTTTTCAGGATCCGTAGGTCTGACCCAAGGCAAACATTCTCCTCCTGCAATACGGGAACTCACTGATCCCGAAAATGGCGGCTGGGTCATTGAATGTGTGGATGCGAAAGATTTAGCAGGAAGGAGCCATGACTCCCCCCCCCCCCCCCCCCCTCCACCCCTACCAAATTATTAGCAGGCTTCACAGTTTATTTATGGAAATCGCAGATCCTTGTCTTATGTAATTTGTGTTATTTTTAACACAATGAGGCACTCAGGAGTGGGGTTTTCGGTAGATAGTATCCCTCTATCTTGAGTGCTCCGTGTCTCCCGTGAAATTTATTTATTTAAAATGTGTCTCTCATAGTGCTTGTTTGAAAAGCCATAAGTTAGATGAATGTCATAATTCGTTGGGACTTTTTCATTTTAAAGGCCTTGTGTTCTTTGGGGTGGGTTAGGATTGTAGAAGAAGACATGGAGGCCTTTCTCCTCTCTCGTTCTCTTTCCTTTCTTTACAAAAGTCATCTTATTTTCCACACCTCCCAAGATGGGATAGAGAAACAGATATTTTATAAAAAAAAAAAAATAGAACCTGTAACCCCTAGTTCTGCCTTCATCGATTCAGAGGGCATAAAATGAACATTGAAAAGTCAAATTTCTCATGCATTTACAGGCAACTACATTGGACAGCATCACATAAAAAAAAAAAAAATAATACTGCAAATTGCCTTTTTTTTGCACTATTTTAACCACTTCATGAGGTTTAAGGTTCTACCCCGTTCATGACCAGGACTTTTTTTTTTTGCTTTTTAGCCCTGTGCTACTTTAACTGGTAATTGCGTGGTCATGCAATACTGTACTCAAATGAAATGTATATCATTTTTTTTCGGTGGTATTTGATCACCACTGGGTTTTTTATTTTTTATTATATATAAAAAAAAGACTGAAAATTTAAAAAAAAATAATATTTTTCACTTTCTGCTATAAAACACATCCAATAATTATTTTTTTTAGAAAAATCCAATTTCTGCTACATGACTTTGGTAAACAAAAATCCCAACAAGTGTATATGGATTGGTTTGCATGAAGTTTATAGCATCTACAAATGATAATATATATACTGGAATTTATTATTTTTTTTTATACTAGTAATGGCAGTGATCAGCGACTTATGATGGGACCGTGATAGTGCGACGGACAATCTGACACTAACTGACACTCGGTGGGAACTCACTAACAGCCACCGACATCACCAGTGACACAAATACAGTGATTAGCGACTTATAATGGGAAAGTGATAGTGCGGCGGGCAAGTTGACACTAACTGACACTGGGTGGGAACTCACTAAAAGCCATTGACCTCACCAGTGACACTAATACAGTGATCAGTGCTAATACTATACACTGTCACTGTACTAATGACGCTGGCTGGGTAGGGGTTAACATCTAGGGGCAATAAAAGGGTCAGCTGTGTGCCTACCAATGTGTAATGTGTGCTGCTTTTACTAGCAGATGTGGCTGATGTTTCTCCCTGCTTTGCAGGGAGAAGAATACAGCCACATTTCTGCTCCATGTACAGTGCCCTTTGTTGTTAGCAAACACAGGGCTCTGTACTGTGATTCGCTAATGCCTCGTTTCCACTGAGCAGATTGGTTCGGGTCGGTACAGTTTGAATGGCCTAGAATGGTCCGGTCTGTCCTGGTGAGCATTTCCACTGCAAGTGGGACCACAAGGGGCCATACAGGGTTTAGAAAAAATGCCTCAGCATAGCACAGCAGAGGGTTTTCTGTCAGCCAATCAGTGGAATGTATCGTAGCTCCGCCCTAACCGAACCGTTCCATTTTCTATGGCCCCACATCTGAAGCAGGACCCTGAATGGAGCGGTACGGCTCGGTTGCATGGGCCGCATTTATAATGGAAACACCCAAAATAGCGTACCGTACCGAACCAAACCGAACCGATCCGCTCAGTGGAAATGAGGCATAAGTGGATCAGCAGGTCCTGGCCATAAATCATTAACCGGGAGCTGCTAGCCGACTTGTGCTGTAGCGAATCACAGCACAGATGGGGCGGCAGGTGCGCGCCGCCCCCTACCCGGAAATGCTGGATCAAGTACATGTACTGTGAATTCTTGTGTATACATCAGGAAACACCTTTTTGCCCTCTCTGTTCTCCAGGCAGCTGAATGAAGTCACCGGTGGTCCTATTCTACGCGTTTCGTCGTTAAGATGCAACGTCTTCAAAAGTTTACCTTTTGTTCTACCTGGGTATCTTGAGCATCTTAAAGAGACGCTAGCACACACGGGACTCTGGAGAGGTACTTACCAAGCAGGACACCCCTGGTTTCTTTGTGCAATTTGACTTTCTTGTTCACTCAAGAAGTCACCTTGATCTGGTGAGTACGGTGTGATGATTTGGGGACACATTGGAGTGGAAGAGTACTATCGCCCCTTGTGACACCTAAGCCAGTGTTTAATAAATGACACAGAGCACTGAATTTTGGGTGAATATTCATATGAATGTTTCTTCCAAAATTCACTAGTGTTCGGCCAGCTAAATTCTTTGCACACCTTTTTGTTTTAATGTACCTGAAATATACAGCCGTGGCCAAAAGTTTTGAGAATGACACAAATATAAATTTTCACAAAGTCTTCCACTTTTTTTTTTTACATCTTTTTGTCAGGTGTTGCTATGGGATACTGGAGTATAATTACAAGCATTTCATAAGTTTCAAAGGCTTTTATTGACAATTACATTAAGTTTATGCAAAGAGTCAATATTTGCGGTGGTGACCCTTCTTTTTCAGGACCTCTGCAATTCCCCCCTGGCATGCTGTCCATCAACTTCTGGGCAACACCCTGAATGATGCTTGGAGTTTGTCAGAATTTGTGGGGTTTCTTTTTGTTTACCGGCCTCTTGAGGATTGACCACAAGTTCTCAATGGGATTAAGGTCTGGGGAGTTTCCTGGCCGTGGACCCAAAATTTTAATTTGTTCTACAAGCCACTTAGTTATCACTTTTTCCTTATGGTAAGGTGCTCCATCATGCTGGAAAAGGCATTGTTCCTCACCAAACTGTTCTTGGATGGTTGGGAGAAGTTGCTCTCGGAGGATCTTTTTGTACCATTCTTTATTCATGGCAGTGTTCTTAGGCAAAATTGTGTGTGAGCCCCCCACTCCCTTGGCTGAGAAGCAACTACCCCACATGAAGGGTCTCAGGATGCATGACACAGGGCTGATGGTAGCATTTCTTCCCTGGACAAGGTTTTTTCCAGATGCCCCAAAAAAATCAGAAAGGGGACTCATCAGAGAAAATGACTTCACCCCAGTCCTCAGCAGTCCAATCCTTGTACCTTGTGCAGAATATCAATCTGTCCCTGATGTTTTTTTCTGGAGAGAAGTGGCTTCTTTGCTGCCCGTCTTAACACCAGACCATCCTCCAGAAGTCCTCTCCTCACTCTACGTGCCGATGCCCTCACACCTGCCTGCTGCCATTCCTGAGCAAGCTCTGCACTGGTGGTGCCTCCGATCCTGGAGCTGGATCAACTGTAGGTGACGGTCCTGGCACTTGCCGGACTTTCTTGGCCGTCCTGAAGCCTTCTTCACAAATGCAGTGGAAATGTTTTTTTTTATGGGATTAACTTCATTTTCGTGGCAAAGAGGGACTTTGCAATTAATCGCAATTCATCTCAACACTCTTCATAAACATTCTGGAATGTATGCAAATTGCCTTCATAAAAACTGAGGCAGCAGACTTTGTGAAAATGAATATTTGTGTCATTCTCAAAACCTTTGGCCCCGGCTGTACAGTGTATAAAGTGAACATTCAGTTGGGCTTTAATATATGAAAATGAGCAATAAAATCATATACTCCCAAGTAGAGTCTTCAAAAAAGCAGAGCATGCAAGAAGACGGAAAGTTGTTACTATGTTACAACAGATTTCTAGAATATTATAGACACAGAATTATAAAAGGACTTATTGCACTTACCGTATATACTCGAGCATAAGTCGTTCTGAGTATAAGTCGAGGCCCTAATTTACCACAAAAAAATGGGAAAAACGTATTGACCCGAGTATAAGACGAGGGTGAGAAATGCGCAGCTACTGTAAGTGGAAAAGAGGGTCAACAATGTCCATTTGCAGCCTCACTGTGCCCATTTGCAGCCATAGGTCCCCTGAACTTCAAACTTGGTAGTTAAGGGTTCCTAGGTGCCCCCCTAGCTGCAGCCAAAATTTGGGGTCTCTGAACCCAAAGTGTCCCGAAATGACATTGCTGCAGATGGACACAGTTGACCGAATTTGGGGCCCCGTATCTCGGGGCCACTTAGTGCTAGGAACCCCAAATTTGGTGTGCAAACCCAGTGGAACTAGCACCATAAAATATCCAGGGGTTTTTAGCACCAAGTGGCCCCGAGATACAGGGCCCCAAAAATCGGTTCAGAAAATGTCAAGTACTTTTCTGCAGCAGAGAATGACATTTTCCGAACCTACTTTGGGACGTATCTCGGGGCCACTTAGTGCTAGGAACCCCAGCTTTGGATATATTATGGTACCAGTTCCACTGGGTTTGCACACCAAATTTGGAGTCCCTAGCACCAAGAGGTCCTGAGATGCGGGGCCCCAAATTCGGTTCAGAAAATGTCAAGCACTTTTCTGCAGCAGAGAATGACATTTTCCGAACCGAATTTGGGGCCCCGTATCTCGGGACCACTTGGGGCTAGGAACTCCAGCTTTGGATATGTTGTGGTACCAGTTACACTTGGTTTGCACCAGATTTGGGGTTCCTAGCTCCAAGTGACCCTGAGATACGGGGGCCCCAAAGTCGGTTCGAAAAATGAATTTTTTTGCTGCATAAAAGTGCTTGACTCCAGTATAAGTCGAGGGGGGCACTTTCAGCACAAAAAAATGTGCTGAAAAACTCGACTTATACTCGAGTATATACGGTACTTAATATATGGTATAGATCTACATGAAATGTATATGGTATTTTTGTGGGGTGAATTGGTGTATTTTTAATATTCAGTACCTTTAAACTCTTTTCTTTGTGAACTCTCTTGGTGAATCAGGAGATTATATTTAGATCTAGACAATGGTTGCAGGCAGCTGTTGTAGTGATGTTTTGTGTTAGTGATGAGCTCTTCAAGGACAGCGTGTTCTTTAAACTCATCTTTCAATTACCTTCATTAGGCTGTTTTTAATGTCACGTAATGAGTTTATAGTGTCTCAGATTTGCTTAATGAACAGTTTATGAAACATAAACTCAAGTGGATATCCCTTGTAATTTGTTTTGGTATGCTCCAATATCCCTGCCTATTTAGTCCGGTATGTTCCTGGAGCGATGTCACCAGACTCGAGCATTTCATAAAAGGTCACAGATAGGGATGAATGTCTTGAAACAACTCCTAAACCAGGGGTCTCTAAACTTTGGCCCACATCTGGCCCACTATCTAAATTTATTTGGCCCACTATGGATTTTACCTGCCCCACAGCTGGCGGCAGGGGTGTATTTTCAGGCTCTGTGCACAGATTCAGATCAGTTGGTCACTTCTTCTGATGGTGACTCTGATGTAAGGGGGGACTTTGAAATGTGGAGGGTGGATTTCTGACATAACGAGGGGCTTCTGATATAAAAAGAGAGGACTTTTGATATGATGGGGGCTTCTGATATTAAGGGGGGACTTTTGATAAGATGGGAATCTTCTGATGTGAAAGAAGGATTTCTGATATGTGATGGGGAGGTTCTATATGATTGGGGGGGGGGGGGGGGGCTTCTGATATGAAGAGAGGACTTCTGTTGTGATGGGGCGAGCTCTAATGTGAAAGGAGGACTTCTGATGTGAAGGGGGGGGTTCTGACGTGAAAGGAGGACCACTGATTTGATGGGGGCTTCTGATGTGAAAGGAGGATTTCTGATATTATGGGGGCTTCTGATGTGAAAGGAGGATTTCTGATATGATGGGGGCTTCTGATGTGAAAGGAGGATTTCTGATATGATGAGGGCTCCTGATGTGAAGGGAGAACCACTCATATGTTGGGGGGGTTCTGACGTGAATGGAGGACTTCTGATGTGATGGGGGGCTTCTGATGTAAAGACAGGATCTATGATATAATGATGGGCTTCTAATGTGAAGACAGAACCTATGATATGATGGGGGGCTTTTGATGTAAAAACAGGATCTATAGGATGATGTGGACGCTTCTTATGTGAAAATAGGACTTATGAAATTATTGGGGGGGGGGGCTTCTGATGTGAAGGGAGGACCGCTGATATGATGGAGGGCTTCTGACGTAAAAAGGAAGTCTTCTGATGTGATGAGGGCTTTTGATGTGAAGACAGGATCTCTGATATGATGAGGGGGCTTCAGATATGAAGGGAGGGCTTCTGATATGATGGGGGGCTTCTGATGTGAAGACAGGACCTATGATATGATGGGCGGCTTCTGATATTAAGGAAGGACCACTGATATGATGGTGGACTTCTGATATGAAGGGGGGGCCACTGATGTGATAGGGGGTGGCAGGCTTCTAATGTGAAGACAGGACCTATGATATGATGGGGGGCTTCTGATGTGAAGGGAGGACCCCTGATATGACGGAGGGCTTCTGATGTGAAAGGAGGTCTACTGATGTGATGGGGGCTTCTGATGTGAAGGGAGAACCTCTGATACGATAAGGTGGCTCCTGATGTGAAGGAAGGACCACTGATATGATGGTGGACTTCTTATATGAAGGGGGGGCCACTGATGTGATAGGGGGTGGCAGGCTTCTAATGTGAAGACAGGACCTATGATATGATGGGGGGCTTCTGATGTGAAGGGAGGACCCCTGATATGACGGAGGGCTTCTGATGTGAAAGGAGGTCTACTGATGTGATGGGGGCTTCTGATGTGAAGGGAGAACCTCTGATACGATAAGGTGGCTCCTGATGTGAAGGAAGGACCACTGATATGATGGTGGACTTCTGATATGAAGAAAGGACCACTGATGTGATGGGTGGGGGTGGGGGCTTCTGATGTGAAGACAGGACCCATGATATGATGGGGGGGGGTTTCTGATGTGAAGAAAGGACCTATGATATGATGGGGGGGGGGGGGGTTCTGATGTGAAGAAAGGACCAGGGCCGGACTGGGAATAAAAACCAGCCCTGGAAAAAATGTCACACCAGCCCCATAGCATTATTATACCAGCCCAACATCATTATGTCATTTTCTTATTCATAAAAGGGAAAACCAATTTTTAAGCACATTTGAAGAGTGTATTATATATAGATAAGACAGATATGAAAGCAAATAGGGCTTTATATATATAAGAGCAAATTCCAGTTAAAAGTGGTAAAAGTGTAGCAATCATCAAGGGGGACCCCAGGGACACAGTGAATGTGTGTGTGTGGGGGGGGGGGGGGCTCTGGGGACCAGAGACCACTTTCCGCAGAAAAAATACACTAAGGTAAGGGGTGGCTGATTTAAGGGGGAAACCTTTATATTAGTGCCCCCCGGTCTTTCCGACGGACTTTCGACAGAATTGCAACGGACTTTCTAACGAATCCGACAGATTCGTACATGACGACATACGACCGGACTAAAATAAGGAAGTTGATAGCCAGTAGCCAATAGCTGCCCTAGCGTCGGTTTTCATCCGTTGGACCAGCATACAGACGAGCGGATTTTTCGACCAGACTTGAGTCTGTCGGACAAATTTGAAACATGTTCCAAATCTAAAGTCCGTGAGATTTTCATCAGAAAAGGTCCGCTGCAGGTCCGATGAAGCCCACACACGGTCGAATTTTCCAACGGATTCGTTTCGTCGGACCAGTCCGGTCGAAAAGTCCGCCCATGTGTACAGGGCATTACATTATTGTATTTACTCCACCCCTTACATCAATCACCCCCTCAGACTGGCTTGGCAGCACCGATGCTGACCTCCTCTCAGGTGCAAGAGATCAATGCATCCTCACCAGTTCCCATCAAATTCAGCCTCTCCAGTGCCCATCAAATGCAGCCTCACCAGTGCCCATCAAATGCAGCCTCTCCAGTGCCCATCAAATGCAGCCTCACCAGTGCCCATCAAATGCAGCCTCTCCAGTGCCCATCAAATGCAGCCTCTCCAGTGCCCATCAAATGCAGCCTCACCAGTGCCCATCAAATGCAGCCTCACCAGCGCCCATCAAATGCAGCCTCTCCAGTGCCCATTAAATGCAGCCTCACCAGTGCCCACCAAATGCAGCTTATCAGTTCCCACCAAATGCAGCCCACCTGTACAGTGCCCACCAAATGCAGCCCACCAGATGCAGCCCACAGTGCAATTCCCACCAAATGCAGCCCACCAGATGCAGCCCACCAAATACAGCACACTAAATGCAGCCCACCAGATGCAGAACATCAAATAGTAGATAATAGGCTCAGCAATGGCATGCAATGCCAAGCTGCTGCTAACAAAGCAAACAGAATATTGGCATTAAAAAGGGGATCAACTCCAGAGATAAAACGATAATTCTCCCGCTCTACAAGACTCTGGTCCGGCCGCACCTGGAGTATGCTGTCCAGTTCTGGGCACCAGTCCTCAGGAAGGATGTACTGGAAATGGAGCGAGTCCAGAGAATGCCAACAAAACTAATAAAGGGTCTGAAGAAAGTTTGCGAGCCCTGAACTTATTCTCTCTGGAGAAGAGACGCTTGAGAGGAGATATGAATTTATAAATACCGTACTGGTGACCCCACAATAGGGATAAAACTTTTCCACGGATGGGAGTGTAATAAGACACGCGGCCACTCACTAAAATTAGAAGAAAAGCGGTTTATCCTCAAACTGCGTAGAGGGTTCTTTACTGTAAGAGCGGTTAGGATGTGGAATTCCCTTCCACAGGTGGTGGTCTCAGCGGGGGGCAGCGATAGTTTCAAAAAACTATTAGATAATCACCTGAATGACCGCAACATACAGGGATATACAATGTAATACTGACATATAATCACACACATAGGTTGGACTTGATGAACTTGTGTCTTTTTTCAACCTCATCTACTATGTAACTATATTGGGGATTGGGCTGTATATTGGTGACCATGGTCTGTGGGACCGTCATGATGAACACCATCTCTCCATCCTCTCCCATAATTCTCAGAGGCTCCTGCTCTGTGTAGCCCAGTTTGCCCCCTGTGCCTGTGATTCACGTACCCTTGGTCATAGTATTCTGTGACCTGACACTGGAGTAGTATGGAGTGGAGATATTTCTGTGTAAACGGAGAGATGTTTTCATAGCTCAGGAGTAATTGAATTAGTTGGCGTGGAGTCAGGCCAGCCTCAGAGAGACCTAAAGATCATCTGTCATTGTGACGGTTGTCTGACAGGTGAGGTGTAAATGTTATGGCCTCCCGTCGCATCGAGAGGTTATTGCCCATAAATGACAGATTACGAAGATTATTATTTTATTGCAATGATACTTGGACTAATGAGCTTTTATGGGTTACAATAACACTATGTGCAACAAACTGTTGAAACATTATCTTCCGGCGCCGGGATCTGGACATGCAGCCCTAGTTGTATGGCTCTGCGACATTTTGGTGCACAGGATCCTGCGGCAGGAGGTTTCATAGCCAAGTAAGGTTGAATAGAGACAATAGTCCATCCAGTTCAACCTGAGTCAGTGTCTATAATTATTCCCCATATCTCTGCATGTTGTGATCTTTAACCACTTGCTTACCAGGCACTTTTACCCCCTTCCTGCCCAGGCCATTTTTCAGCTTTCTGCACTGTCACATTTTGAATGGCAATTGCACGGTCATGCTACACTGTACCCAAACATTTTTTTTTTTTTTTATCACTGCTGGATTATTTATTATTTACAAAAAAAAAAAAGACCAAAAATTTTGAAAAAAAAATGTTTTTCACTTTTTTTCTGTCAGTAAATTTTGTAACTAAGTAATTTTTCGCCTTCACTGATGTGCGCTGATGAGGCGGCACTGATGGGCACTGATAGGCTGAACTGGTGGGCATTGATGAGGTGGCACTTATGGGCACTGATGAGGCGGCACTTATGGGCACTGATTAGGTGGCACTGATGAGCACGGTTAGCACTGACTGGCATCACTAATGGGCACTGATTGGTGGCACTTGTGGGCAGTGTAGGCACTGATTGCTGCCACTGGTGGGCACTGATCGCTGGCATTGGTGGGCATTGGTGGGCACTGTATGGTGACACTATTTTTCACTATTGTAATCAGGGCACTGATGATCAGTGCCCTGATTACATTCCTAAATGCCCCCCTGCATGGAGATGCCGCTGATCGGCTCTCCTCACCGCACACTCTGTCAGTGTGAGGCGAGGAGCGCCGATTACCGGCACTTCCTTGTTTACATGTGACCGGCTGTGATTGGACACAGCCGATCACGTTTAAAGAGCCGCGGATGCGGCTCTTTCCACAGATCGGGGTCGCGCCATGTCCTAGCAACACGGCGCGGCTGCGATGGCTGTGCTGCGCGCCCCCGCCGGGCGCGCGAGGGCGGCTGTTCTGGGATGCCGTCATATGATAGCATCCCAGAACAAGAGCTGCACCGCCCTGCCATCATTTGACAGTGGGTGGGCAGCAATCAGATAAGATGCACATCTAAGAGTCTCTTAAAAAGATCCATCCTCCCCGCAGCCACCACCAAGTGTGGAAGAGAGTTCCACATCCTTATTGCCCCCTGCGCAGGTTAAGGTTAAACTGCTTCTTTTCCAGTCTCATTGTGTGGCCCAGCGTTCTCTTACACTCCTTGGGACTAAATAGTTTCTTTTCCTTTGCTGGGATTGCCATTAAGATATCTGTAGATCGCTATCATATCTCCTCTCAAGCGTCGCTTCTCCAGTGAGAATAAGTTTAGTGTTTGCAGTCAATCCTCGTAAATTGAGGTCCTCCAGTCCCCTTATTAGTTTTGTTGTCCTTCTTTGGACTCTCTCCAGTTCCAGCACATCCCTTCTGAGGACTGGTGACCAGAACTGGATAGAAAACTCCAGATGAGTCCTAACCAGAGTTTTATAAAGTGGCAGGATTAGAGTTTAATCTCTGGAGTATATCCCCCTTTTTTTTATGCATGCTAATATTCTTTGGTAGCTGCAGCTTGACATTGCATGCTATTGCTCAATCTGTCATCCACTAGGAGCCCCAGATCTTTCTCCATCCTTAATTCCCTCAGGAGGTTCTCCCCCCTAGTGAGTAGTTTGCATTTATGTTTTTTGCTCCCAAGTGTAATTTACATTTTTCCACATTAAACCTCGTGGTGAGGCTGTCAGTGTGGATTTGGAGTAGAGAATATTTTTTTCATGTTAGGAGCTCTGTGATAAAAAGAGACCACCAGGACATACCATATAATAACACAACGGCATCTCAGTTTTAAGGCCAACATAATTGAACCCACTTCCTCTGAACCCATGTCAGACTTGCCCCCCCAGCCTGTGATTGGACAGTGAAAGGAGAAGCAGCATACTGATAAGCTAATTTCTCTGTCAGTTTGCTCTCTCCTCCTATAAGCATTGCTTGTCAGCACATTAACTGATTGTTTCTCCCTAAGGCAGTCCATACATAATGCAATTTTCTTTCCCTCAGGCTAAAGGAAAGAAAATTACTAAATTCTCCCGTCAACACAGTCACTGCAGATGGTGGAATCCTTCCGGCAACACTATTGTGTTCTGCTGGTGGGAAGTGCGGGGAGGCTTCCCTGCCGTCAAAAGAAACAACAGGCTGGTGATGGATCGACCTTAGTACAACCAGCCTGCCCATAGATGGAGTAACATTTGGGGGCAGTTCCAGCTGAACCGGACAAATTTCAATCTAAGGCCAGCTTAAAGCAGAGCTCCACCAAAAAGGGGAAGTTCCACTTTAAGTCCTCCTCCCAGGGGTGCTGCTAGGTGGCAAAAAGACCAGGGGCTTCTGCCCGAAGTCCAAGGCCGGCACGGGGAGGGGGGGGGGGGGTTTAGTGGCGCAATGTTTTTTGGCTGGGCGGTGGGGTTGTGTGGCGGGGGGTAAGCTCACTTGCTGGTTGCTGCCTGGCTTACCCGTGCCCATCAATGCTGACCACTAAACTGACCTACCTGACACACTGACCAATACACTGACCTACCTACCTGACATACATACACTGACCTACCTACCTGTCATACATACACTGACGTTAGTGACATACACTGACCTACCTGACATACATACACTGACCTACCTGACATTCACTGACCTACCTGACATACACACACTGACAGTAGTGACATACATACACTGACCTACCTACCTGACATACACACACTGACGGTAGTGACATACACTGACCTACCTGACATACACTAACCTACCTGACATACACTGGCCTACCTACCAGACATACACACACTGACGGTAGTGACATACACTGACCTACCTGACATACACTGACCTACCTGACATACACTAACCTACCTGACATACACTGACCTACCTGACATACACTAACCTACTTGACATACACTAACCTACCTGACATACACTGACCTACCTACCTGACATACACACACTGACTGTAGTGGCATACACTGACCTACCTGACATACACTGACCTACCTGACATACACTGACCTACTTGACATACACTAACCTACATGACATACACTGACCTACCTACCTGACATACACACACTGACGGTAGTGACATACACTGACCTACCTGACATACACTAACCTACCTGACATACACTGACCTACCTGACATACACTAACCTACTTGACATACACTAACCTACCTGACATACACTGACCTACCTACCTGACATACATACATTAACCTACCTACCTCACATACACACACTGACGGTAGTGACATACACTGACCTACCTGACCAGAAGACAGACTTCATGTGTCCTGCAGCAGCTTAGCTCAGCCGTGGTGTGCGGTGCGCCCGTCATCATCACAGCAGGCAGCCAGAGGAGGAGAGGAGAGCCGCCCGCCCGAGTGCCGAGCGGGGATCTCATAGTAATGTGGCGCAGCAGCCGCATTGTAATTCCCGCCTTCTGGAGCCTGCAGCGCCTATGATGGACGTCACACGTCCTGCGGTCCCCGCATTGGACCAGTGGGACGTCCATCGTAGGCGCTGCAGGCTCCAGAAGGCGGCCCCCCCCCCCAGCCACCCCTCCCGACGCCACTGCCACCTCCCCCACTTCTCTTCTCCAAATGGCATTTTCTTGTTTGAGTGGGTGTATGTGATTTTGACAGGTACCCGCTCCCACTACTGCTTGGATCACCTAGGTGATCCGAACGGAGTTTCTCCTCTCCCCTCCCTCCCCGCAGTCATCGGGGACACATCACAGGTCCCAGAAGACTACGGGACCATTCCCAATGCGGAGCAAGGTCACGAGCATGCGCAGTGGGTACCCAGCTGTGAAGCTGGGTGCCCGCAGTTAAGATGCCAGTGCCGGGGAGAGAGGACTGAGAGAAGGGGCGGCTCGGGGGTGAGCACATTGCTGGCTCCTGGGACAGGTGAGTGTGTGTTTATTAAGAAGTCAGCAGCTACAGTTTTTGAGTGTGCTGACTTCTAATAAACACAAAGACGGTGGATGGCGGAGTGTAAGGGGAGAGCGGAGGCGCGGATAGATTATTGGTATTTGTAGAGAGCCGCTTGACTTCCATCTGGCACCGAGGCAGACATGAATCTTTGCCAAGTGGAAATGCCGAGCGTTTGATTGGCTTTGTGAAAATGTTGTTTTAAGATGGCAATGATCCTTCCTGAATGAAATCCCCGCTTTATGGGCTTCCCGGAGTGATGATACGACATGTGCGAGAAGAGCCGCTGGCGTCAGAGGAAGGCGGCGCCCCAACTCTCCGTCTTCCTGCTATGAGCCGTGTCTGTTTTTCCAGTCTTTGCCCATTAGACGTTGTCCTGATAATGAAGAGGTTGGATGAATGAGCTCTGTTCCATTTACGGGCCGCGCTCATTTTCTGAGGATCTCACATTGCGACCCCTAAACCGCAATTCCACCCACACGTGGTGTTTAAAGTGGACCTTGCCTCCGATGCGGCTTTTATGTTAGGTGAAGCATGCTCAGTAATGTGTCCGTTTAACACTTCCAGGTATTTATTACCTCTCACAGAGATCACAGTGCTCCCCCTGACATTGCTTTCATCTGCTTTTCTCTCCAGAAGGACAGCGCCACCTTTGTTCAGGCATCATCCAGGGTCACCATCACACCTTCGTGGACTGAAATGCCGGCTTAGAGATGACACAATTATGTAAATACTGGTGCCTGTGCAGTTCTTGGATGTGTTCATAAATGTCTGACACAGATTAGCCCCTGCTGCATACTTCATTTGTGACTTGCTACAAAGTTACAATGTACAGTCTGATTGCTGGGGGAAGGGAGACTGAGCAAATGCTTCCTCCTCCTTCTACAAAGTTACAATGTACAGTCCTATCACTGGGGGAGGGGATACTGAGGAAATGCTTCCTCCTCCTTCTACAAAGTTACAATGTACAGTCTGATTACTGAGAGGGGGGGGGGACTGAGAACATGCAGTCACTCATGGTGTTCGGGACCCAGTCGGACAGGTTTCCGATCACATGATCACTGCGTCAGCCAATTACAGTGATCACATGAACAGGAAGCTTATGTAGCCAGCTATAAGGTGGGATTTGTTGAAATGTCACCTATTCTAAATGGGAATTCAGAGAGCTCATCATTCAACCCAATTGGCTCAGGAGAGACCAAGTGGCACAGGGGAGACCAAATGGCTCAGGGGAGACCAAATGGCACAGGGGAGACCTAATGGCTCAGGGGAGACCAAATGGCTCAGGGGGGACCAAATGGCCCAGGGAGACCAAGTGGCTCAGGGGAGAGCAAATGGCTGAGGGTAGTCCAAATGGCTGAGGGGAGACCAAATGCCACAGGATGGCACAGTGGAGACCAAACAGCTCAGTGAGACCAAATAACACAAGGGAGACCAAATGGCACATAGAAGATCAAATGGAACAGGAGAAAACAAATGGCACAGGGGTAACCAAATGGCACAAGGGTAACCAAATGGCACAGGGTAACCCAATGGCACATGGGAGACCAATTGACTCACAGGACACCAAATTGCACAGGGGAGACCAAATGGCACAGGGGAGTGTTACGCTGTTGAGAGATCACACAAAGAATTCTCTCAAACATGATGAATAAGTACACCCCATAATCCAATCAGCAGACTTTATTGCCTATTTCTACATATGCAGCTGCTGCAGAATAGGGATGAGCCCGATGTTCGAGTCGAACCCCGCCCCCTCTGAAGTCACATGATGTCAGAAGGGGGCGTGGTCACTAGGTTATGTCAGCGGGTGGCCCCGCCCTTAGCTATATAAGAGCTGTCAAAGCAAAAAAGATTTTCCATCTCTTTTTTTTTTTTTTTGGGAACGTCGGCACCGTGATTGAAGATGGATTTACATCGCGGGACACTTTTTTTAATAAAGAAATTGTCCAAAACTGTTTCCTGTCATTTTTACTTTTTTGACACTTTTTTGGGTGAATGGGTAGGGGTACATTGACATGGGGGGGGATCTGGGGGGCCCCTTGTTAAAGGGGGCTTCCAAATTTCCATACGTCCCCCGCCTGCAGACCCCCACAACCACCGGGCAAGGGTTGTGGGGATGAGGCCCTTGTCCTCATCAAAAGTTCCAGGCTTTTCTTGTTTATTAAAAGTCAGCAGCTACAAAAAGTATAGCTGCTGACTTTTAATAAGCAGACACTTACCTGTTCCACGGTCCAGCAATGCAGCCACATGGAGCCCTGCTCCTCTCCTCTGTGCCTATATTAAAACTGTGGGCACCCGGCCGTGACAGCTGGCGAGTCGCGTTGCGGTCTCCCAGTGGACAGGCAATCTTCTGGGACCTGTGACCTGTCCCAGATGATTGCCGAGAGGGAGGGGTCACCTAGGGGGAAAGGCAGAAGCAGGAAGTGAGTGGAACTCCACTTTAAAGAAAGCCACTTACTATATATTCAGGCCTGTTTCTGTCATTATTACTCAGGCTCGGGTTTTAAAGTCCTCCCGGCTTACATTTCCCAGCGCTGCAGTGTCAGCAGGTGGGATGCGGCTTGTGGCTGGCTTAGATTAAGACCCTTCAAAACATCTTTTTCTTTCTTAAAAAGCTAGGTGGAATTTTTAGGGTCTTGGGAAGTGAATTAATCATGTGTGTTATTGACTGGGAAGAAAAAACAGTTTACATCTCGGGAGACGGAGTGCTGAGCCTTCTGTGGAGGAAGATGAATTGGGGCAAGGACCGGTATGGAGCAGAAAATATGATGAAGATTGTCCAGACGAGAGAAGCGGGATCAGCGGGCCGACTCTGGTTTATATAATGCCGAGGTGTGGATGTGGCGTGCATTCCATGATTATTTTCTTGTGCTGATCGCTAATGATATGGCCAGCTATGCAATGGAGTGGATTTACTAAAGGCAAACAGACTGTGCACTTTGCAAGTGCAGTTCCTTCAGAGCTTATTAAGGCACTTATTAAGTGAGGCAAAGATCCGCTTTGCAAAGAACACCCAATCACATGCAAGGAAAATAAAATTAAACTCTTGCTTACTGGGCACCTAAAACCCCCCTCCTGCCCAGACCAATTTTCAGCATTTAGCGCTGTCACTCTTTGAATGACAATTACGCGGTCATACAACACTGTACACAAATTAAAAATTTATCATTTTTTTCCCACTAAATTAGCTTTCTTTTGGTGGTATTTGATCACCTCTGGGATTTTTATTTTTTGTTAAAATTTTTTAAAAAGACTGAATGTAAAAAAAAAAATACAAAACCGATTTATATTTTGCAAATAGGTAATTTTTCTCCTTCATTGATGTACGCTGATGAGGCTGCACTGATGGGCACCAATAGGCTGCATTGATGGGCACTAATAAGGCGGCACTGATGGGCACTAATAAGCGGCACTGGTGGGCACTGATGAGGTGGCACTGGTGGGCACTGATAAGTGACATTGGTGGACACTGAGAGGTGGCACTGATGGGTGGCGCTGATGGGTGGCACTGTTGGGCTGCACTGAAGGGCATTGATAGGTGGCACTGAAGGGCACTAATAGGTGGCACTGATAGCTGGCCCTGATGGGCACTGATGGGTGGCAGTGATGGGCACTGATCGGCACTGGTAGGTGACACTGATAGGCAGCACTGCTGGGTGGCACTAATGAGGCACTGATTGGCACCACTGGCGGGCTTTGATAGGTGGCATTAGTGGGCATTGATAGGTGGCACTGATTGCTGGCACTTATGCACTGATTTGTGGCACTGTGTGGGCACTGGCAGGTGGCACTGGAAGGCGGTATTGGTGGGCGCAGATGAGGCGGCTTGGCCTCTTTCTCTTCGGGACCGATGTCCCTTGCACTTAAGCCGGTGATCGGCTTTTTTTTACCGATCTTCTATTTACATCACGTGATCAGCTGTCATTGGCTGACAGCTGATCACGTGGTAAGGGGCCGGGACTCCGATCTGTGATCACCTGAGTCTCATTGACTCGGTGATCACATTGCGCACTGCGCGTGCCCTGCAAGGGGTGCGCGGGGAGCGTGCGAAGGGGAGGATGTCTATTGACGTCCTCCCGGTAAAGTAGATCCGCGCTGTAGCCGTCATTCAGCTATAGCGCAGATCTGAGGGCGTTAAAAAACATTTTTGCTTGCACATGATTGGATGATGCAAGTCAGCAGAGCTTCACGTCATTTACTAAGCTCTGGAGCAAATGCCTTTGCAAAGTGCACAGCCTGTTTGGCTTTAGTAAATCCACCCTAATGACCTAGTCCTGTTCACATCATTGGGGTGGATTTACTAAAGGCAAATAGGCTGTGCACTTTGCTAGTGCAGTTGCACTCTTTTTCCCAGAGTTCAGTAAATGTGGTAACACTCTGTTGATTTCCATCATCCAATTGTGTGCAAGCAAAAATGCTTTTTTAAATTTTAATTGCACCTGATTGGGTACTCTTTACAAAGTCAAGCTTCACCACATTACATTTACTAAGACACAAAGAATGCAACTGCACTCGTAAAGTTTAAAGTGGTTGTAAACGCTTTTGAGTGACTTCTACCTATAGGTAAGCCTAGAATAAGGCTTGTCTATAGTTAGTGGAAATATCTCCTAAACGTGCACTTGCGCTGTGAAGAAACTGACCTCCCAGCGTGTGCCGTGACTGACCACTCCCGCACACATGCGCAGGAGTGACGTGACGCGGCTCCAGCCAATCAAAGAGCCGGAGTCCGCGCCCCCATAAGGAAGAGGGGTGAAGATGGAAGTGGCCTGCAAAGGGAAGGGGACAGTGTGGGCCTCGTTTTCAGCTAATTGTCACATAATGGGCTAGTATGCAGTGCATACTAGCCCATTATGCTTTTAATTTGCAGGGTTTGCAGGGAGCAAAAGAGGGAGTAAAACCAATCAGGGTTTACTTCCTCTTTAATAGTTATGGGATTAGATCGGACTGAAGACACCTCAAACTAAGGTAAGTATATTGTGTGTTTTTTTTTTTAAGGCAGCAGTACTGCTCCAGCCGGGGTCTGGAGCCTAAGGGGGAGGGAATGAGCTTCTTTTCACTCTTTACACAGGTCCCCACACCTGTCCATCACTGGACTCACATCTGTATCAACCTCTAGTGTGCTACTAGTGTGCGTGTAAGAGAATTATGACATGTTTAAAACCTGTGAGTCTTAATCTGGGTCAGGGTTATTAGAGTTCAGGGCTGGATGACTCATGCAGGCAGCTCTCTGGTGCCTCCCCTGCTTCTGGAATGTTGGAGAACATTCTGGAAGCTGGAGGGCGGAAGCCAGGAGGGTTGTTGTTGATATTTAGGGGAACTCCAGTCAGTGGGCCTGGCAAGGGACTAAGTGAGCCCTTAAATATGAATGAGTCATGCCAGCCAGGAAGTCGGGTGGAAGATGGAGATAGAGTGCTGGGGAGACTGTTGGTGGCCCTTAAAGCGGTTGTATACTCACACAAAAATAAATAAATAAAATAAAATACCTTTAAGGCAAAGGCATAATGAGCTAGTATGCACCGCATACTAACTTATTATGAAATACTTACCTTCGATCGAGGCTTCAGCTTTGGAGCCCAGTTACCGCAGAGGGAGCTGACATTTTCCCTATGGCGTGTCTTCCGGGTTTGCGGCTCCAGCGCTGTGAGTGGCCAGAGAGTGATGACGTTACTCCCGCGCATGCGCGTGGGAGTCCTTTTTCCGGCAAGATTCGGCAGTATCCGTGGGACCTTCAGTCGGACCTTCAGAGCGCATGCGCCGCTGACGTCAGCGGCTGCATGCAAGGTGAATATCTCCTAAACCATACAGGCTTAGGAGATATTCATTTTACCTACAGGTAAGCCTTATTATAGGCTTACCTGTAGGCAGGGGTGTTGCTAGGTCTACAAAAGATCTGGGGCTAGAGCCCATAGCAGCGTAGTAAAGAAAGTCATATGCTTGGGCAGGCATACACATGTATAAACAGTAATATACGTGTGTGTGTGTGTGTGTGTATGTATATCCCCAGAGAGCCCCCCCTTACATCAGGGTCCCTAGAGAGCCCCCCCTTACATCAGGGTCCCCAGAGAGCCCCCCCTTACATCAGGGTCCCCAGAGAGCCCCCCCTTACATCAGGGTCCTCAGAGAGCCTCCTCCTTATATCAGAGTGCCCAGAGAGCCTCCCTCTTACATCAGGGTCCCCAGAGAGCCTCCCTCTTACATCAGGGTCCCCAGAGAGCCCCCCACTTATATCAGGGTTCCCAGAGAGCCCCGCTTACATTAGGGTCCACAGAGAGCCTCCCCCTTAAATCAGAGTCCCCAGAGAGCCTCCCCCTTAAAATCAGGGTCCCCAGAGAGCCTCCTCCTTGCATCAGGGTCCCCAGAGAGCCACCACTTATATCAGGGTCCCCGGAGAGCCTCCTCCTTGCATCAGGGTCCCCAGAGATCCCCCACTTATATCAGGGTCCCCAGAGAACCTCCCCTCCCCTTGGTGACCCCTTCAGAGACTCGGGGCTATGGGCCCCAGATTCGGGGCTATAGCCCCAAAAGCCACCCCCTAGCAACGCCTCTGCCTGTAGGTAAAAATGTAAAAATAGGGTATACAACCACTTTAAGGCGAACCCCCTAGTCTGGGGTGGGGGGTGCTCTGCCTCGGGCCGGGGCTCGGGAGCTGACCTGGGAGGATCCTGACAACAGGAAAAGCTTGGAAGGAGTCTTCTCTGAGAGGCAGCGAGAGCAAGGAGGACAGTGTGAGTACTACAGCACAGTGCAGGGACTTACAAGGGGAGAGAGAGTCAGTCGGGTAGACCGGTGAAGAAGCAGCCAGGTGGGCTGGTGGAGAAGCAGTTGGGCTTGCATTTCCTGCAGTGGTACAGCGGGAACCAGTGTCTACAGTGGAGTTGAAGGTGCTCCAGGATGCAGCTTACAACATTGTGTTACTTTCTAAGGGACTGAGAGTTCCTAGCCTGTAAGGGGCTGATCTAACAGAGACTGTTAGCTACTAAAAAGGAATCAATCAGAGCTGTACAGACCAAGGAGGTTGAATCAATTGGAGTTGTAAATAGGGAGGAAGTTGTCCCTAGTTTTGTCACTATCAAGCTGGGCATCCCATAATTCCCATCCCCATCAAAGTTATTACCCCCTAATAAAACATAAAAACAAAGCTCAAGGACTGTTCAACATGTTCGGTTGAAAGCTGAAGTTGTTATGTGCCTGGCTGTGCAGCAGTGGGGAACCCTGTCATCTGCAACCCCTATAGGAGTAAGTGCTACACATCCTTTTGGACTTTCCATTTTCAATAATACATTTTAACACAATCATAGGACAGAGAAGAGGGAAAGCTGTAGACCAGCCTTTATAACCTTTTTTTTTTTTTACCCCAGAAGAACCCTTAAAATATACTCTTTAGGTCTTAGGAGCTTATATAAAAACCAGGGACCAGTGGGAAGAATGTTCCTTACATTGGTGATCAGTGGGAAGAATGTTCCTTACATTGGTGACCAGTGAGAAGAATGATCCTTACATTGGTGATCAGTGGGAAGAATGCCCCTTACATTGGTGATCAGTGGGAAGAATGTTCCTTACATTGGTGATCAGTGAGAAGAATGTTCCTTACATTGGTGATCAGTGAGAAGAATGTTCCTTACATTGGTGGTCAGTGAGAAGAATGTTCCTTACATTGGTGATCAGTGAGAAGAATGTTCCTTACATTGGTGATCAGTGGGAAGAATGTTCCTTACATTGGTGATCAGTAAGAAGAATGTTCCTTACATTAGTGATCAGTGAGAAGAATGTTCCTTACATTGGTGATCAGTGGGAAGAATGTTCCTTACATTGGTGATCAGTGGGAAGAATGTTCCTTACATTGGTGATCAGTGAGAAGAATGTTCCTTACATTGGTGATCAGTGGGAAGAATGTTCCTTACATTGGTGATCAGTGGGAAGAATGTTCCTTACATTGGTGATCAGTGGGAAGAATGTTCCTTACATTGGTGGTCAGTGAGAAGAATGTTCCTTACATTGGTGATCAGTGAGAAGAATGTTCCTTACATTGGTGATCAGTGAGAAGAACGTTCCTTACATTGGTGATCAGTGAGAAGAATGTTCCTTACATTGGTGATCAGTGAGAAGAATGTTCCTTACATTGGTGATCAGTGGGAAGAATGTTCCTTACATTGGTGATCAGTGAGAAGAACGTTCCTTACATTGGTGATCAGTGAGAAGAACGTTCCTTACATTGGTGGTCAGTGAGAAGAATGTTCCTTACATTGGTGGTCAGTGGGAAGAATGTTCCTTACATTGGTGATCAGTGAGAAGAACGTTCCTTACATTGGTGATCAGTGAGAAGAACGTTCCTTACATTGGTGGTCAGTGAGAAGAATGTTCCTTACATTGGTGGTCAGTGGGAAGAATGTTCCTTACATTGGTGATCAGTGAGAAGAACGTTCCTTACATTGGTGATCAGTGGGAAGAATGTTCCTTACATTGGTGATCAGTGAGAAGAACGTTCCTTACATTGGTGATCAGTGAGAAGAACGTTCCTTACATTGGTGGTCAGTGAGAAGAATGTTCCTTACATTGGTGATCAGTGAGAAGAATGTTCCTTACATTGGTGGTCAGTGAGAAGAATGTTCCTTACATTGGTGGTCAGTGAGAAGAATGTTCCTTACATTGGTGATCAGTGAGAAGAACGTTCCTTACATTGGTGATCAGTGAGAAGAACGTTCCTTACATTGGTGGTCAGTGAGAAGAATGTTCCTTACATTGGTGATCAGTGAGAAGAACGTTCCTTACATTGGTGGTCAGTGAGAAGAATGTTCCTTACATTGGTGGTCAGTGAGAAGAATGTTCCTTACATTGGTGATCAGTGGGAAGAATGCTCCTTACATTGGTGATCAGTGAGAAGAATGTTCCTTACATTGGTGGTCAGTGAGAAGAATGTTCCTTACATTGGTGATCGGTGGGAAGAATGTTCCTTACATTGGTGATCAGTGAGAAGAATGTTCCTTACATTGGTGATCAGTGAGAAGAATGTTCCTTACATTGGTGATCAGTGAGAAGAATGTTCCTTACATTGGTGATCAGTGAGAAGAATGCTCCTTACATTGGTGATCAGTGAGAAGAATGTTCCTTACATTGGAGGTGATTGGGAAGAATGTCCCCTAGAACCCTCTGGAGTAACCCTAGGGTTCGGGAATGCTGCTGTAGATGATTCTGCAACCTATGGAGAATGCGGAGATCGTTTTTCTAGAGTGGTAGCATTAAAGTCGCCATGTGCATAAGCTCTAACAGTCCTCTGAATTGGCTGTTTATCTTTTGCTACATTCTATACATTTTATATATATTAGAAATCCTGGGCCTGCACAGAAGTTTGTAAATCCATCACGCACTCGAATAGCCGGGTTTGATGTTGGTGATCCCGTCTTCCAGTGAGGTCACACATACTAACCCCCATAATCGCGTGCTTGGTCTATAAAGTGACCACTGTTTAGTAAATATCCAAATATCTCCTCTCGTCTCCCATGGCGGACGCGGTGAGTGTGAGATGGGTGGATGATGTGTTGTGTTAATAAGACATTACACAGCTGTTTGTCCTCTAAACACATATTCACTCTTCGGAAGGCTTCCATCAGAGCCGGTGATTCATGAGCTCTCTGTATATAAACTCCCACGAAAAAGCATGGCGGCTGAATAATTGTTATTGTTATCTGTGGTAAAAGAAAGATTTTGTCATTAGGAAGTGGCTCTTTGTGTAATTCCAGAAGAAAGACTAGGATGGGGTTGATGGGGACATTAAAGAGATCCTGTACTTCATACGCAGTGCAGGTAGCCTTCTTGTGAACTCGCCAAGTCATAGATTTTGAATTTGCCCCAGTTTAGAAGCAAATTCATCCAGAGTGCAGGGATCAGGAGTGTCTATCACACAGAGTACAGGGATCAGGAGTACATATCATACAGAGTGCGGGGGTAAGGAGTACATATCGCACAGAGTGCGGGGTTCAGGAGTGCCTATCACACAGAGTGCAGGGGTCAGGAGTGCCTATCACACAGAGTGCAGGGTTCAGGAGTGCCTATCACACAGAGTGCGGGGTTCAGGAGTGCCTATCACACAGAGTGCGGGGGTCAGGAGTGCCTATCACACAGAGTGCAGGGGTCAGGAGTGCCTATCACACAAAGTGCAGGGTTCAGGAGTGCCTATCACACAGAGTGCGGGGGTCAGGAGTGTCTATCACACAGAGTGCGGAGGTCAGGAGTGTCTTTCACACAAAGTGCAGGGTTCAGGAGTGCCTATCACACAGAGTGCAGGGGTCAGGAGTGCCTATCACACAGAGTGCGGGGGTCAGGAGTGTCTATCACACAGAGTGCGGGGGTCAGGAGTGTCTATCACACAGAGTGCGGGGGTCAGGAGTGTCTATCACACAGAGTGCGGGGGTCAGGAGTGCCTATCACACAGAATGCAGGGGTCAGGAGTGCCTATCACACAAAGTGCAGGGTTCAGGAGTGCCTATCACACAGAGTGCGGGGGTCAGGAGTGCCTATCGCACAGAGTGCGGAGGTCAGGAGTGTCTTTCACACAGAGTGCGAGGGTCAGGAGTACATATTGCACAGAGTGCGGGGGTCAGGAGTACTACAGTAATTGCATAGAGTGCAGGGGTTAAAGGGTTCCAGGCTCCCCCCAAAAAATTAAAAGTCAGCAGCTATGAATACTGAAGCTGGTGACTTTTAATATTAGGGCACTCACCTGTCCAGACATCCAGCGGTGTCTTCATCTGAGCCGATTCTTTAATTGTCTATCGGGTGCTGGCGCCGCAATCTTGACAAAGGGAAACAGGCAGTGAGGCCTTGTGGCTTCACAGCAAGGTTTCCTAGTGAGCATGCGCAAAGTGTGCTGCGTTTTCTGAAAGGGCTGCAGTCTTCTGGGACCTGTAAAGTGTCTCAGAAGGCTGTGGGGGAAGGGGGCGGCTGGAAACTGGAAGTGGGTACCCGTCAAAACCAGGTACTTCTTCCTCCTAAAAGGTACCAAATGTGGCAGCGGAAGGGGGGGGGGGGTGGTGTTTGGGGGAGTCAGACAAGCTGAGCCTTCCCTTTTGGGTGGAGCTTCACTTTAAGGAAAAATTCCCTTGCAAAGTGATCAGCCATTTGCCTTTAATGACTCAACCCCATTTCCTCTGCTCTGAGCCTGTAAGGCCCTTACTTTTTTTTGTAGGCTCCCCAATTCTGATGAATCAGTTAAGATTTAAGATGTGGGTGGCCCTGAAAAAAAACACCCTTTGACAAAAGATGACTTAAAAATCAACTGGGCCGGGTGTGAAATTATCAGCCCAACAGTGATTGCATCCTATTAGATGTAGTCACCGCGCCGGTATTCAGGTGGTCTTGAAATCCGTGACTGCCCAAATGCAATGGAGATTGCAAGAAGTTGATACCAGGGAAAGTTTAGGTATGAAGACAGAGCTGCATTAATGTTTGTTTTAGGTGTTTCCTAAGTGTAGCAATGAGGTTGGACTGGGGCACCCTTTTTCCACCAAGGCCGGTCTGACAACATACAGTGCCAAAAACGTAAATATGTATTTTATTGGGATTTTATGTGATAGACCAACACAAAGTGGCACATAATTGTGAAGTGGAAGGAAAACTTTAAATAGTTTTCAACATTTTTTACAAATAAATATGTGAAAAGTGTTTGGGGGCATTTTTATTCAGCCCCCCTTTACTCTGATACCCCTAACTAAAATGTAGCAGAACCAATTGCCTTCATAAGTCACCTAATTAGTAAATAGAGTCCACCTGTGTGTAATTTAATCTCAGTATAAATACAGCTGTTCTGTGAAGCCCTCAGAGGTTTCTTAGAGAACCTTAGTGAACAAACAGCATCATGAAGGCCAAGGAACACACCAGACAGGTCAGGGATGAAGTTGTGGAGAAGTATAAAGCAGGGTTAGGTTATAAAGAAATCTCCCAAGCTTTGAACATCTCACGGAGCTCTGTTCAATCCATCATCGGAAAATGGGAAGAGTATGGTACAACCGCAAACCTACCAAGACATGGCCGTCCACCTAAACTGACCGGCCGGGCAAGGAGAGCATTCATCAGAGAAGAGCCAAGAGGTCCATGGTAACTCTGGAGGAGCTGCAGAGATCCACAGCTCAGGTGGGAGAATCTGTCCACAGGACAACTATTAGTCGTGTTCTCCACAAATCTGCCCTTTATGGAAGAGTGACAAGAAGAAAGACATTGGTGAAAGAAAGTCATAAGAAGTCCTGTTTGTAGTTTGTGAGAAGCCATGTGGAGGACACAGCAAACATGTGGAAGAAGGTGATCTGGTCACATGAGACCAAAATTCAACTTTTTGGCCTTAAAGCAAAATGCTATGTGTGGAGGAAAACTAACACTGCACATCACCCTGAACACACCATCCCCACCGTGAAACATGGTGGTGGCAGCATCATGTGGTGGGGATGCTTTTCTTCAGCAGGGACAGGGAAGCTGGTCAGAGTTGATGGGAAGATGGATGGAGACAAATACAGGACAATCTTAGAAGAAAACCTGTTAGAGTCTGCAAAAGACTTGAGACCGGGGGGAGGTTCACCTTCCAGCAGGACAAAGACCCGAAACATCCAGCCAGAGCTACAATGGAATGGTACTTTAGATCAAAGCATATTCATGTGTTAGAATGGCCTAGCCACAGTCCAGACCTAAATCCCATTGAGAATCTGTGGCAAGACTTAAAAATTGCTGTTCACAGACGCTCTCCATCCAATCTGACAGAGCTTGAGATATTTTACAAAGAAGAATGTGCAGAAATGTTCCTCTCTAGATGTGCAAAGCTGGTAGAGACATCCCCAAGAAGACTTGTAGAGAAAGGGGGTTCTACAAAGTATTGACTCCAGGGACGCCATACAAATGTACCCCCCCACACTTTTCACAGATTTATTTGTAAAAAATGTTGTAAACCATTTATCGTGTTCCTTCCACTTGACAATGATGTTCTACTTTGTGTTGGTCTATCACATAAAATCCCCGAAAAAATACATTTACGTTTTTGGCTGTATCATGACAAAATGTGGAAAATTTCAAGGGGTATGAATACTTTTTCAAGGCACTGTAGCTAGGAAGGAAACAAGCGCTGCATAACAGTCAATTGCCTTGACTCCCAAAAAACTTCCCTGAGATAAGCTACGGCAAGAGGAATGCAGAGGGGCTGGAGGCTGACACGCCCCCTTTCCCCTCTGCATTCCTCTTGCCACTGCTTGTCTTGGGAGAGTATTCGGAGCTGTCAGACTGGCTGCAGGGTGGAGGGAAGGAGGGGGCACCCTGTCTGAATCCATAGCTACACTTAGAAAGCGACATGTAGTTGGCACTATAGGGTACAGAAGAGTAAAAAATGATGATAATTCTTCTTTAAGCCCGAACGCTCATCCATCAGAAATATTCGGTGATGGACAGCACAGAGTTTTTGTTCCTATTGAAGCACAGCGTGCAGGCTATTGGTTATTGACTATTGAAGATGGCGCGCTGGCGGTATAAGACCGTGCATAACACTCATAATTCTAATGACATATCCAACGCTCTAAACTCTCCCGTCTCTCTGCATCTGGATCGCAGCCGGTGATGATATTGTTCTGCTTGGGTGGTCTGTGCTTGAAAGCAATTTTTCACGAAGGCTCGCAGCTGCTCCAGGTCTTAGTTAAGTGGCATCTGGGGGATGCGAGAGATATAAAGGTGTCATGTTTAATGTCTCGCACATATCAATAAGTAACAGCCTGCTTGCCGCCGCACAGAGAGGTGTTAAATCCCGCGCCGGATCCGTGTAGCGTGGCACATAACAAATTAGTGGCATTTGCCAGCGCTGCAAATCTTCTGCGCTTTGGGACCTCCCACGTCTACGGAAAATCCTCTTCATTTACATATTTTCGACACCAGCCATCGACTTTGGTACTTGGCCGCCTCCGATCGTTGTATTATTTCTTTTGGGCCCAGTAAATGATGTTGACAGGACTTCAAATGACCAATCCAGTGAGCAGAGAGGACCTATGAGTATATTCTGAAAATTTCCTCATCACCTGATCCCGGACGGAGGTTGGTCATCTGCGCTCCTCACAATGACCTGGGATTTGGGGGGGGGGGGGGGGATGCTTTGCAAACCTGGCTCAAACTTCTAGTATTTTGCTATTTTTGCAGACTTTTTGAAGGCAATGGAGGTTGATTTACTAAAGTGCTGTTGCTCCAGAACTTAGTAAATTAGGTAAAACTTCCCTTTTGCAAAGAATACCCAATCACGTGCAAGGAAAATTTAAAAAAAAAAATGCATTTTTTTCTTGCATATGATGCACAGTCTATTTGCCTTTAGTAACTCGACCCCAATGTTTCCTGAAAGCACAATTCAAGGCAAAACTTATTTTTTAACTACTTGCCGACCAGCTGCCCCAGTTATAGGCAGGGCGGCTCTATTGCGCAAAACGCCGTACCGGTACGGCACTTTCTGTAATAGATACAGCGGCCGCGCGCGACGGAGCCGATACGCATGGCCGCGATGTCCGCCGCGATCGCTCTACAGAGAGCCAGAACGGGGATCTTTCAATGTAAACAAAGCAGATCCCCGTTCTGTCAGGGGAGTACGGTGTGATCGTCTGTTCCTAGTGATCAGGAACAGCGATTTCTTTGTACTCCCTGTCAGTCCCCTCCCCCCTACAGTTAGAAACACCTCCTAGGGAACACTTAACCCTTTCATCGCTCCCTAGTGTTAACTCCTTCCCTGCCAGTGTCATAAATACAGTAATCAGTGCATTTTTAAAGCTGTATAAATCTCACTGGTCCCAAAAAGTGTCAAAAGTGTCCGATCCGTCCACCGCAATGTCGCTATAAATCGATGATCACCGCCATTACTAGTAAAAAAAATAAAAATATGAATAAAAATGCCATAAATCTATCCCCTATTTTGTAGACGCTATAACTTTTGCGCAAACTGATCAAAATATGCTTATTCTTATTTTTTGTTTACCAAAACTATGTAGAAGAACACATATTGGCCTAAACTGAGGAAGAAATTAGTTATTTTACCTTTTTTTTTTAATTGGGCATATTTAGTATAGCAAAAAGTAAAAAATATTGTTTTTTTCCCCAAAATTTTTGGTCTTTTTTGGTTTATAGCGCAAAAAATAAAAACCGCAGAGGTGATCAATTACCACCAAAAGAAAGCTCTATTTGTGGGAAAAAAGGACGTCAATTTTGTTTGGGTACAGTGTCGCACGACCGCGCAATTGTCAATTATAGTAACGCAGTGCCGTATCGCAAAAAATGGCCTATTCATTAAGTGGGTAAATCCTTTCAGGGCTGAAGTGGTTAGAACTAAAAGTAAAACATATTTATTTTGGATACAGTAAGGCAGGGTTATAACTGTCCTGTCAGGTCATTTTTGGGCATTTGTGTCCCACTGGGGAGCAGGGGCGTTGCTAGGTCCACAAAAGATCTGGGGCTAGAGCCCATAGCAGTGTAGTAAAGAAAGTCATACGCTTGGGCGTGCATACACATGTATATACAGTATTATACGTGTGGGTGTATATATATCCCCAGAGAGCCCCCCCTTACATCACCTTACATCAGGGTTCCCAGAGAGCCTCCTCCTTACATTAGAGTCCTCAGAGAGCCTCCCCCTTCCATCAGGGTACCCAGAGGGCCCCCCCCACTTACATCAGGGTTCCCAGAGAGGCCCCCTTACATTAGGGTCCCCAGAGAGCCTCCCCCTTAAATCAGAGAGCCTAGGCCTTAAAATCAGGGACCCCAGAGAGCCTCTCCCTTACATAAGGGTCCCCAGAGAGCCTCCCCTCCCCTTGGGGACCCCTGCAGAGACTCGGTGCTATTGGCTTCAGATTCGGGGCTATAGCCCCAAAAGCCACCCCCTAGCAACGCCCCTGCTCGGGAGATTTCCCTTCACTTCCGCTCTCATAACCAAAACAGGTAGTGAGAGGAAGATTCCCCCTCTATTACCGTTCTCGGGACAACCCAAAATTTGGGATTTTTTTCTCTTTTGGTGAGAGCGGTAAACAGGACAAATGGGAAGGGTGAATCTGCCTAATGGGGGGCACAGTCAGCAATAAAAACTGACAGGGGGTCTAATCCCTCTCCACTCCTAAAAAGTGGGGAAGCATTTGGTTTTCTCTTTTTATTTCTGTTTCTGTAACCTTTGGGGAAATTACCTTCCTTTTTGGTCATTGTGACAGACCCAACCAGCTCTGTGTCCCCCCCCCCCCAAAGCAACTTGTCCCCCTGTTGATGGAGACAAGGGTCTCTTCCCCTCAACCCAGGGTGGTGGCTGCAGGGGTCTGCGGGAAGGAGGCTCATTGGATTCTGGAAGCCCCCTTTAACTAAGGGGGCCCCCAGCTCACCCCCCCCCCAGTGTTGACTATACTGTCATTCCAACAGTCTGCAGAAACACAACTCAAAACTAAGCAAATTGTAATGTGTATGGCCAGCTTGGTGTGTAACTGCTGACCCCACTGATGAAGTTCCATTGGACGTAACGCATACGGGAGGAGGAGCTGCACCTGATGACATCTACCACTACTATCCTACAGTGCCGTTAGGAGATCGCTATTTGCTGTGTATCGTGATATGCTCTATGTCAAGAGGATCGTTTGTAAGTAGTTTACTTTTGAATAAAATGGTGAGATTTTAACTAGCAGAGAGCACTTAGATTTTTTCATTTCTCTACGTCAGGCTTTCTCAACCTTTTCACCACAGAGGAACCCTTAAATTAACTTTTCGGTCTCAGGGAACCCCTGATAAAAAATTGCTATATCTACAACTCGTGATAAATTAGTGTGATGGTCAGTGGGAAGAATGCTGCTTACACTTGTGGTCATTGGGAAGAGTTACCCCCTTACAAAAAAGGCTAAAAAAGATCAATGGTGTCAGCGGGAACTTATCGAAGAGGCAGAAATTGCTCATTGCTCTAGGAACCCCTAGCAACCTCTGAAGGAACCCTAGGGTACCATGGAACCCTGGTCAAGAATCCCTGCTCTACGTGCATCTAGGATCGAGTTGGTGTCTGGGAACCCCTGCTGCTTCACACCAGGGGTGGACTGACAACTCATGGGGCCCCCGGGCAATAGGAGATTATGGGGCCCCCGGGCAATAGGAGAAGATTATGGGGCCCCCGGGCAATAGGAGAAGATTATGGGGCCCCCGGGCAATAGGAGATTATGGGGCCCCCAGGCAATAGGAGATTATGGGGCCCCCAGGCAATAGATTATGGGGCCACACAGTATACACACACACACATACAGTATACACACACACAAACACTATATACACACACAGAATATACACACACAGTATACTATACACACACAGAATGCACATACACACACTGAAAAGGGACTGGAGAGGCGGGGAAGCTATAATCTTGGGATTTTTTTAAAAAACACAGATTTTTACATACTGTCCCTGGTTTTATTGAGGCTGGCAACCCTGGGGGGGTCCCTTAGTGGCATGGGGCCCTCAGGCAGTGCCCGAGAGCCCGAATGGTCAGTCCGCCCCTGCTTCACACGTTATTTTCCTGTATGGGACAAGCATTTGTGAGCTTCTGGTAATGCATGGCGCAGTGTTTGTCTGTGGGTGAAGGAACCAACCGCCTGGAGTGAAACGTGCTTCTGATCTTTCTTCACAAATATATGGACTTTCTTTAGCTCATTGCGGGTCTTTTGGGTGTTTATCATGAACTTTGATATGAATTAATGTGGAGACCTTTACATGTTTATGTTTATTGTGTATGTTAATTGATTATCCATTTTTGAGCTGCACTATTTTTAGTTTTTATATGGTGCGTAACTGCGACTTGCTATCTAAAGAAGGAGGGGGCATCCATCAGGTGCCTGCTGCCACACAGGGAGCCAGGTTTTGTGATGGGGGCTTTGCACAGATGGTATTGTCCACCTTCTTCAGAAGCCACCGTCCTAGCCCCGGAGTTTACGGCTTGTATAAACTGTATATCTTGCAGTGAAGTAAACTACATGAACGACCAGACCTGTTGACAAGAAGATGACAAATGACTCGGAAGCTCGGGGCAAGATGCCTACAGAAGCTAATACCGATTCGCTAAAAAGCCCGATGTTAACACATTCTAAATGAAAATTTAATCCCACGGCAATCCCCTATAATATCCTTAATGTAAATAATTTACTCTCCACACTGTTATTGGACAAGATTAATGGATGGAAGTCAAAAAAGCATGACTCCTCCACAGAGACTTCCTACATCCTCACCAGTTTTTTTATTGTGGTTGGTCAAGGAATACATACAAGAAGGTTTGCCAGGTGGGTCTATCTTCCTCTAGGGCACCTCAGCTGTGGCACTTACCCCATGGCACGATATATGAAGTTAAATCACATTTCATGATGATGGCAGAGTTTCCATACTGGTGGTCAACACAGTGGACAGGAAGACGACTATTCCTGTAGAGCTATGGTGTGCAACAAACCATTGCTCATTGTTTAGGAACGTTTTTGACCACTAGTGATGGACTTCCACATGGTGGTAGTAGACAGAAGCTCACCTTCTGTTAGAATAAGTTCACAAAGGCGCTGGGAGCAGTGTTGCCAACTGTCAGTATTTTTACTGGCAACCAGTAAAAAAGCAGGCACTTTTCTCCTGCCAGTAAGTGCCAGTGACAGGAAAAGGAGTGCCCGCTACAGAAGAAAAAGCTGCTCTCGTGAAATAAAGTCCAATTCAATAATGTAATAGCAGCACCACTAACGTGAGATATTATCACATAAACAAGTAAGTACGGTGGAACCTTGGTTAACGAGTAACACGGTTAACGAGCGTTTTGAAAGACGAGCAACTTATTTAATTTTTAATTCTGACTCGGTTTGCAAATGTTGTCTCGCAAAATGAGCAGAATTCAAGCTAATGGGGTGTGCAGTACTGCATTTGGCCAGAGGTGCGGGGGCGCCAGGGACACTGGGACCGGTTCTGAGCCGTTCAGAAATACTCAGAATCACTCGGAAATACTCCATTCCCGAGCCTTTCCGAGTTCAGCCGAGCTGTCCCCGAGTATTTCCGAGGCTCTCCGGTGCCCCCCCCCCCCACCTCTGGCCACATGCGGTATTGCATGTAATAGAAGTCAATGCGGCACAAATTATCTTTGTTTCCATTGACTTCTATGGGGAAACTCGCTTTGATATGCGAGTGCTTTGGATTACATGCATTCTCCTGGAACGGATTATGCTCGTATTCCAAGGTTCCACTGTATTAAAAAAATGTGTTCCGCTAAATAAAACAGTCCGTATGTCTTCAGGATGGCACCAGTGTGATGCCTTCACAGCAATCTTATATGTGCAAAAGTTCTTTTGTATTAACATCCAATTCGGTTCCTCCACCTTGTGAATAAACCGCCACAAAAGGATAAAGTGGTTGTAAACCCTTTACAACCACTTTTTACTACAGGTAAGCCTATAATAAGGCTTACCTGTAGCTACCGCTTATGTCTCCTAAACCTACACGGTTTAGGAGATATCCCCTGTATCAGCATGTGCCGACGTCATTGCTAGACATGTGCATTCATTTTGTCCGAATGCATTTTCGACCGAATTTCGGGTATTTTTGTTATCGTTTTAACAAACGATAACGAATGTGCAGAATCCGAAAACCGAAAGATCCGACATAAACAAATGCTTTATTTTCGTTTTCGTTGCGACAACAGTTCGATATAGATAGGAGATTCAACATGATGCTGACAATAGCGATCTGTGTCCATCAAACCTGTAGTAGAATGTGCCTAACCTTAGCTCTATTAGTCCAAGATTATTCTACATAGAGAGAAAAGATTCGACATGAAGATTCGGCGAAGCAGTCGCCGCGAGCGGACATTTATGGTCAAATGCTCCGCCCCTAGGCTATAGAAGATTTCTAATGTTGGTTGACTAGTAATAATAATTAATAAATATAATTATTACTAGTGTCATACATCATTAGAATTCTACTATAGCTTGTAGGAGGAACATTCGACCGGAAATGTACAATTGCGGCGTCGAATCTTCTTGGAACATTCGACAGACACCATAAGCCTTCAATGACAGATTCGACCTTAATTATTTCGGATTTTCGGACTTGCATGCATTTTTTAACAAAACAAAATAAATAAAAACGAATTTCGGCAGTAACTAAATAAATGTATTTTTCGGACGAAAACGAAATTCCAAAACAAAATATTTCAGTGTGTTTATGTCTGGTCATCGGCACATGCGCAGTGAAGCAACGGCTCGTTGGCGCACTGTTACCGGCGGCTCCAACGTGCAAGCGCGGGAGTGATGTCATCGCGGCTCCGGCCAATCACAGTAACTCCGGGAGTCGTGTCGCCGGGCAGAACAGTGTGCCGGGACCGCTGCAGGGGGCTTCGATCTAAGGTAGTATTTCATAATGAGCTAGTATGCTATGCATACTAGCTCATTATGCCTTTGTCTTGCAGGTTTTTTTTTTTTTTTCGTTTTTTTTTGTGGGTTTACAACCACTTTAAGATGTGCTCTTACCAATGAGTATTGACCACCATGGTCACTCCTCAGTGTTGGGTAGACGAGGGGGATCATCCATCCATCATGTGGAGACGATACTCCTCTTCCCTCCAACCATAGTGCTCAGTGGAATATGTCAGCAATGAGATAAGACGCCAAATAGTGTAAAATCCTTTTAAGTTGGGCTTTATTGCAAGTAATGCACTTGACATGCTATTACATTAAAAACAGAAATCTTCCTCAGCATAAACAATTGTTTGCTCAATCTAAACAGCGATAACAGGAAATTATGCCTTAACCCGACCAATTTTGGGAAGTGCAGGTGGGGGCAGGGGGGGGGGGGGGCTCTGGGAGATGTGATGTCATTGTGCAAAGGAGCAGAGTGGCCGGAGCCTGGTGTGCAAATCTGCGGGGCGGGAGGGCGGGAGAGCGGCAAGCCGGGAGCGGAACATTTTGTGCTGTTTGGACTGGAGTGATATCTACCATAAATCACATTGTTAATTGGATATTGTACTTGTTTGTAGCTTAAAGTGATACTAAAGCTTTGTTTTTTGTTTTTTTTAAATAACAAACATGTCATACTTACCTCCACTGTGCAGGTCCTTTTGCACAGAGTGGCCCCGAACATCCTCTTCTGGGGTACCTCGGTGGCTCTCGTGGCTCCTCCCCACATTAGATAACCCCCTAGGAGATGCACTCTCCCTAAGGGGGTTACCCTGCGGGCGCGTTCCCCAGTCATTCATTCGGCGTCCATAGAAGCCGAATGTATGACTCGACCCCGCCCCCCGGGTCATTGTATTTGATTGACAGCAGCGAGAGCCAATGGTTGCGCTGCTATCCATCTAACCAATCAAAGACGGGACTCCGTGGAGAGAAGGACAGCGTGTCCCCGCTGAAGAAGATGAAGGGGTTCAGGTAAGTAAAAGGGGGGGCTAGGGGGCCGGTAACTGCCAGGTGTTTTTTCACCTTAATGCATAGGATGCATTAAAGTGAAAAAACGCAAACCTTTACAACCCCTTTAAATACTGAAATTTGCACTTAAAAACTGTAGTTTTGTCAGTAAAAACTTGGCTGTGCCAGTAAATTTTGAGTGTTGTGTCAGTAAATTTCAATCTGGTAGGTTGGCAACACTGGTTGGGACTGAAGCAGTTGAAAACATCTCAGACACAGAGTTAAAATGGTTGTAAACTCAAATAAAGATTACTGTCAGCCCTCCTGTTCTACTAAGCTGTACTACACTGTGTCCATGTTTGTAAAAAAATGTGCCTGTCAATGCCTTATTTCAGTTTGTTTCTGGCCGGCCACGTGACCTAGGTTCACCTTCCCCCCTGATCTAAGGGCTACAGTGGGAGGGGCCGAGATCCCCTTCTGATGTCACCCAGGAGGTCACTGTGCTGTCCGCGCAGCCCCTCCCACCAATGGTGTCACTAGGGGGGGCCAGAGGGGGCCCTGACCGCCCCCAACATTATGCTTGCTCCACCATGTGCAACAACCCCCCAAATTAAAAAAAAATTTTTTTTTTTTACAAAAAGGCAATGTCTTACTCGGCCCGGCGCTGGAGTAACACAGTCTCTATAGAGAGGAAGAGAGTCCCCAGTCAGCTCCTGCAGGTGATTCCTCCCCCCTCCCTCTGCTCGCTGACACTGCATAATGCGTTCGCTCACACAACCATGGCCACCCGATCTGCTCCTTCCCCTGCATCCTCATTGGCAGGGAGAAGAGCGAGTTGCATGAAGGACTCCACCAGGACTCTCAGTTACTGAAAAAACAGACTGATTTCTCCCATCCTTAGGACAGGAGGACCAGCCTGTAAATTCCAAGAGATGCCCCAGACCAGCGCTGTCAATAGTAGGGGCAGGACAGCAAGAGGAGGCTGGGGAACCCCACAGTGGCGGAACACCAGGGCCCGGAGGCAAGACAACCTTTGCAACCCTGATAGTTCTCCCACTGCTTTGTACCCTTATATTTTCTTGGTATGCTGGTGACATATATCGCTTGTTTTCTGCCACCCTGGGGGACCCCAATACAGTAGGAAGGGAGCTCACTGCAGAACATGTGAAAGGGCCGCGTGGGATCGTAGTAAAGGGCCCCAGGATAGATATATATATATATATATATATATATATATATATATATATATATATATATATATATATATATATATATATATAAATAAATAATTGCATTTTATAGTTGCCCCCCTACTTGTGTCCCTGTCCCCCCATGTGCCCCCCCTAAATATGAAAGCTGGAGACGCCACTGCCTCCCGCTGTAGCCCTTAGATCAGGGGAGGAGAACGGCCGGAGGTCACGTGGCCGTCCAGAAACGAACTGAAATAAGGTATTTACAGGCACAATTTTATACAAACATGTACACAGTGTAGGATGGCTTAGTAGAACAGAGGGGCTGGCAGTAATTTTTATTTAAATTTACTGCCAGCTACTTAAAAGTGTGGGGGGGGGGGGGAGACGGGGAAGAGATTGGCTCACACACACAGGAGCTGACAGGCAGGGATGGAGGGGGAGAGGGAGAGCAGCAGGACAATGGAGGCAAATAAACTGACCACGATTTTCTTTTTTTGTGAGAAAAAAAAATACTGACCACTATATTATGGATCAGCAGCCATGATTACCATGGTCAGCACACTAAGGGGGACACAGGAACAGGCAGGATCAACCAAAGTTATAGCATCTACAAATGATGGTATATTTTATTTTTTATTTTATTTTTTACTAGTAATGGTGGCGATCAGCGACTTTTAGTAGAACTGCGATATTGCAGCGGACAGTCTGACACTAACTGACACTTTTTTGGGGACCAGTGACACTAATACAGTGGTCAGTGCTAAAAAAATATGCACTGCCACTGGACTAATGACACTGGCTGGGAAGGGGTTAACATCAGGGGTGATCAATGGTTTAACTGTGTCCCTAGCCAGTGTTTTAGTACAGTGTGGGAGGTGCTTTTACTAGGGGAAGACATGGATCTTTGCAGGACCACAGGATCCATGCCTTCCCTCTTGTCCGAACAGCGATCTGCCTTGTTTACATAGACAGACCGCCATTCTGCCCCGCTGCTAGATCACTGGCGGGTGCCAGCGGACATTGATTGAGTCTGCGGTATCCGCCGCTGGACTCAGGCTGTGTGTGATCACAGCCAGAGTGAGCCGCCAGCAGGGCACGTGCCCGCCTCCCCTACCGGGAAGAGACGGATCTTGTATTTATACATGACCTGTGGCAAGGTGCCGCCTTGTAGCAGTAAAACTGCAATGGGGCGGACCTGAAGTGGTTAAATCAAACCAATCAATATACGCTTATTGTGATTTTTTTTTTTTACCAAAAATATGTAAAAGAATACATATTGGCCTAAACTAATGAAGAATTATTTTTTTTTTAAATTGGTATATTTATTTGTTTTTTGTTTTTTTTATTTGTTTTTTATTTGTTTGTTTTTTTTCAAAATTGTTGCTCTTTTTTTTTTTAAATTTGGGGGATCGTTATTATAGCAAAAAGTAAAAAAAAAATTGTTATTTTTTTTTCAAAATTGTCACTCTTTCTTTGTTTACAGCGAAAAAAAAAAAAAAACGCAGAGGTGATCAAATACCACCAAAAGAAAGCTCTATTTGTGGGGAAAAAAGGACGTCAATTTTGTTTGGGTACAACGTCGCACGACCGCGCAATTGTCAGTTAAAGTGGTTGTAAACCCTTACAGACCACTTTGACCTACAGGTAAGCCTAGATTAAGGCTTACCTGTAGGTCCAAGAAATATCTCCTAAACCTACACGGTTTAGGAGATATTTGCAAAGAGACAGGCACCGCTGTCTACGGCGCATGCGCTGTAGACAGCGGCGCGCAGGCGCACTGAGCATGCCGCTGCTAACGGCGATATGCCATTAGTGGCGGCTCCCGTGCACATGCGCGGGAGTGACGTCATCGTGGCTCCGGCCAATCACAGCGCCGGAGCCAGGATACCCGGAAAGAAGATAGACGCTCCGTAGCAGAGGGGACAGCGGTGACATCGCAGGCTCCTGTGTCAGGTAAGTGACACATAATGGGCTACTATGCGATGCGATGCGATGCAATGCATAGTAGCCCATTATGCTTTACCTTTGCAGGGAAACAAAGAGGAAGTAAACCCATCAGGGTTTACTTCCTCTTTAAAGAGACACAGTGCCGTATTGCAGAAAATGGCCTGGTCAGGAAGGGGGTAAATCCTTTCCGGGGGTTTGAAGTGGTTAAAGAGCAGTCTCATCTGTGGTAGGCCTTTTGCTGCATATCCTGGGATTGGCCTCTCTCTTGGCATATTCGGCATCCCCACAAATCACATCATGGAGGTGAAGGTTGCCTAAATAGCTAAATTTTGCAATCTAGTCCTCATTTTAAGTTCAGAAAAGCATTTTTGGGTGAAGGTGAAGACAGATGGTAATTGGTTGCTATCTCACACAAGCATAATGCATTATTGGAAGGACTCAAGTGCCGCGCTGACAAATTTCCCCCCATTGCCTCCATGATTTACGGTTCCCAGGCTCAGCTTGGTTAAAGCTCTCCTTTCAGCCGTTGGGGTTCTATGTTCCCCTCCCCCCTGGGCTCTGGGTCGTTGGGAGATCTCTCCTCTCCTGGTTTTTAGCACTGGCCAGAGAGCCATCTAAAGTTTCCATAATGAATAATTAGACTTCCATCTCGCTAACATCATTTGTCCTACAATCGTTGGTGTCCTCGGAGAGCGATCAGGCTGATGGAGGCCTGGACGGCATATGGTGCCTCTCACCTCTGCAACTCTGACTTGAAAGCAGAATTCCAGATCCGGGGGGCGATTGGGGCGGGACGGGTTTTCATTGCGTTTTTCTATGATAAACGCCGAAAAGGTTAAAGGCGCGGTTTTTCCTCATTACGGTTACAAATTGCTAGAATGGAGACGCTCTGTTCAGTTTTCGCGCGAGGTCACGGCTAAAATCTTGGGGGCGACTTATCTCATCTTAGGCTAATGCAGACTTTTCATTTCTGAGAAAGGAGCAATTTCGAAGAAAATATGTCAGCTCAAATTAAAATTACATATTTTGTCCCCCAATGCTTGGGGAAAAAAATGCTGAAGCACTGGCTGAAAAAAATAAGTAGCTGCTTCTTCTAGACATCACTTACAGATCTCCATTCACCCACTTTCTAGTATTTAACCACTTCAATACCGGACACTTTCACCCCCTTCCTGCCCAGACCAATTTTCAGCTTTCAGCGCTGTCACACTTTGACTGACAATTGCGCGGTCATACAAGACTGTACACAAACTACATTTTTATAAAAAAATTTTGAGACAGATAGAGCTTTCTTCTGGTGGTATTTAATCAACATTTCGTTTTTTTGCTAAACAAATGAATAAAGACTGAAAATTTTGAAAAAAAAAAGTTTTTGTTAGTTGTATGCTATAAACTTTTGTAAATAAGTAATTTTTCTCCTTCACTGATGTGGGCTGATGAGGCGGCACTGACTGGCACTAATAGACGGCACTGATAGGCAGCACTGATGGGCACTGATAGGCAGCACTGAAGAGCAGCATTTATGGGCACTGATAGGAGGCAATGATGGACACTGAAAGGTAGCACTAATGGGCACTGATTGGCATCACTAGTGGGCACTAGCGGGCATCACTGATTATTAGTGCAGAACCCCCCCCCTCTGAGGAAAGTCTTTTATCGGCTTTTCCTCTCCTCACGTGCTGTCAGAGTGAGCAGAGGAAAGCCGATAACCGACACTTCTTATTTACACTGTGATCAGCTGTGATTGGACACAGCTGATCACTGTTTCCGAGGCTCTCCGGCGCCCCCCGCCTCTGGCCGCATGTGGTATTGCATCCATTGAAGTCAATGCGGAACAAATTATTTTCGTTTCCATTGACTTCAATGGGAAAACTCGCTTTGATATGTGAGTACTTTGGATTACGAGCATTCTCCTGGAATGGATTATGCTCGTAATCCGAGGTTCCACTGTACTTCACTTTTAAAGCTCCATAAAAATTTTCGCTTAAATCAGCGAAATACATTACAGGTACATCAAAACAAAAGATCTTACAGATCGTTCATTTGAGAAAGCAGCCAAAGTCTGAGTAGAAAAGCCTGTCCCCTTCCAGCAAGCGAGGATCTTTCTTTGCAGCATACTGACAGGGGACAGGCTTTTCTACTGGAAGGGGACAGGCTTTTCTACTGGCAGGGGACAGGCTTTTCTACTGACAGGGGACAGGCTTTTCTACTGACAGGGGACAGGCTTTTCTACTGGAAGGGGACAGGCTTTTCTACTGGCTGGGGACAGGCTTTTCTACTGGAAGGGGACAGGCTTTTCTACTGACAGGGGACAGGCCTTTCTACTGGCAGGGGACAGGCTTTTCTACTGGCAGGGGACAGGCTTTTCTACTGACAGGGGACAGGCTTTTCTACTGACAGGGGACAGGCTTTTCTACTGACAGGGGACAGGCTTTTCTACTGACAGGGGACAGGCTTTTCTACTGGCAGGGGACAGGCTTTTCTACTTTTCTACTGGCAGGGGACAGGCTTTTCTACTGACAGGGGACAGGCTTTTCTACTGACAGGGGACAGGCTTTTCTACTGACAGGGGACAGGCTTTTCTACTGGCAGGGGACAGGCTTTTCTACTTTTCTACTGGCAGGGGACAGGCTTTTCTACTGGCAGGGGACAGGCTTTTCTACTGACAGGGGACAGGCTTTTCTACTGACAGGGGACAGGCTTTTCTACTGACAGGGGACAGGCTTTTCTACTGGCAGGGGACAGGCTTTTCTACTGGCTGGGGACAGGCTTTTCTACTGGCAGGGGACAGGCTTTTCTACTTTTCTACTGGCAGGGGACAGGCTTTTCTACTGGCAGGGGACAGGCTTTTCTACTGACAGGGGACAGGCTTTCTACTGACAGGGGACAGGCCTTTCTACTGGCAGGGGACAGGCTTTTCTACTGGAAGGGGACAGGCTTTTCTACTGGCTGGGGACAGGCTTTTCTACTGACAGGGGACAGGCTTTTCTACTGGCAGGGGACAGGCTTTTCTACTGGCAGGGGACAGGCTTTTCTACTTTTCTACTGGCAGGGGACAGGCTTTTCTACTGGCAGGGGACAGGCTTTTCTACTGGCAGGGGACAGGCTTTTCTACTGGAAGGGGACAAGCTTTTCTACTTTTCTACTGGCAGGGGACAGGCTTTTCTACTGGAAGGGGACAAGCTTTTCTACTTTTCTACTGGCAGGGGACAGGCTTTTCTACTTTTCTACTGGCAGGGGACAGGCTTTTCTACTTTTCTACTGGCCCATTCACTTCCCCCACAGCCCCTTCACAAAGAGCCCATTCACTTCCCCCCGCGGCACATTCACAAAGAGCCCATTCACTTCCCCCACAGCCCCTTCACAAAGAGCCCATTCACTTCCCCCCGCAGCCCATTCACAAAGAGCCCATTCACTTCCCCCTGCAGCCCATTCACAAAGAGCCCATTAACTTCCCCCCGCAGCCCATTCACAAAGAGCCCATTCACTTCCCCCCGCAGCCCATTCACAAAGAGCCCATTCACTTCCCCCCGCAGCCCATTCACAAAGAGCCCATTCACTTCCCCCCGCAGCCCATTCACAAAGAGCCCATTCACTTCCCCCCGCAGCCCATTCACAAAGAGCCCATTCACTTCCCCCCGCAGCCCATTCACAAAGAGCCCATTCACTTCCCCCCGCAGCCCATTCACAAAGAGCCCATTCACTTCCCCCCGCAGCCCATTCACAAAGAGCCCATTCACTTCCCCCCACAGCCCATTCACAAAGAGCCCATTTACTTCCCCCCGCAGCCCATTCACAAAGAGCCCATTCACTTCCCCCCGCAGCCCATTCACAAAGAGCCCATTCACTTCCCCCCACAGCCCCTTCACAAAGAGCCCATTCACTTCCCCCCGCGGCACATTCACAAAGAGCCCATTCACTTCCCCCACAGCCCCTTCACAAAGAGCCCATTCACTTCCCCCCGCAGCCCATTCACAAAGAGCCCATTCACTTCCCCCTGCAGCCCATTCACAAAGAGCCCATTAACTTCCCCCCGCAGCCCATTCACAAAGAGCCCATTCACTTCCCCCCGCAGCCCATTCACAAAGAGCCCATTCACTTCCCCCCGCAGCCCATTCACAAAGAGCCCATTCACTTCCCCCCGCAGCCCATTCACAAAGAGCCCATTCACTTCCCCCCGCAGCCCATTCACAAAGAGCCCATTCACTTCCCCCCGCAGCCCATTCACAAAGAGCCCATTCACTTCCCCCCGCAGCCCATTCACAAAGAGCCCATTCACTTCCCCCCGCAGCCCATTCACAAAGAGCCCATTCACTTCCCCCCACAGCCCATTCACAAAGAGCCCATTTACTTCCCCCCGCAGCCCATTCACAAAGAGCCCATTCACTTCCCCCCGCAGCCCATTCACAAAGAGCCCATTCACTTCCCCCCGCAGCCCATTCACAAAGAGCCCATTCACTTCCCCCCGCAGCCCATTCACAAAGAGCCCATTCACTTCCCCCCGCAGCCCATTCACAAAGAGCCCATTCACTTCCCCCCGCAGCCCATTCACAAAGAGCCCACTCACTTCCCCCCCGCAACCCATTCACAAAGAGCCCATTAACTTTCCTTTGTAGCCCATTCACAAAGAGCCCATTCACTCCCCCCCGCAGCCCCTTCACAAAGAGCCCATTCACTTCCCTTCTCAACCCATTCACAAAGAGCCCATTCACTTCCCTTCTCATCCCATTCACAAAGAGCCCATTCACTTCCCCCCCGCAGCCCCTTCACAAAGAGCCCAGTCACTTCCCCCCCGCAGCCCATTCACAAGGAGCCCACTCACTTCCCCCCCCGCAACCCATTCACAAAGAGCCCATTAACTTCCCCCTGTAGCCCATTCACAAAGAGCCCATTCACTCCCCCCCGCAGCCCCTTCACAAAGAGCCCATTCACTTCCCTTCTCAACCCATTCACAAAGAGCCCATTCACTTCCCCCTGCAGCCCCTTCACAAAGAGCCCATTCACTTCCTGCAGCCCATTCACAAAGAGCCCATTCACTTCCCCCTGCAGCCCATTCACAAGGAACAGTACAATTCATGCCTGCGAAGTAGAAAGCCGGCTGTGAAGCTGCACGGTTTCCCTTAGCCAACATGGAGGCGGCAGCGGCTCATGTGAAGACACTGCTGGATGTCTGGACAGGTAAGTGCTAGAGCTGCATGATTAATCGTTAAAAATCAAAATCGCGATCTTTTTCCCTTCCCGATCTTCAAAACAGCATGTCACGATTCTTTCTAAGAAGTGCAGAGAGTTCTCCCAGCTGGAAAAATTAATTTAAAAAATCCAGGCAGCCTGCCAAGTTTTATCACAGCGCTGTGAATAAGTAGAAACAAAGTGTCTTTTTGTTCTTTTATCAAAGGAAAGAACTCCAATGAGGGAAGTTTAACCATTTAAAGACCAAATCTTTTCTGACATTTGTTGCTTACAAGTAAAAATCATTATTTTTCTGCTAGAAAATTACTTGGAGCACCCAAACATGATATATATTTTTTTTAAGCAGAGAACCTAGAGAATAAAATGGTGGTTGTTGCAATATTTTATGTCACACCGTATTTGCGCGGCGGTTTTTCAAACGCAGTTTTTTTTTTTGTGTGGAAAAAATACACTTTAATGCATTTAAAAAAAAAACTAAACAGTAAAGTTAGCCCAATTTTTTTTTTTTTTTTTTTTTGTATAATGTGAAAGAAGATGTTACACCTTGAGAATCGTGATCTTTATTCTAAGCAAAAAAAATCGTGATTCTCATTTTAGCCAGAACCGTGCAGCTCTAGTAAGTGCCCTAATAGTAAAAGTCAGCAGCCACAGTATTTGTAGCTGCTGACTTTTCATTTTTGGGGGTGGTGGTGGTGGGGGGGGGGGGAGGGGGGGCAGGAAACTCCTCTTTGAAGATTTTAAAACTCAGATGTTTTCAGGAGCGGCCAGTTTTCTGAGAAGAGAACAACAACTTACATGAGTACAGTTCAAATTCTCATTGGATTCTGCTAAGAAGATGACGATTACCAGAGTCTGGAGAACTCCCTCTCAGGGCTTTGATGCCGTTCAGAAGAGACTGAATGGAATGAGAAGATATCTACAATTCTAGACGATAGGCATAAAAAATTATTTACACTATGGAAACCATGGATATCATATATACAACTTCTGAACTTCGTTATCTTTATGAAAAAGTGGGGGGGGCAACTTTCCCAGGACAGAAAGACCGACTGCGGGCAACGTGACTAAGACGACAACATTTATATTTCCATAAATTATTTTTTATTGACTGGTGATGCGCTTTTGAACTTATTAGAAAATGAATCTACTCCATGCAGAGTCAATTCTCCAGTACAGCCCCCCCTCTCCTTGTGTATCATAGCCCTCTCCTCTTTTGGGGGGTGTATAACTACTGATTGTGCCGGCCCAGCTACTCTGCCCCTCCCCTCACCTCCCTATCTAAACTTTATTGTAGCAGCCGAGGGAGGAGTGAAGGGGAATACTACAGAGTGACAGCTCTGAGTTTTGCACGGGGTTGCTGACATCACATCCAAGTTGGCGGCACCCAGCACAGGGGCGGATCCAGAGCCTAGTCTTGGGAGGGGCACTGCCAGAAATAAGTTTTTTTTGGGGGTAAATTTATAAGGGAAATGGCTGGTGTTATCGCTTCAATCATCCCGGCACCATGGTTGTTATGGTGTCAGGATGATTGAAGCGCATTATTACTATTATTACATTGTTATAAAAATGAAATGTATAATGAACAATAAGTCTGGAAATCAAAACAAACGTGTCCAATCTTTGACTTGTTAAACCTATTGAGGCAGCGCTACGTGTCCGATATTATAAAACACTGTATATAGAACCAATGTTTAAAAAGACAGAAAAGTTCATAATCAAAGATGCAGACTGTGGATGTGAAGGTGAACGTAGAAATTCTTTCACCAGTAGCAGTCACCGCGTGAGGGGGTCACCCCCCGTGAGATTGCACTCACCACAATGTCTATAACCACAAGCCTTTGAGAAATGATCTTTAAATCTTTGCCGTCTCCTTGCAGAACTCATGTTCCTTGTTCCATCAAAGTTGCCGTTTAATCCATTGTAGTGATCCGGGCTGTATACATGAGAGGAGCGGGCAGGATCCTGCCCGCTCCTCTCATGTATACAGCCCGGATCACTACAATGGATTAAACGGCAACTTTGATGGAACAAGGAACATGAGTTCTGCAAGGAGACGGCAAAGATTTAAAGATCATTTCTCAAAGGCTTGTGGTTATAGACATTGTGGTGAGTGCAATCTCACGGGGGGTGACCCCCTCACGCGGTGACTGCTACTGGTGAAAGAATTTCTACGTTCACCTTCACATCCACAGTCTGCATCTTTGATTATGAACTTTTCTGTCTTTTTAAACATTGGTTCTATATACAGTGTTTTATAATATCGGACACGTAGCGCTGCCTCAATAGGTTTAACAAGTCAAAGATTGGACACGTTTGTTTTGATTTCCAGACTTATTGTTCATTATATGTTTTCATTTTTAAGGCAGCTGCTTGGTTCTACTGCATCTAATAGCTGAGTGATTCTGAGGCGCGGATTGATGTGAGGCATAGGCATACTATTTTTCATTGTCCCCACATTTCACAATTTGATAAAAATGAAATGGTTTAACTCACCATAATGCAGAATCAGTGGGAGCCCCGAGCGTGTCACTTGCCACTGTCACCTGCCACAGGTTGCTGATTGTCACTTGCCACGTCGCCTGTCACCAGATGCAGATTGTCACTTGCCACGTCCCATGCCATGGAGCCAACACTAACTCAGGGGCGGCGGAGGCCTGTAGTGTGAATAAGATGTATCATGGAGGGAGGAGGTACCGGTGGGTGGGGCCAACACAGTCAGGGGCGGAGAAAGAAGAATGCTGGCACTCCTCTCTGCCGCCACTGACTATGGACGCTGGACATGTTATTGCAGTTAAACGGCAACTGCACTGCAACTGTTACAGTTCCCCCCCCCTATTTTGAGGCTCCAGCAGCTCCGTCCTGACCTGTCATGGTGACTCACCGTCACGTCGGCTCTGAGACTTGAGTCCGACGTGACTCACTGACGTCACTCGTTGCTAGACGCCAGGCGGCCCTGGAGTTAGCAACGAGTGCAGGGAAGAGGCTCCACCCACCTCCTCCTGGTATCCTGCTCAGTCAGCGCGAGTCTCTCTCTCGGAGCCGCTGATCGGCTGATGTGAGAGAGACTCGGGCAGAGGCACGGCTGAGCAAGCAAGTGAGTGTGACTGTGAAAAATCAATATGTCAGTGCTACTATTTCGGGGGAGGGGGGGGGGGAGGGGCAATTGCCCTGTTGCCCCCCCCCCCCCCTGGATCCGCCCCTGACCCAGCAGCAGTCTCAGGGCTTTTGGATGTCTACACAAGGGAGGATTTTACAGGTAACTAACATTCATAAAATACATTTAACCGCTTGCCGACCAGCCGCCGTCATTATACTGCGGCGGGTTGGCATGGCTGCGCAAATCGATGTAGGTGTACGGCCGCTTTAAGAGCAATAGGGGGCACGTGCACGCCCACGGCGCGACGCCGGAGCCACTGCGCGTGGCCGTGGTGTTCGCTGGCCACCCGGCGATCGCTCCTCAGAGAGCCAGAACAGGGATCTGTTAATGTAAACAGACAGATCTCCCTTCTGACAGGGGAGTAGAGAGAGATCTGCTGTTCCTAGTGATCAGGAACAGTGATCTCTCTCCTCCTCCAGTAAGTCCCCTCCCCCCCACAGTTAGAAACACCTCCCAGGGAACACTTAACACCTTGATCGCCCCCCTAGTGTACACCTCTTCCCTGCCACTGACATTTATACAGTAATTAGTGGCTATTTTTAGCTCTGATCGCTGTATAAACGTCAATTAGTCCCAAAAAAAGTGTCAAAAGTGTCCGATCTGTCCGTCGCAAAGTCAAAGAACCCGCTTAAAAATCGCAGATCCCCGCCATTACTAGTGAAATATAAATAAATAATAAAAATGCCATAAATCTATCCCCTATCCCATGTTGTGAAGCGCTGCACTACTTGTTGGCGCTATACAAATCCTGTATAATAATAATAATATTTTGGAGACGCTATAACTTTGGCGCACACCAATCGCTATGCGCTTATTGCAATTCTTTTTAACCAAAAATATGTAGAAGGATACATATTGGCCTAAACTGATGAAGGAATTAGTTGTTTTGTTTTTTTTTAATTGGGGATATTTACTATAGCAAAAAGTAAAAAATAATGTTTTGTTTTGTTTTTTTTCTTCAAAACTGTTGTTCTTTTTTTGTTAATAGCGCAAAAAATAAAAAGCACAGAGGTGATCAAATACCACCAAAAGTGGTAAGAAAAAAAAAAAGGACATAAATTTTGTTTGGGTACAGCAGCACAGGACCACGCAATTGTCAGTTAAAGTGACGCAGTGCCGTATTGTAAAAAATGGCCTGGTCATTAAGGGGGCAAATCCTTCCAGGGCTGAAGTGGTTAATGCCTACAGATTTTTTGTTGGATTGAATGTTTTGGTGACAGGATGTCTTCCAGCAATTCATTCATTCTGTTGGAAATCCAGTGCTGAAGACAGTAGCATACAAAGGACAACACTATAACTACAGTGGCTCAGTGGTTAGCACTTCTGCCTGGCCACACTGGGGTTGTCGGTTCAAATACCAATCAATTAACCACAGCACTGCCTGCCTGGAGTTTGCATGTTCTGCCTGCGTGGGTTTCCTCTGGGTACTCCGGTTTTCTCTCACACTCCAAAGACATGTTGGGAGGTTAATTGGTACCTATCTAAATTGGCTCCAGTATGTTTATGTATGAATGTGAGTTAGGGACCTTAGATTGTAAGCTCCTTGCGGGCAGGGACTGATGTGAATGTACAATATACACTCACCGGACACTTTATTAGGTACACCTGCTCAATTGCATGATAACAAAAATTGTTAATCAGCCAATCACATGGCAGCAACTCAATGCATTTAGGTATCTAGACGTGCTGAAGACGACTTGCTGAAGTTCAACCTGAGCATCAGTAAAGGGATTGAAGTGACTTTGAACGAGGCGTTGGGTTGTTGGTGGCAGACGGGCTGGTCTGAGTATTTCTGGGATTTTCACACACAACCATCTCTCGGGTTTACAGAGAATGGTAGGAAAAAGAGAAAATATCCAGTGAGTGGCTGTTGTGTGGAGGAAAGTGCCTTGCTGATGTCGGAGGAAAATGGGCAGACTGGTTCCAGATGATAGAAAGGCAACAGTAACTCAAATAATCTCTCGTTACATCCAAGGTATGCAGAATTCCATCTCTGAACGCACAACACACCCAACCTCGAAACAGATGGACTACAGCAGCAGAAGACCACACCGGGTGCCACTCCTGTCAGCTAAGAACAGGAAACTGAGGCTACAATTGGCACAGGATCACCAAAATTGGACAATAGAAGATTAGAAAAATGTTGCCTAGTCTGATGAGTCTGGATTTTTAGCTGCGACATTCAGATGGTGGGGTCAGAATTTGGCACATGGATCCATCCTGCCTTGTATCACCGGTTCAGGCTGGTGGTGGGGGTGTAATGGTGTGGGGGATGGGATATCACCAGTTCAGGCTGGTGGTGGGGTGCAATGGTGTGGGGGATGGGACATCACCGGTTCAGGCTGGTGGTGGGGGTGTAATGGTGGGGGGGATGGGATATCACCGGTTCAGGCTGGTGGTGGAGGTGTAATGGTGTGGGGGATGGGATATCACCAGTTCAGGCTGGTGGTGGGGGTGTAATGGTGGGGGGGGGGATATTTTTTTGGCACACTTTGGGCCCCTTAGTACCAATTGATCATGGCTTATACACCACGGCCTACCCAAGTATTGTTGCTGACCATGTCCACCCCTCTATGACTACAGTGTCCCCATCTTCTGATGGCTCCTTCCAGCAGGATAATGCACCATGTCACAAAGCTCCAATCATCTCACCACTGGACAATGAGGTCCCTGTCCTCCAATGGCCTCCACACTCACCACATCTCATCCAATAGAGCACCTTTGGGATGTGGTGGAATGGGAGATTGGCTTCATAGATGTGCAGCCGACAAATCTGCAGCAACTGTGTGATGTTATCAGGTCACTATGGAGCAAAATCTCTGAGGAACGTTTCCAACACCTTGTTGTATCTATGCCACCAAGAATGAAGGCCAAAGGGGGTCCAACCCGCTACTAGCAAGGGTGGTCTCATAAAGGGGGTCCAACTCGCTACTAGCAAGGGGGACCTAATAAAGGGGGTCCAACTCTCTACTACCAAGGGGGGCCTTATAAAGGGGGTCCAACTCGCTACTAGCAAGGTGGACCTAATAAGGGCTCTTTCACACGGGGCAGATCAGTCATGATCCGCCCCGTGAACATCCGCTTGCTCAGCGGGGATAGCTCCGCCGATCCCCGCCGAGCAGGAAGATGACAGGTGCATCGCTGCACGCTGTGCAGCGATGCACCTGTCAGAGCGCCGCTCTCCCCTATGGGGGATCGGATGATGACGGTCCGTAGTGTCCGTCGTCATCCGATCCGATCCGAAAACGGATGGAAATGTAGGTTTTTCCTCCGTTACACTTTTCGGATCGGAGCGGGTCGGATGTCAGCGGACATGTCACCGCTGACATCCGACGCTCCATAGGGATACATGTATGTCCGTTTTTCATCCGAAAACGGAAGGATGAAAAACGGACATACGGATCCCCCGCGTGAAAGAGCCCTATAGTGGGTACAACTCGCTACTACCAAGGGGGGCCTAATAAAGGGGGTCCAACTCACTACTAGCAGGGGGGGTCTCATAAAGGGGGTCCAACTCGCTACTAGCAAGGGGGGCCTAATAAAGGGGGTCCAACCCGCTACTAGCAAGGTGGACCTAATAAAGTGGGTACAACTCGCTACTACCAAGGGGGGTCTCATAAAGGGGGTCCAAGCCGCTACTAGCAAGGGGGACCTAATAAAGGGGGTCCAACCTGGTAGCTGATAAAGTGGCCGGTGAGTGTATATGTAGTGACAGGCAGCGCTATATAAGTACTTGTAATAAATATATATCACTACCCGCTGCCTCCAATTCCCTGTGAAAATGTTTCATCTCCACAGCACGGGACGAGGTTGTCAGTGACGTGATAACGCAGAGCTCTCCCAATAAATGGTAAATTAAGCCTCCTTTGTTAAGATTCCTTGTAAAGCCGGAAGATATCATTTACCGCAGGCTGGATAATTATTTTTAAATTGCTTCTGTGCTTTAGTGACAGTGAAATATGACTTTGCAGGCGGACAATTTAGCTCGCACCATAAGTGGCACAATACACGCGCTTCCATTAAGATGCAGCAACTCTCGTGAGATCCGCCGTGTACCGTGTTAATTGAGAATCAAATCCTCCACACACTTCTAAATTATCTCTATTTCCGAGACACGGCAGATCCTTCCATCCACCTCTCCAAATGAGTCGTTCCTCCAGATATTTACACAGATATACAAATCTGTCTTATTATAGTAACAAATAATGAAGAATTTACACTTATCTTAATTTAGTGTCCACCAGTGGCGACCCATCCATACGGGGTTCAGGGGCGCCGCCCCTCCCCCCCTAATCCATGCGCCCAACCCCTAATCTACATGCAGGGCGCCGGACACATGGATTCCAGTGGGGTTTTTTTTTTTTTTAAGCACATAATTAGAGCCTGAAGCTCTAATTGGCTTCAAAAAAGGGTGGTCTTGGGGTGCAGAGCACTGCTCCCCGAGCCCACCCACTTGTGTGGCAATAACGAATTAATATTCGCCATTGTCTGCCTGCTTCTCCTCCCAGCCAATCAGGAGCGCGATTGGCCCGAGAGGAGTAACAATTGTATTATCTGGTAAAAGGAATTGAGCCGGCAACTCTGTAGTCCATATAGCAATTTTAATGGTTGGTTACATGAAGTGACAAGCAAAACAGCTGACGCGTTTCGGCAACAGCCTTAGTCGTAACATACGACGTAGCGCGTATTATCTGGTACTGGGGCGGGGAGAATGTATGGAGTTCCTGAAGATGGCCGCTGTCATCGGCTCTGCATCCATCATCTTTGCATCGCCGCCAAGAGCCTGCGTGAGTACCACCCACCCGGGGGGGGGGGGGGGGGTTTGTCTGGAGTACCATCCGCCACTGGTGTCCGCCCTATGAAATTATTGTGACTGGTAACATATTAAAAGAATTTTTAGAGCCATTGAACAAACTGCGGCCTTTGCTTGCAATCACTTGCTAGAAATCACAGGGCCCCACCGTGCACTAGTGTGGGGTTAAAGCAGGCGATGAGGAGTCAATATGCCTTCCCACCACCTGTCAAATGCTTTCCGAAGAGAGATCCAAATGCTCATGTGAGCATTTCGTTTTATTATTTTTTTATTTTATTTTGTAATACATTTTTTATTTAGACATTTTTCAGAAATAGTTTTTTTTTTTTTACCTCTAGTAATTATCCTGTGATCCTTGGTGACATATCAGGGGTCTGAATAGACCCCTAATGTCTCACTTAAATTCCTCCATCATACAATATGACATATTTACTACCCCCGCTCTCCATCCCCATCCTGAAAAAAAAACCCAGTAGCTGCCAGCGAGAGGAAGAGGAAAAGAAAGAAGCCAGAAGCACTGGGAGAAACGACGCATTTCACACTGAAATTAGTGCTTAAGCTATAGCTTAAGCACTAATTTCAGTGTGAAACGCGTCAGCTCCCCTGTTTTTCTTGCTGTGGCATGTTTAGCTATGATTAAGCACTAATTTCAGTGTGAAACGCGTCAGTACCCCTGTTTTTCTTGCTGTGGCATGTATTTTGTTGTTTTTATAAAATAAAGGCGATCATCATTTGAGTGCGGCTGTCCAGGACTTTTCTTACATTTATCGCTACAAGCATTGCCGACACCTGAGGCTTCCAGCTTGGAGGAGAGGTTTTCTGATTGACCTCCTAGAGCGGTGATTTTTTTCTACTCTGGTGAAGGTACCCCCCCCATTCCCTGGTTGCCCCTGCCATTTTCTCTAGGCTTCGCTGCCCCACCTGAGGGTCCAGAACTGGTGTGAGTGGGTGGAACTGAGGGAAATCAGCAAACAACCTTTCGCTGATCCCCTTACCAGTAAATGAACACGAACGTTCGTATTACGTCACTTATTGGTTTAGCGCTAACATTCCCCGCCTGCTGTGGATGAGAAAACAGCTAATGCCCAGATAGCAAGGATAAGCTTGCCACAAATTTGCAGCAGTGTTGACTTGCTGCACATTTTCACTGCAAGTTGTACACTTGCAGAGCACTTGTAGCACAAGTTCTAGTTGACACTTTTCCAATTTGTTGCATATTTGCTTGGCAAGTCTCTAGCAAGGGCAAAGTTGCAGTGATGAGTTTACAGCAGGCTTTCTCAACCTTTGAACCCTAGAGGAACCCCAAAAATTATTTTTATGTCCCGAGGAACCCTTACTAAAACCAAATCATCAGGGCTCAATAGGAACAATGCTCCTTATATTGGTGGTCAATAGGAAGAATGTCCCCCTTAAAGTGGTGCTCAGAATGGCATCCTTAAAGACAGCTAAAGAGATATTTGGTGTCATGCTGCTGGCTTTGCTAAGTGATGCTGAACCTTAAACTCTGTAGGCATCATCAAATAGGTGGTTCATCAGCCACAGCTCAAGCAACCTCTGGAGGAACCCTGGTTGAGAATTGCTGGTCTACAGCAAGAGCTCTGCAAGTCTACAGCTTGAAAATTCAGCCACAGTGACCCCCGGTGGTGGGATGACTATCGCACAACATAACTGAACCAGAACTTGCAGCAGACTTGCAGAATGTTTGCAAAGAAAGTTGATCTGGAGTCGTGCAATGCAGACTTGCTGCAACAAACTAGTGAAGCTTGGCAAGTCTAGCAATAGCTTAACAAGTCATTTTTTTAACTTGCGGCGCAATTGCTTGCTATCTGGGTGGAGTCACAACTCTTTTTTTTTCCAGACTGCATACCAAACCGCACATGTGCAGAGGTGCCACGCAGTGCAGATGCATTGCCACTACTGTAGCTGTGCGTTGGGTGGGCACAGAGATTTGTGCCTTTGGTTGTGGATGGGACCTCAGTGTCTTTACTTGCAATGCAGGACTGCTGTTCCTGAATTGTATGTGATGATGTCAGAGTGTGACCGCTGGCCGGAGCACCAAAGAGAAGACGCTGCAGAAAAGGAGAAGCCTGCATGTGCTACCATCATTTAATTCGATACATCCTGCACTTTCAGATCAATTGTGGCTTTGTAGGGGTCTATTGCAAATGTTCACATCTATAATGTGCACATAAAAAAACATGAAGTTTGTAGGGCCGACGATGGCAGTGAAAAAGTTAAGTGCGTATTCTGTACAGAAGAAGAGGGATTTAATGCATTAGTTAGTACTGAGAAGCAGTGACATTTTCAGGGACAATGCTCGGCAGCCTGCGATCTCATTTAGATCCTGGCATTTACTTTATTATTTTACATTTTGGCTACTCCAGCCGATACGGCAATTTTTTAAAAATACGCCCCGGGAGGTTTTCGTGCGTTGCCTTATTTCTCAGGTGCTCTACTTATTGTTGAATGTTGAATGATACTGAAACAAACTGTGTTGAAATTATCTTGTAAACTATTTAAAAACATATATAAATAATTGCATTCCAACACACATCTCTCATCCCTCCATCTGTGCTGACCGGGTTCTGTCCAACGTCTACTGAGATCATCCGCTGTTCTGGGGTGCAGAGAGTCCGGGGATTATGGGGAGACCTCATCGTGTGTTCTACTGGACTCCTTATCATTTATACCAGACATCCGGATCAGATAGATAGATAGATAGATAGATAGATAGATAGATAGATAGATAGATAGATAGATAGATAGATAGATAGATAGATAGATAGATAGAAGGAAAGCTGGATGGGAAGATAGATGAAAGGAAATATAGAAGGAAGGAAAGATAAATGGGAAGATAGATAGAAGGAAAGATAGAAGATGGATAGAAGGAAAGATAGATGGGAAGATGGAAGGAAGGTAAGGTAGATGGAAAGATAGAAGGGAAGATAGAAGGGAAGATGGATGGGAAGATAGTAGGAAGGAAAACTAGATGGGAAGATAGATGGATGGGAAGGTAGATGGGAAGATAGAAGGAAAGATAGATAGAAGGAAAGCTAGATGGGAAGATAGCTGGAGGGAAAGTTAGATGGAAGAAAAGATAGATGGGAAGAAAAGATAGATAGATGGAAGTAAAGTTAGATGGAAGAAAAGATAGATAGATGGAAGGAAAGATAAATGGGAAGATAGAAGGGAAGATAGGTGGGAAGATAGATGGGAGGGAAGATAGTAGGAAGGAAAGATAGATGGGAAGATAGATGGGAAGATAGATGGAAGAAAAGATAGATAGATGGAAGGAAAGAGAGATGGGAAGATAAATAGAAGAAAAGATAGATAGAAAGTTAGATAAAAGGAAAGATAGATTGGACGATAGATAGAAGAAAAGATAGATAGATAGATAGATAGATAGATAGATAGATAGATAGATAGATATACAGATAGATAGATAGATATACAGATAGATAGATAGATAGATATACAGATAGATAGATAGATAGATAGATAGATAGATAGATAGATAGATAGATAGATAGATAGATAGATAGATAGATAGATAGATAGATAGATAGATAGATAGATAGATAGATAGATAACACAGCTCTGTGAATTTATAGTGCGGATGTATAATATGAACAGTGTAGGGTGATTCTCACACCTGATCCCCCCCCCCTTTGCCTCCAGCAAACTCCACACCGGCTGCCCCCCCCCCCCCCCAGGCTCTGGAGGGCGTGGCCTGTGGTCGCAGTGGGTTAGAGGTTGTCTTGTATAATTACACAGAAATAGGGATCACAGGAATTATCAGCCCGTTCTGCTATCACACAGAGGTCTGCCAGCACAGGTTTCATGGAACCCTGGGGGTTCCTCCAGAGGTTGCTAGAGGTTCCTTGAGCAATGAGCAAAGATAAGGCTCAAATATCATTGAGCCTGAAAGATAAGTTCCCACCGACACCAGCAATCTTTTTAGTTATTTGTAAGGGGGTAATTCTTCCCACTGACCATCCCACTAATGTATCATGAGTTGTAAATATAATCATTTTTAGCAGGGGTTCCCTGAGATACTGTAAAGTTATTGCAAGGGTTCCTCTGGGTTGAAATGGTTGAGAGAGGCTGCAATACATAGCACAGGGGATCAGTGGCGGCCCATTCAGTGGCGGATGGTAGTTTTTTGTTTGGGGGGGCGGCAAACAACCCCCCCTCGGCACCTCAACCCCCCCCCCACTGCTGTCTGCTGGTCCCCTGCCACTTACCCCATCGGTGGAGGGCACATAGGGGATCGGCGGTCACACAGCGGCGGGGATCAGGGGGCACACAGCGGCGGGGATCAGGGGGCACACAGCGGCGGGGAACAGGGGGCACACAGCGGCAACGATCAGCCTCTTCTCTTCTGAGATCATGGCGGATTCCGCTGTGCATCTCCTCCGAACTCCGGTGGGCTCAAGGGGCAGTTGCTTTGGGCCCCCCCCAATGACTGGACCCTGGGCAGTTGCCCCCTTTGCACCTTTGGAGCCCGCTGCTGTCAATCAAAGTCAATGAGCCAGTGAGAAGAGAGAGGGAGTGGGGTCAAGCCGCGGCTCGAACACACAGAGCATCGACTCGGCTTGGGTGCCCCCATAGCAATCTGCTTGCTGTGGGGGCAGGAGGGAGCGGCCAGGAGCACCGGCGTGGGGGGCCCCAGAAGAGGAGGATCAGGGATGCTTTGTGCAAAACCCTTAGACAGAGAAGATAAGTATAACATGTTTGTTATTTTTAAACAAAAAAACCCCCCCACAAGACTTTAATATCACGTTAAGCGGTGACATTTTTGTGGATTAATGGTGAAGGAGCCCGGAGCGGTACCTCCATCTTTCTGAATCCGGTTCAAAGCATTATGTAGCTATAATTGTTACATTTGGTATTTAACCTCTTCGATACCGGGGGGCACCTTCCCCCCTTCCTGCCCAGGACAATTTTCAGCTTTCAGCGCTGTCGCACTTTGAATCACAATTGCGCGTTCATGTGACACTGTACACAAATTACATTTTTATCATTTTTCTTCCCACAATTAGAACTTTCTTTTGGTGGTATTTCATCACCTCTGTGATTTTAAATTTTTACGCTATAAATGAAAAAAGACAGGCAATTTTGAAAAAACTGATGGGCACTGATAGGCGGCACTGATGGCACTGATAGGTGGCATTGATGGGCACTGATAAGTGGCACTGGATAGGCAGCACTGATGAGGAGCTACTGACAGGCAATACTGAGTGGCACTGAGTGGCACGTTGATGGGGCACTGACAGGCGTTACTGATGGGGCACTGTCTGGCACTGTTGTGGGCACTGACTGGCGTTTATAGAGGGGGACAGGCTGGCAGGTGATGGGCACTGATTGGCAGCTGATAGGCACCTTTTGATTGGGGCTGTGCTGATAATCAATGTGCTGAGCCCCCCCTCTGACAGGGAGAGCCGCCGATCGGCTCTCCCTGTCAGCGTGAACCGAGTAATGCCGTTTATCGGCACGGTTCATGCGATGATCAGCTGCAGTTGGTCACAGCTGATTACATGGTAAGAAGCCTCTGTCAGAGGCTTCATACCACGATCGGAGTTGCGGTGTGTCAGACTGAGACACAGCACCTCCGGTCGCCGAGCTCTGTTATCCTGATCACGTCATATGACGTCCGATCAGGATAACACAACCACTTTGCCACTGTCATTTTGCTATACGGTGGGCGGCAAGTGGTTAATGTATGGGAGCGGTTAAACCAGGGGTAGCCCGTCCATTAGGCCGCTACCGATGGCTCCGGTAAGCGGCAGAGACCACCAGGGAGCGGTGGGAGGGGGGTGGGCACCTCTCCCGCCATCAATAAAAGTGATCTTGCGGCGAAACTGCCGCAGAGACCACTTTTATCGGAAAGCAGACCGCCCGATGTTTAAGAAAATACCGGGGTTATGGCAGCTATCTACTGCCATAACAACGGTATTCAATGTCAAAGACCGACGTATATCGACGGCGGGCAGTCCGTAAGTGGTCAAAGTGTCTTTTATATTGGCCATAGAGTTCAACTTTGAATATACGGCTACCGACCCCCCGTCTTTCACAGCACCCCGGTGCACTATGGCCCTGGGAAAGAGATGCCCCGTATCACCCGTGTGCCCTGGCCTAATGCCATCCCTGTTTATACTTCTGTAATCTTTACCACCCACCATCAGATTTCAGTACCAGTAATCTTGACACTAAAAACACTGATTCGTACAAAAAAAAAACAGCAAAAAAAAAAAAAAAACGCACACCGCTTTCATCGCTTTCATTTCCATCTGGATTAATGGCACAAATAATGAGATTTCACTCTGGGTGTGTTCCCTGCTCTATCCTAAAGTCAGGGGATCATTTATCAAAAGGTACTCAACTTCATATGCACAGAGAAAAGGGGGGGGGGGTGTAATTTTGAGAGGGGTGCTGTGGTGCTACGGATGGAGATTAATGATTTATGAGACATTTGGGGGGGATCTAGAGGATTCTGCCTCTTATAGGCGAGGGGTCAGGTGCCCTATTCAAATCAACATGAAAATTAAATAAGGAAATTGCACTTTTAAATGGCTGAAGGATGAAGGTTATCCGCGATGCCTTTATTATTAACCTTGTGCTGGTCGAACGCGTGCCGAGAAGCGATTGTATGCTTTGCAGTGCTTAATATCTATGAGGATATACACCTAACATATTATACACTCTGCTTCAGATGTTTTTTTTCATCAGTGATACTGGAATAATATTTATTAGATTTCTTTTTTTATCTATGGTACTGAAATAATTTTTATCAGTTTTTTTTTCTATCAGTGATACTAGAATAATTTTTTATGTTTTTTTTGTTTGTTTTTTTATTTTTATTAATCAATTATACTGGAATACATTTTTATTAAAAGTTTTGGGAATTTTATTTGTTTTTTGCTAAGTTGTTGCTGCATTTTCTGCTGTTGGTGTTGTATTTTATATTATTTTATACTATTACATAGTTACATAGTTAGTCAGGTTGAAAAAAAGACACAAGTCCATCTAGTTCAAACATAAAAATAAATAAATAAATCAATAAATCAATAAAATAATAAATACATAAATAAATAAAATAAAAAGTAAATACATAAAATAAAAAAATTGACTGTTATATATATATAGATTTTTTTTTTTTACTAGAAGGCTTGTGCGCCAAGTGGACAGCATCCCCTGCGGAAGCCCAGATTGAGGGCGAAACATGTTGGGAACTCCATCAAATTTGCTGTATTCATAAAGGATTGGACCCTATGCACGTGCTGTGGAATTGTTTTTAGACAATTTTTCCCAATCATTGTTCAAATAACATGTATACTTTTTTAATATACCTCCTTGGAGCAATTTATTGGTATATGCACCTTAAAAATCCCATATGTATTCCTATATCTATTTAAATGAGGGATGTGGTGCTAATTTTAGTGGTTTGACCGTGGTTAAGAATTTATCCTATTGGGAAATCACGTATTACTGCTATGTAAAATTGATACAATACAATGATTATTTAATTATGAGCAAATCTAAAAAAAATTATTAGTTATTTTTTATCAGTAAGACTGGAATAATTTTTATTAGAGTTATTTTTTTTTTATCAGTAATACTGAAAAAATTAAGCTCAAGAAAAATGGATCCCTTTAAATTCTATGTATTTCTTGACAACGGTCTATCACGCTTCCGCTGTGGTGTTAAAAATCCTGCTTGTTTCATTTTTGGTCAGTTAAAAAAAAAAATGCACCTCCCCAAATGCATTGAAAACGCAGCAAGAATGCCTCAATAACGCACCCGTGTTACATTTTGATGCAGTTTTTGAGTCACATGACCTATGAAATATACACCATAAGCACATTAAAATGGTGGTAAAACCGCGTGCATTTTCAGCACCATTATCAGAACCCTTTTCTCTTATCGGCACAAAGCTGATAACACCATTTTTGGTCGATATGTTTTCGGTGCATCTCTAGTGATTTTGGTGGGTGCAATAGGGTTTAATGGTTCCTGAGGGTTATTGGAGCTCCTTCAACTTTCCTGGACCTGTTTTTATCTTTAGCTTCATTATTCTATTATTCTTTTTATTTTTTCTTCTATTTTTTACAGAAAGAGAAACACAAGCAGTGAATAAAATGGTAAGATTATAAAAAACTAATTGCGACTTTTTTGTCCCAATATGAACAGCGCCATCCCATAGAGGAGAGGCTGGAGATGAAGGTACCTGAGAAGGCTTGCCCTATAACCTCCTGGAGCACTTGTGAATGCCGGGCCAAAAACAACTGAAAGTGTCCAAGATCATTTGAAATGTTGGTAAATAAGTCATAAAAATAGACAACAACAGGGGTAACACCACTCCCCAGGGCCGCCAATAGAGGGGGTACCACTTGGCCTCCTGTAGGTAGACCTACTTGACAGCCCCCCCTCCCTTTACTGAATTACAAAAATTTAAATTTTGTAAAAAAAAATTCCAATTTTTAAAAATGTTTTTTTATTTTTTTTTACATTTTTTAAAATTATTATTATTTTTTTTTTTTTACAATATTGTTGGGGGGGCTTAGATGAAATATCAGGGGTCTGTTTCCTTTGAGATTCTTCAATTCCTTTCTCTGTAGCCTCAGCTGCACTGAAGATAAATGAACAGGAGGAAGAGGAGGAGGAATAATGGACACAAGAGTGATCGGTACCAATCACTCACTGTGTCCAATTCAGAAAAGGGAGAGGCTGGTAAATTACATGTTTACCGGCCCCTTTCCCCAATCTCCATCTACCTGTGCACCAGCAGCAGGTGAGAGAGGAAAGCCTGCAGGGCTGCGGGGGGGGGGGGGGGGGTGCAGGCACACAGGGGAGGAATCAGATGTGGGCAGCACAGGGAGGGGGATCATGTGGCGGAATGAGAGGACAATTACAGAACGCTGCACTGTGTTTTTTTCTCTCTCTCTCCAGCAGATGAAAGTCGGTTTCCCCCCCTCTCCTTCCTGCCGGATTTCAGCTGCTGGACGGAGACACAGATACAGTGTAGTGTTCTGTAATTGTCCTCTCGTCCCCCCCACATCTGATTCCCCCTGTGTGCCCGGGCCCCCCCCTCACCCCTCTGCAGCACCACCAGCTTCCCTCTCTTGCCGGCTGCTGCGGGTACACAGACGGATGGAGAGTGGGGGAAGAGCCCGGTAAATATGTCATTTACTGGCCCCTTCCTTTTCTGAATTGGACACAGTGAGTGATCGGTACCGATTGCTTCTGCGTCCATTGATAACTGAGCATAGTAAACTGAGTTTACTATGCTTCAGTTTATGAGTGGGGAGGAGCCTCTGTCTCCTGTTCGTTCATCTTCAGTGCAACTGAGGCTACAGAGAAAGGAACAGAAGAATCTGTGTCCTTAATTCCTTTCTCTGCCTCAAAGGTGAGATGTCAGGGGTCTGACCCCAGATACTTCATCCAAGACCCCCCTACCCCCTCAACAGCATTGTAAATAAATAAAAAAATTAAATTAAAAATTGAAAAAAATATATTGTACATTTTTTTTTAATTGGATTTTTTTTATACAAAATTGTAATTTTTGTAGGTTGGTAAGGGGGGGGGGGGGGCGTGTCTCTCAAACTTGTCATTTTTGTAATTTGGTAAGGGGGGGGGGGGGTGTCTCTCAGGTAAGCTGTACAGGGCCCCGTGATTTCTGTAAAAAATTAATTAAAAAAAAAAGAATTTTACAAATTGTAAAAGAAAATTCTTCAAAAATTGGAAAAATAATAAAAACAAATTGAATTTTTGTAATTCAGGAAGGGGGAGGGAGCTGTCAGGTAGGCTGTATGGGGCCCTGTGATCTCTGTAAAAAATAAACTGTCAAAAATAGTTTTTAAACTTGTAAAAAAAAAACATTTTAAAAAATTGGAAAAATAATTAAATTTTTTTTATTTTTGTAATTCAGGAAGGCGGAGGGCTCCTGTCAGGTAGGCTGTATGGGACCCCGTGATTTCTGTAAAAAGTTAATATAAAAAAATTTTTTTAAAAATTGTAAACGAAAATTCTTTAAAAACTGGAAAAATATAAAAAAAAAATACTTTTGTAATTTAGGAAGGGGGAGGGTGCTGTCAGGTAGGCTGTATGGGGCCCTGTGATCTCTGTAAAAAATAAACTGTCAAAAATAGTTTTTAAACTTGTAAAAAAAAAAACATTTTAAAAAATTGAAAAAATAATTACATTTTTTTTAAATTTTTGTAATTCTGGAAGGTGGGGGGCTCCTCTCAGGTAGGCTGTTTGGGGGCCTATGATTTCTAACAAGAGCCCTGCCACTCCCTCTTTCTTTATGGCTCAACACAGAATACAATTTAGATGGACTCACAGATCTATATTAGAACCGGTATTAAATTTCCACATGGGGTGACAATTTAACAGTTGCAGAGCAGCAAGAATACTGTATATAACTGAATAAGAAAATATTACTATATATATATATAAAACACTTATACTGGAGATCACTGTCACATTCAGGATGTAATGTCATTTTGTAAAATAAAAATAAAATACCGCTACATTTTCCAGCAATTACACTGTATTCAAAACCCAAAATCCATTACGTATGTGGAACACGTTGTACTTTTTATAAATAAGAAAAAACAAATGCATGTATAAAAAAACAAAAACAAATGTATGTATAAATATGATACAACAAAATATGTATATATTATATATATATATATATATATATATATATATATATATATATATATATATATATATATATATATAATAATTTTTTTTTTTTAATTTAATTTTCTTTTTTTTTACAAAATTGTCAATTTTGTAATTTTGGTGGGGGGGGGGGGGGGGGGGGTCCTCTCAGGTAAGCTGTACAGGGCCCTGTGATTTCTGTAAAAAATGAATTGTAGTCCTGGGTGTTGTAAATAGTGGTGTCCGTCCGTCCGTCTGCTGCGATGTGAGTGGCATCAATGAGCTAGGACAGATTAATCTCGTGACCCCCCCCCCCCCTCATCTGAAGTGCACTGGCCGCACACCAGGGAAATGAGGCTCTGTAAATGAAATAAAGGCCTGCCTTCTATATGCATAATGGAGAATTAGAGAAAGCTCGCAGCGGGGGGAGGCGGACACGGTAACCCAATATTGTCGAGGTGGAGTCCCTCTAGTGTGGTACATGAGGGACATTGAACTAGATTGCATCTCACTTAATATGGAGAAAGGTTATTCCGAGAAGGGCGTCTATCACACCAGACCAGAGTCACCAAACATCAAGTACAGTCACCAGATTTCTAAGGCTCGTCACCGGGGTTCAGCAGTGAGTGATTATACCATACATTTATTCTTCAAATTGGTGTCAAATCTACAGTATCTCACAAAAGTCAGTACACCCCTCACATTTTTGTAAATCTTTTCTTCTATCTTTTCATGTGATAACACTGAAGAAATGACACTTTGCTACAATGTAAAGTAGTGAGTGTACAGCTTGTATAACAGTGTAAATTTGCTGTCCCCTCAAAATAACTCAACACACAGCCATTAATGTCTAAACCGCTGGCAACAAAAGTCAGTACACCCCTAAGTGTGAAGGGGTGGGGGGTCAGCCTGTCAGTGCTCAGACCATACACCGCACACTGCATCAAATTAGTCTGCTTTGCTTTCGTCCCAGAAGGAAGCCTCTTCTAAAGATGATGCAAAGAAAGCCCGCAAACAGTTTGCTGAAGACAAGCAGACTAAGGAGATGGATTACTGGAACCATGTTCTGTGGTCTGATGAGACCAAGATAAACTTATTTGGTTCAGATGGTGACCAGCGTGTGTGGCGGCAACCAGGTGAGGAGGACAAAGACAAGTGTGTCTTGCCTACAGTCAAGCATGGTGGTGGGAGTGTCATGGTCTGGGGCTGCATGAGTGCTGCCGGCACTGGGGGGCTACAGTTCATTGAGGGAACCATGAATGCCAACATGTACTGTGACATACTGAAGCAGAGCATGATCCCTTCCCTTCAGAGACTGGACCGCAGGGCAGTATTCCAACATGATAACCACCCCAAACACACCTCCAAGATGACCACTGCCTTGCTAAAGAAGCTGAGGGTAAAGGTGATGGACTGGCCAAGCATGTCTCCAGACCTAAACCCTATTGATCATCTGTGGGACATCCTCAAACAGAAGGTGGAGGAGCGCAAGGTCTCTAACATCCACCAGCTCTGTGATGTCATCATGGAGGAGTGGAAGAGGACTCCAGTGACAACCTGTGAAGCTCTGGTGACCTCCATGTCCAAGAGGGTTAATGCTGGAAAATAATGGTGGCCACACAAAATATTGACACTTTGGGCCCAATTTAGACATTTTCACTTAGGGGTGTACTCACTTTTGTTGCCAGCGATTTAGACATTAATGGCTGTGTGTTGAGTTATTTTGAGGGGACAACAAATTTACACTGTTATACAAGCTGTACACTCACTACTTTACATTGTAGACAAGTGTCATTTCTTCAGTGTTGTCACATGAAAAGATAGAAGAAAATATTTATAAAAATGTTAGGGGTCTACTCACATTTGTGAGATACTGCATGTATAGTTTTCTTTTTTTTTTCAATTGCTTAACCTATATTTTTTGGGGAGAAACCGTAAAAACTTGCAAACACAGAGCCAGACTTGGTACACATTGAACCCAGGACCCCAGCACTGCAAACCCGGCAGGCTAGTCACCACTGACATCCAAAAGTGGAACTAAAACTAGAAATTCATAAAATACCAGCTTGGTGTTCATTTGTTCCAGCGATGTCAGTCTTTCCTCAAATTTTTGTTTCCGTTACCTGGTAATTCTGTCAGTTTCCGTACGTTTGTTTCTAGGGTGATCGCACTTTTTAATCAGGAGCAGTGTTGTCACCCTATGGGTGCTCTCTGTGGACTCCAAGCTGCTGTACTGACACACAGGGCACCAACATGTACGGCTTGGAGTCCATAGGGAGCATAGGTGTACAAATTGGAGGAGACCAAGGGGAGCAGAATGGGTGGGCATGGCATGTTGACTTTGCAAACAAAAAAGCTACGTATTGAGGAATTGGAGTTCCGCCCAAAAGTGGAACTTCCGCTTATCTGTCTCCTCCCCCCACCCTCCGGTGCCACATTTGGCACCTTTTTTCTAGGGGGGGGGGGGGGGGTAACGGGTACCTGTTTTTAACAGGTCCCCTCCCCATTTCCAGGAGACGGTGCCGCCCCTTTAGAATTTCGCCCCCCCTCCTCCTTCCTCTGCCCCCTGGCCAGTTAGAAAGCGCAGCACGCTTTGCGCATGTGCAGTAGGAAACCAGTCAGGTTCCCTTACCAGGAATGGCGGCAAAAGCACCCGACAGCTGATCCGAAAATCGGCTGCGGTGCCAACAACGTGGGATCCCTGGACAGGTAAGTGTCCTAATATTAAAAGTCAGCAGCTACAGTATTTGTAGCTGCTGACTTTTAATTTTTAGAAGGGGTGTGGGGGGGGAGCACCTCTTTAAGAAAACAATTTTCATTGTACAGTTTCCTCTGCAAACAGCCCCACCAGAGCCCCCTTGTGCATACGCGCCACAGCCCTAGTTGTTCCTAACAGAGAGCAGTGCTCTGCTGGAGGCTACCATGGGTACTGCTCTTCTAAAGAAATAAATGGAGGGTGAGGCGGGGCAAATAATTGCCCCCCCCCCCCTCCCTCCAAGGTCACCTATGGGACCATTGCAGACCCTTAAAATGAAAAAACGATTTGACAGTTAAGAGTTTATTTACATACTTACCTGTAATTGGCTGTTTTGAAGGTGACATGATGCTGAATAATGGTCTTGATCGAGCTGTAGCTGTAAAACAAAAGAAACGGCGTGTGAATTCTGTCAGTCGGCGCTGGACATCAAGAAGAACGAAACTTCTCGCCCTCCCGCCCCTTGTCGCAGCCCCTTTTTATGTAGTCTTTGTCCCTTTTCTTCGGGAAGGGGGACAGTATTTGTATAGTTTGGTTTTAACTTGAGCTGTATGGCTGAGTTATGGTTATTAATTTGCTTATATGTCATGATATGGTGTATTTTATTTTACATAATATAAGAAATTGTTCTGTAATTTATGGTTTTGGTTTAATTTTATACCAATAATAAAAAGACTGCAACCATTTTAAACCAATAATTTAATTGTGTGGGTTTATATTTATTTAAGCTTTGTTTGTTTTTTTTGTTTTTTGTCCCCCACCCCAGTGTCAGCGTAACCCTTCCAGGTATGTAATACCTCCCACAGAGATCACAGTACTCCGCCTGACTTTATGCTTTTCTCTAAAGAAAGATGGAGCCATATTTATTCAGGCATAATCCAAGGTCACCATCCACTTCCTGGTCTGAGATGCCAGGCTCAGAGATGACACCATCATGTAAATTCCTGGTGCCTGCGCAGTTCTTGGTTGCATTTACAAAAGTCTGAATCAGATCAGCTCCTGCAACTGCCTCTAACACAGTGGCAGCCCGTCCTTAGGGGGCGCACGGGCAACACCCGCCCCCCCCCCCCCCCTGTAGTCACAAAAAAAACAAACAAAAAAAATTAAATAATTTTCAGGCTTTTGACCTGCTTTGTTGCGCATTCCAAAGCACCAAACAGCTTCCGCCCCTTGTTGCAGCCCCTTTTTATGTGGTCTTTGTCCATTTCTTCGGAAGGGGGACAGTATTTGTATAGTTTGGTTTTAACTTGAGCTTCATGGCTGCGTTATGGTTATTAATTTGCTTATATGCCATGATATGGTGTATTTTATTTTATACAATATAAGAAATTGTTCTGTAATTTATGGTTTTGGATTAATTTTATACCAATAATAAAAGGACTGCAACCATTTTAAACCAATAATTTAATTGTGTGGGTTAATATTTATTTAAGTTTTGTTGGTTTTTTTTTACCACCAAAATAAATCTGTATTTGTGTGAAAAAAAAATGATAAAAATTTCACATGGGAACAATGTAGCAAGACCGCGCAATTGTCATTCAAAGTGTGACAGCTGAAAATTGGCCTGGGCAGGAAGGGGGTAAAGTGCCCGGTAGGCAAGTGGATAAAGTACACATCAGGGGCGGACTGATAACTCATGGGGCCCCCGGGCAATAGGAGATTATGGGGCCCCCAGCCAATCAGAGATTATGGGGCCACACAGTATACACACACAGTATACAATCGCACAGTATACACATACATGTACACACAGTATACACACACAGAAAAAAAAAACACAGATTTATACATACTGTCCCTGGTTTTACTGAGGCTGGCAACCCTGATGGGGCCCCCTAGTGGCCCAGGGCCCTCGGGCAGTAATGGTCAGTCCGCCCCTGGTACACATTATCCATAAGGTCAAGGAAATTTAGGTTCTAGTAGGAAAGTGAAACCAAATCAGAAAGAAGCACAAAAGATGCATCTTGCGGTATCTGCAGGACTTTCATTCGTTCATGTTAAGTATCCGGTATGGCTGTAGTTGACCTTATGATATTATTCAGATCACAGAACAGTTGCCTCCATCAAGTATGGTTGGCTGGTAGAGAAACGCGCACAGATAAGAAGCGAGAATGGTAACATCAATGCTGACACTCGATTCTCCCTCCGCAAATATTTACGTGGTTTTCCGGAGAATTTCAAGGCCTAATTGCTATCTAGCACAGTTCCCTGACTAGAAAAGCCGTAATGAAGACATTTCAAAGCTATTAGCCCAGATGGTTGTCATATGTATGCAAATGCGAGGCAAATTGATTTTTTTTGTCCCTTCCCACCACCTGTCCTATCAGGAACGTCTTGCCGTAGAAAAGCGGGGGACTCCGCCGCATCTCTGCTAATCTGTCACTGTGGATTAATTAGGAACCCGGCATTAATCATCATTTACTGCATTGTGCAGAGGATGTGGCCCGTTCCTTCTTACATTGAAGAACGTTGCTTAATTCAAGGACACACACACACAATTCTGTAGGTGGCCCAACATGCCCGGAATCTTTTGAGGGTGGACGGTGCCCGGGGCAGATGGTGGCTATAGAAGAACTGACATAAGGAAAGTCTCCGTATTGGTTAGCGGACATTTTCATATTTTCTTGATGTGCTTATAACGATATAGTCCAATGGACACAAGTAGGCCTGATGCACACGAGGGGTGTGTTCTTTTCCTCCTCTGGGCACCCTTTGCTCTGGGGGTGGAAAAAGCAGCACCTAAAACCGCGTTTTGCCATGAGTATAAGCGAGTTAGATGCATTTTGGTGTGACCCAATTGACATGCATGGGACTGTTTGTACGGGAAGGCTCAGGACACATGTGCATCCCACGTGGACAAACATGGCCCTTGCACGGGTGTGCATTGTAGTACACCTATGTGAATGAGCCCTACAGGTTACCACAATCTCTATTACATTATGTTCAGATCTACCAACAACTATGTAGTGCAAGGTCTGGCCCCACTGTGGGGAGGTGCAGCGTGGTGTGGCAGTAGTAAACACCCAGAATCCAATTTCAGAAACAGAACTGTATTGAAATTGAAGTTCAACAAATCACAACTAGCCTGGTGGGAAACAACCTGACCGGGAGCACTTATAGAATTTACAGCAGTGAGTTTACAGTAGGTCTCAGGTGTGTTGACAGCATCTGTCTTGAGGGGCAGAATGCGGGCCGGCCGGTCAAAACCCAAGTGAGGAGGCTTCTAGGAAGAATGGTATGTCCCCACACTTGGAACCTCTTCCTGCCTCTAAGCACTCTCCCTGACAGATGGATGACCTGTCCCTGCGCTACCCACATGCGAAATGTGCCCCAAACACAGGAGCCAGCCAACTTAAATAGACTCTGCCTGACCCAAGATGGCCACCAGTATCAAATCAGATGCTGTGACCAAGGAGATCATAGAGGAATCAGATTCCTCTAGACTTTCTCCTCTACCTGCAGCACTGCTGCAGATGAGCGCCACCTACAGTGGAGAATATAGACTGCATATGCCTACACGATTGAATGCAAATTGATTGGATAGACTAGGTAGGTCCTCTAATCACATCGTTTTGGTAAGCTAGAGTTGAGTGTACAGAGATTGCGTGGTCAGATCATAAAGTGTATGGTGACCCTTAAAGCGAATCTGGCATCATAAATATTTTTCATGCTAAGTGCCCCCCCCCCCCCCCCCCCCCCCAGTGTCAGCGTAACCCTTCCAGGTATGTAATACCTCCCACAGAGATCACAGTACTCCGCCTGACTTTATGCTTTTCTCTAAAGAAAGGTGGAGCCATATTTATTCAGGCATAATCCAAGGTCACCATCCACTTCCTGGTCTGGGATGCCAGGCTCAGAGATGACACCATCAAGTAAATCCCTGGTGCCTGCGCAGTTCTTGGTTGCATTTGGTTGTAGTCACAAAAAAACAAAAAACAAAAAAAATTAATGAAATAATTTTCAGGCTTTTGACCTGCTTTGTGGCGCATTACGAAGCGCCGAACAGCTTCCGCCCGTAGTATTACTACGGACGGGAGCTTTGTTGTTCAAGTATGGGGTTACTTCAGGTTTCCCTGTGACGTCGGCAGCTCCATGGAACGCACGACCCGAGCGGAGCTGTAAGGTAAGTACATTCATTCTGGATGCTCTACTGCTGCTTGCTAACAATACTTCCTGAGCCTCTTCTTTCAGCCACAGAGCAACAGCAGTACAGAAGTTATTTGTTGCTGTGTATTGGTCGGGGAATCCCTGCGGAGATCCCTGAATATCATCGGGAAGTCTAGTGGGTCATTCTTTAAGTTTAATAAGAGCACAGCTTAATTCAACTGCGTTGTCAGCTCTTCCTCTTTTTTTTTTCCTTTCTAGCTTTCACACCCTATTGTCAAACACTCTGCCACCCTAAAACAAATCATTATCAGAGCGCTGTAGTGTAGTCTGCAATGGATACATAGTTCAGCTATGTCAGCTTCATTGTAAACTCAGTGAGCACAGATTTGGAATTATTGCTGTTGTGTTTTTAATAGTGAGGCTTTCTGATTTTTTTATAGGCTTGCGCCTTCATGTTAACCGCTTCAATACCGGGCACTTTCACCCCCTTCCTGCCCAGGCCAATTTTTAGCTTTCAGCGATGTCACACTTTGAATGACAATTTGCGCGGTCATGCAATGCTGTACCCAAACAAAATTGTTATAATTTTTTTGACACAGAGCTTTCTTTTGGTGGTATTTAACCTTCTTAGCGGTATTCCAGAGTGTGGCTCGGGGAGGAGCATCGAGGAGCGGTCCCACCGAGACAGGATAAGTGCAGACGGCGGGTGGGGGGCACACTGGCAGCATTTGATATGGCCACCGTGGCTGCATTTGATAGGGCACAGTGGGAGCATTTGATGGGGCACAGTGGCAGCATTTGATGGGCACAGTGGGAGCATTTGATATGGCACAGTGGCTGCGTTTGATGGCACAGTGGTGGCAATTGATGGGCACAGTGGCTCTGTTTGATGGGCACAGTGGCTCTGTTTGATGGCACAGTGGCTGCGTTTGATGGCACAGTGGCTGTGTTTGATGGCACAGTGGCGGCGTTTGATGGGCACGGTTAGGCTGCAATTGATGGGGTTTTTTTCAGAATTTTCAGTTTGATCGCACTCCCATCCCCTCCTCCCCCGAAAAAAAAATTTTGCTCTAACATTGTGATTTTCTATAAAGTTACAATGTTGCAGTGTGATCAATGGGGGGAAAAGAGACTGAGGAAATGCCTCCTCCTGTATGCAGCAAACTGATGATATCAGCTCAGCCTAGGCAAAGTCACTGACTTGAGCTCAATGTGTTTTTTTCTATGATAAAAGGTGAAGCTTTTATGAAAAATCATATTTTTGCTGTATATTGTGACATGTCAGTAATTTATTCAAGCAGACTTGTACAGTTATTAAAAGGCTCACTTTAATGTTTTTTTTTTTACAAACTCCATGTTGTTAGAATCTTTCCATTACATTATATTTGGTTGAAAAGATTAAAGAAACAAAAAAGTAAAAGCATTATAAAAAAATCATGTTTATAAATATTAAAATAATCATCACCAATAGGTATAAAGTCACAAGCATATAGGTGACCTCCCGTCTCCACATCTACTGATGAGTCCGTGAAGGAAACAGGCAGCAATACATCACATTTTACTTCTTTAAAGAGTGGATTTATTGCTCCTACAGGAAGGTCCCCGGTGAAGTTTGCATGTTCCTGTTCATAAGGCGCGGTGGTTTTATAGGCCTCAACGGAGATCCTTTGACACACTTTCCAACTTTATTATCTGCTGTCATTCAAATGTAGTACAAATGTCTTAGCAACAACCCAATGCACTGAAGTCACTGATAGCAAATGCTTCACTGTGTTACTCTACTCTATATCAAAAAAACAGTTTTACAGATGAATAAATAAACCCCTCCAAGATATAACTTCACATCAGAAGCCCCCGTTTAACATCAGAAGTCTTTCCTTCACATCAGAAGCCCCCCATTCATATCAAAAGTTCTCCCTTCACATCAGAAGCCCCCCTTCATATCAGAGGTTCTCTCTTCACATTAGAAGTCCCCATCACATAAGAAGTACTCCCTTCATATCAGAATCCTCCCATCATATCAGAAGTTCTCGCTTCACATTGGAAGCCCTAATCTTATCAGAAGTCCTCCCTTCACACCAGAAGGCCCTTTATAATACTAGGAGTTTTATCTTTACATCACAAACACCCCCCCCCCCCCCCATCCCATCAGAAGTCTTCCAAAACATAAGAAGCCCCCATCACATCAGAAGTTCTCCCTTCACATCAGAAGCCCCCCATCTCATCAGAAGTTCTTCGTTCACACCAGAAGGCCCTCATAATACTAGAAGTTCTATCTTTACATCACAAGCCCTCCATATCATCAGAAGTCTTCCCTAAACATAGGAAGCCCCCATCACTTCAGAAGCTTCCCATAATACTAGAAGTCCTATGTTTACATCAGAAGCCCTACTCCCAACCCCATAACATCAGAAGTCCTTTCTTTCTTCACATCCGAATTCCCCATTATATTATAAGTCTTCCCTTCACATCAGAAGCCCTCTCTTCACACTAGAAGCCCCCTATCATATCAGAAATCCTCCCCCCCTGCTCTCACATCAGAAGCCCTTCATCATATAAGCGGTCCTTCTTTCACATTAGAAGCCTAACGTTATTTTAGAGGTCCTCCCTTAATATCAGAAGCCCCCCCCCCCCCATAATATCAGATGTCCTCCCCTCACATCAGAAGCCCCTCATCATATCAGAGGTCCTCCCTCCAGATCAGAAGCCACCCATCATATCAGATATCTCCTCTTCACATCACAAACCCCCATTATATCAGAAGTCCTCCCTTCACATCACAAGCCCCCCATCACATCAGAAGTACTCGCTTCACATTGGAAGCCCCTATCTCATCATTAGTCCTCTCTTAAAGTCAGAAGCCCTCCCTTCACAATAACAGCCCTAATCTTATCAGAAGTCCTCCCTTCACACCAGAAGGCCCTCATAATACTAAAAGTTCTATCTTTACATTACAAGCCCCCCCGTCTTATCAGAAGTCTTCCAAAACCTAAGAAACACCATCACATCAGAACTTCTCCTTTCACATCAGAAGCCCCCCCATCTCATCAGAAGTCCTCCATTCACACCAGAAGCCCTCCATCACATCAGAAGCCTCCCATAATACTAGAAGTCATATCTTTACATCAGAAGCCCCCCTCCCAACCCCATTACATCAGAAGTTCTTTCTTCACATGAGAATTCCTCATTATATCATAAGTCCTCCCTTCATATCAGAAGCCCATCATCAGAAGCCCTCTCTTAACACCAGAAGCCCCCCCATCATATCAGAAATCCTCCCCAGAAATCCTCCCCTTCTTTCACATTAGAAGCCTCCCATCATATCAGAGGTCCTCCCTTAATATCAGAAGCCCCCCCCCCCTCATATCAGATGTCCTCCTGTCCTCCCCTCACATCAGAACCCCCCCCCCCCCCCATCATATCAGAGGTCCTCCCTCCATATCAGAAGCTACCCATCATATCAGAGGTCCTCCTTTCCCATTAGAAGCCCCCCATCATATCAGATATCTCCTCTTCACATCAGAAGCCCCCATTATATCAGAAGTCCTCCCTTCACATCAGAAGCCCCTCATCATATCAGAAGTCCTCCCTTCACATCAGAAGCCCCTATTATATCAGAAGACTTACCTTCACATCAGAAGCCCTCCATTATATCAGAAGACTTACCTTCACATCAGAAGCCCCCATTATATCAGAAGACTTACAGACTTACCTTCACATCAGAAGCCCTCCATTATATCAGAAGTCCTCCCTTCACATCAGAAGCCCCCATCTCATCAGACATCTTCCCTTGACCTCAGAAGCCCTCATCACATAAGATGTCTTGCCTTCACATCAGAAGCTTCGCCATCACATCAGAAGTCCTGCCTTCACATATTAGAGTTCTCCCTTACATCAGGGTCCTTATAAGATTCACCCCCCCCCCTCCCCCCGTTAAATCAGGGTCCCCATCAGAAGTGAAGACCAACTGATCTGAATCCTCATATCTAAGGATATAACACTGACCCTAGCTGTGAGCCGGATAAAATTTCTTAGCATGCTGGATGTGACCCACTGGCTGTAGTTTGGGGACCCCTGTTCTATATGAACACACAGCACACACTTACTGGAGTAATTTAAAAGCTGGTCATAGCAGGGAGGGGGTGAATTTTGATCATTGTGTGGCGGCCCCCTATCGACTTCTAAGGGACATGCTAGAAAATCTTTCTCGGTCAGCAGCTGCAGCCAATCAGCTGTAGCCACTGATCAGTGTATTCTGCCAGGGTCTGGTGCCACTCCATGGATTCCTCCATCTACTTCATTTGTGTGGATGGAAAAATCAGTTGTTTTGTTTTGCCTGAACAAAAAAAAACTAACAGTGTATGGGCAGCTTTAGCCTTCTAAAGTATACTAAGCTGAGTGTAAAAAGATAGAAAAAACAAACATGTTATACTTACCTGCTCTGTGTAATGGTTTTGAACAAAGCAGCCCGATCTTCCCTTTCTCGGGTCCCCCACTGTTGCTCTTGGCTCCTCCCCCCCTCCGCCGACTGCCCCCATAGGAAGCTGCTTGTTATGGGGACACACGTGTGTGCTCGCTCCCGAGTGTTTTCCCGTGCTCAGCCCTGCCCCCCACCCCCGTGCTCCCTCCTCACTGGGTGTATGACATCAGTGGTAGCCATTGCTGCGTCAGAGCCAATGAGGAGGGAGAGTCCCGGGAGAGCAGACGGTCCTGTGTAAAGTGTATATCACTGGATTATCTTTGGGCTCAGGTAAGTATGGGGGGGGGGGGGGGGTGCAGGTTTTATGCATGACATTCAGCTTTAAGAACCACTTTTAAGTGGAGCTCCACGCAAAAGGGGAAGTTCCGCTTGTTTGCGACCCCCTCCCTTACGCTGCCACATTTGGGGAGGGGAGAGGCAATCTGAGCCAGAAGTTCAGCATCTCCATCCTTCCCCCGCAGTCTCCTTGGACACATCACAGCTCGCGAATGCGCAGTAGGAAACCGGCTGTGAAACCGCAAGGCTTCACTTCCTGTTTCTCTTACTTAATATGTCAGCGTCTGCACCAGTGGCGGCTGGTGGGTTTTTGTTGGGGGGGGGGGGTTGAAAAACAACCAACCCCCCCCCCCCTTCCCCGTGGCAACTCATCAATCTATCCAGTACCATAAAGGGGGTGGCGAGGAGAGAGGGAGCGGGGCTAATGGCCGGGCCACCCCTGGTCTGCACCCAAAGCTGAATTAAGAATCGGTTTGGGTGAGGACATCGCTGGATCCCTGGACAGGTAAGTGTCCTATTAAAAGTCAGCAGCTACAGTGTTTGTAGTTGCGGACTTTTTATTTTCTGGGGGGGAACCTAGGGCTCCTCTTTAATGAGGGAACACCATACTGAGGCCCTCTGACCTCATAGGCACAGGCGTTTTTTTCACCTTGTGGACTTTATGTTATGGCTTAGATCCTATATTTTATGTAACTAGTCTTGGTTTTTGAGCATTCCCCATAGATGGAGCTTGGATGGTCTACATGTCCAATTGCAACCAAAAACATTTAAAATCACCCCATGATATCTGTCAAAGTGGTATAGTCTTCAGGGGACGGGGATGTGGTTGGCAGATTACAAACATGGTGACAAGAGCAGGTAGAGCTTAATCTTCACTTGACGGAAGTTAAGTCCCTATATACAGACAGAGCTTGGGATCCGCAGGCCTCCCTAAGGCAAAGACGCATTAAGGCAGAATGGGGCCTTAGGCAAGGTAGCTGCTTTGACCTCCCCCCCCCCCCATCCCTTTGACTGAAATGACTAAGGGATGGAATAGGCACAGTCACCCCAGTTGTATTGTTTGTACTGGCCCCATCAGACACCAGCTGCCTGCAAGTACATCCTCCTTAATCAAGTGACTGGCAGGTGGACAACTTTGACCAATCGCACGTTCCCCCCGTTTACTACAGCAGCATGAAGGTTGAAGCTGGGTCTCCTGGACATCCACCATTAGGATTAATTGTTCATGAATGACGATATCCATTCTCTGTATGCATAAAAACGCACACAATGCAAGTTTCACATTTTTGGTTGATGTTCTGTAATTTACCTTAATCCACACCTGAGGAATTTTACCTCACAGTTTTGGGTCCATGATCACATTCTGAGGAGAGAATGCAGAGAAAGGCATTTTAATTAATAAGAGGCATGTAGGAGCTCAGCTATGAGAGAAGATTAGCTGAACTGAATTTATTCTCCCTGGAGAAGAGGCGGTTAGGAAGGGATATGATCCCCTTGTATAAATAGTCCATATAGAAAAAAATCGGTTGTTCAAGGTTATTGCAAAAAAAAAAAAAAAAAAAGTTACTGTTTAGAGAAAAAGAGTAATAAACTCTGAATGTACAGAATGTACACATATTTAAAGCTCTTACTGAAAAGAACCCTGACTACTCGGTGAGAGATGTAAAAAATATGGATTATTCTTCCTTGGGCGTTAGTTCTAGCCAATTCATATTGCTTCGGAAATGGTTGGATGTGTTTCTAAATGCAGAAAATATAACTAGCTATGAGGATTTATACTTAATACAGTTCTGGAAAATTGATCCAGGGAGTATCTAATGGCCTAGGGTCCAGCGGGGGTGCGCGATCGGCGATCGGCGGCGCACTGAGTCTATGAGACACGGCGCATCCCTAATATCAGTAAAGAGCCGATGATGCGGCTCCTTACCCATGTGATCAGCTGTGTCCAATCAGAGTGTGAGGAGAGGAGAGCTGATCAACGGCATTTCCTCTTAGGGGAGACCTGTACAGATAATTAGGGCACTGATTATCAGTACAGCCCCAACAGTGCCCAGCAGTGATGCCAGTCAGTGCCCATCAGCGTTGCCAGTCATTGCCCAGCAGTGATGCCAATCAGTGCCGCCTTTCAGTGCCCATCAGTGCTGCCCGTCAGTGCCACCTATCCATGCCGCCCATCAGTGCCACCAATCAGTGCCCATTAGTGTTGCCAATCAGTGCCCATTAGTGTTGCCAATCAGTGCCCATCAATGCCACCTATCCGTGCCCATCAGTGCTGCCTATCCATGTATCCATGCCGCCTATCAGTGCTCATTAGTGCTGCATATCAGTGCCGCCTATTAGTGCCCATCAGTGCTTCATTTTAGAGCCACCTCATCAGTGCCACCTCATCAGTGTCACCTCATCAGTGCCCATCAGTGCCACCTCATCAGTGCCCATCAGTGCCACCTCATCAGTGCCCATCAGCGAAGGAGAAAAAATACTTATTTACAAAATTTTCTAACAGAAACTAAGAAAATTATTTTTTCTCCAGAATTTTCGGTCTTTTTTCATTTTTTTAGCAAAAAAAAAATAAAACCCCCAGTATTGGAAGTGATTAAATACCACCAAAAGAAAGCTCTAGGTGTGTGAGAAAAATGATTAAAATGTCATATAGGTACAGTGTTGCATGACCGCGCAATTGTCATTCAATGTGTGACAGCGCTGAAAATTGAAAATTGGCCTGGGCAGGAAGGAGGTGAAAGTAGCCGGGATTGAAGCGGTTATTAGCAGAAGAAAAAAAAAGGCTCAAATGCCTGTAAATCTAAAGCTTTAGCTAATTAGATTGCGCTAAAGGGTTCTAATACTTCTCTGAAATAACTGTAAGTTTAGGGTTCCGATGATGTAGGTTTTCAATTAATTAATTTTTTGCCTTTTGGTTGAACTCAATGGACATGGGTCTTTTTTTTTAATCCAACAATGTAACTATGACTTAACGTAAGCTCAGCTATTTTGTTCGAAACCATCTGACCATTTTGCACTCCATTGTGAAATCATGAATTTGTATTTTTCTTTCTACAAAGGGCCCTCTATGTACTATCTGCTGTCTTCTGGGAAATGCTGTGTTTCTGGATGAGCAGAAAACATGTTAAATCCGCAGGAGGGTTAGAGACGGTTCAGTGACAGACACCGGCCACCTCAGAGGCAGCCCCACTTAAACAAAACACGAACGTCCTTTTTAACATTTAAGGTTCCTCTGAGCCGGAATAAAAGTGTGGAGTGAACAACACGGCGTAATAAAGGAGAAATATCCCTTTGGTTTTTATTTTGTCTTTAAGTCTGAACCCTCCAGAGATATGAAGTCACATCTGCCTTGGAAAATGGTGACCTTCTGTGTCAGTCCAAAACAAAAGAATGGGCTTTAATTGGCCAAAATTCATAAGCCCCGTTGACTTCATTTCCAAATCTCATGGGGGGGGGAGCTGGGGGGGAGGAGGAGAGGGGCCGCAGATAAGATTCCAAGCCAGTGATGACATGCGATCTCTGGGATGACATTATTTGGTTAAGTCACTAGAAATAATATTTCTTTTTTTCTCCGGCTTGTGACGCGTTGTCTGTATCAAAGTGAAAATAATGCGCCGGTTGGATAATCTCAGTGACTTACAGTACGGAAGGAGCTCAGCTCTGTTTTCCTCCAGCTGCTGCCACACAAGTACGGGGTGCAATGTAGGCCGCGGGCCTTTATGTCTGGAGTTGGGTTTTTAAGTGTTGCTGGGTTAAAAAAATGTAAATGGGAAGACGTGACTGGTCTCCAAGGGACATGAATTCCACAATCTGAAATACTTGGTTCTCCTGGCTGGAACATTCCACGTCCAAATTCAAGTCACACTGGAGCGCCAACACCCACGATACCCATCTTTGCCCCTGAGCATACATTTGATGCCCAAAGGCTTTCTATTGATAAGTTGAAGACTGTTGGCTCCACCGCATCTACCTCTACCCAACGCCTCACCTTTCCCACCTTTCCTTCTGCCCTTTCTCCCTCAAACCGTTTCTAATGTATGTTTATTCTGATCTGGGAAGTGGTTGCCACCATCCCCATTTCTGTACTTGTGAATGGGTATCAGGTATATTGTACCCCTACCTATTCACCAAAAAAGTGTCAAAAAGTAAAAACCATAACAGACAGTTTTTGACAATTCCTTTATTAAAAAAAAAAAAAAAAAAGTGTAGTGTTGTCCATTCATATTTAATCATGCCGCCCGACGGACCTGAAAAATAGAATTTTTTTTAAAAACGCTCTGCCTCGATGGGAGGCCTCCCGGCGACTGCTGTCTTTTGGCTGTGACAGCTGTTATATAGGCAAGGGAAGGGCCACCCGGTGATGTAACCGAGTGACCCCATCCCCTTCTGACATCATGTGACGTCAGATGGGGGCAGGGTCATCCGGTTACGTCAGCGGGTGGCCCCGCCCTTGCCTATATAAGAGCTGTCAAAGGGAAAAGACAGCAGTTGGCGGGAGCCCTCCCATGGAGGTGGAGTTATTTCATTTTTTTTTCTATTTTTCGGGACCGGCGTGATTGACGATGGATGTACATCGAGGGACACCATTTTTTTTGTTAATAAAGGAATTGTCAAAAACTGTCCATTGTGGTTTTTACTTTTGGACACTTTTTTTGGTGAATGGATAGGGGTAAAATGTACCCGATACCCATTCACATGAGGGGGGGGCGGGATCTTAGGGCATCCTTGTTAAAGGGGGCTTCCAGATTCCGATAAGCCCCCCGCCCACAGACCCCAACAACCAATGGCCAGGGTTGTCGGGAAGAGGCTCTTGTCCCCATCAACATGTGGACAAGGTGCTTTGGGGGACCCCAAAGCACCCTCCCCATGTTGTGGGCATGTGGCCTGGTATGGTTCAGGAGGTGGGGGCGCTCGCTCATCCCTCCCCCTATCCTGACCTCCAGGCTGCATGCTCGGTTAAGGGTCTGGTATGGTTTTTGGGGATTGAGTGGAGTTCCCCTTAAAATCCATACCAGACCCCAAGGGCCTGGTATGGACTTGGGGTGGACCGCACGCCTTTTTTTCCTTGATTTTTTATCTATATTGCTGGGAGACGGCAATACATTACAGCCGCGAGCAAGTTTAAATGACATTTTTTACTTAAAAAATGTAATTTTGCTGTGGCACTGTTCTACACATCACACAGATGTACCACTTTACAGGCAGACCACGGGGACCCCCAGGCACGATGTTTAAAGGACTATTTCATTTTTATTGTTTCACTTTAAGCATTATTAAAATCACTTCTCCTGAAAAAACTGTCGTTTTAAAAACTTGGGGCAGGACCCAGGTCCCCAAACACTTTTTATGGCAATAACTTGCATATAAGCCTTTAAAATTAGCACTTTTGATTTTTCATGTTCGTGTCCCATAGACTTTAACAGGGATCGTATGTTCGCTAGAACTTTTTGCCTGTTCGCATGTTCTGGTACAAACCGAACTGGGGGGGGGGGGGTTTCGGCCCATCCCTAGCACTCGCTGTCACACACAGCCCTGCCTCCTGGCCCGGGTACTTTGGTAGAGAGATCACCCGTCCAATGCCGGGATGTGTGACGTGTATCAAAGTACCCGGGCCAGGAGGCAGGGCTGTATGTAACGGCGAGTGGCTGGAACACACGGTAATTCAAATGAAAGCTGTTACAGCGATGTTCCTCAGCGCTCTGATGATCCTATCCTCTTCCTCTCCTCTCTTTCCCTGCACGGGTAGGCTGCATTGATGGGCACAGGTGAGGCTGCATTGTTAGACACAGGTAGGCTGCATTCATGAACACAGGTAGGCTGCATTGATGGACACAGGTAGGCTGCATTGATGGACACAGGTGAGGCTGCATTGATGGACACAGGTGAGGATGCATTGTTGGGCACATGTGAGGATGCATTGTTGGGCACATGTGAGGCTGCATTGTTGGGCACATGTGAGGCTGCATTGTTGGGCACATGTGAGGCTGCATTGTTGGACAAAGGTAGGCTGCACATTGTTTGGCACAGGTGAAGCAGCATTGATGGGCACAGGTAGGTTGCATTGTTGGGCACAGGTAGGCTGCATTGTTGGGCACAGGTGAAGTTGCATTGATGGACACAAGTAGGCTGCATTTTTGGGCACAGGTGAGGCTGCACTGATAAAGTTATTTGTTAATATTTATTTTTGTAACTTAATTCTGCAAAAAAACATTTAAATGTCATGTAAGTGTCAGCTCTGTGATGTCGTCATGGTGGATTTGAAGAGGACTCCAGTGGCAACCTGTGAGGCTCTGTGAACTCCATGCCCAAGCGCAACCCTCTGCTGAAAAATAAGGGTGACCACACAGAATATTGACACTTTGAGCCCAATTTGGACATTTTCACTTAGGGGTGTACTCACTTTTGTTGCCAGCGGTTTAGACATTAATGGCTGTGTGTTGAGTTATTTTGAGGGGACAGCAAATTTACACCGTTATACAAGCTGTACACTCACTACTTTACATTGTAGCAAAGTGTCATGTCTTCAGTGTTGTCACATAAAAAGATAGAAGAAAAGATTTACAAAAGTTTGAGGGGTGTACTCACTTTTGGGAGATACTGTATACTAGAGCGAAGGTCCTCTTTAAAATCTTATTTGTTTGCAAATATATGTGCTTACAATATGAAAACAAATGGTATATAGCAAAAAAATAAAAAATTACAGATTGCAAGAATGGAGGGTTTTGTTTGAAGCTAAAAGAGTTAATAAAAAGCACTCGCTGTACTTCAAGGAGTTCATTTCAGTCTGTATTCCATGTATCTGGGAAATATATGGTTTTTAGCCCTGGAATAATATATCTTGGGGGAACCTGAAATCACGAAGAAGTGACAGTATAGAAGACGGGGGACCGAGGTATAAAAAACACGATACAGAAAACTGCAGCAGTCTCTCATAGCAACCAATCAACTTTCACGCTCAGTTTTCCCAATGTGGAAGGCTGACACCGTGATTGGTTGCCTTGAGTAACGCCACTCTTCTCCTTTTTTTGCTGCAGTTTATTGCCTGTGAATAATTCCTCCTTCTACTTCACCATCAGACATTTCCATATCCCGGAGTTCGCAAACAGCTGGGTCTCCACGCCGCGTACCAGCACCGCCTCTGGCACCCCCTCCTCACTCAGCCGATATCCTGTGTTACTGCGTTGGGAGGAAAAATAACAAATTAATGAAACCGTGTAAACGCGAGAGTCCGAGGACAGATCGAGAGTCTGTCAGGTCCTGGATCTCACCCAAGTCCCATCTAATTGGTCCCTCGGGTGCCCAGATTTTCCGCACCCGTCTTTCGGGGAGGAAGCAGGCAAGATGTTCTCGGGATTGAAGTGCTGTAGGATGCGGGGACTCGCAGCACATCAATCAGCGAGGAGGGAAGGTGGGAAGGGGAGCAGGTGGTGGGAATCAGAGATTTCGTTCCGTGCGATTTTTGTCACGGCATATGAAAAAAAAAAAGAAGTTCACATCTTGAAGGGTCTAATGCAGCACGCCGCTGTTTTTTTTCGCCCTCGGGCTGGACGACCCGCGACGCGGCCGACGAGACCCATCCAGGGCCCGATGATAAATATACTTAATATACGCCGACTCTCTGGGTGCAACTGAATCATATCATGCGATATTTTGCCGGAAAGGATTCACACGCAGGCCTGATAAACAACGATATCAATACTGATTATTCGCCTGTGTCAAAATGGGGCAATTGTTTTCATGTCATTACGGAGAACGTCTTCAGTAATGTCTTCTTGTGAAGGGAAACGGCTTGAAGGATTCTAGGTGAAATATGCAATTTAGATAAGCGGCTTTGCTTAAATCCACAAGATGCAACATTAAAAAGGTCACGCGGAAATGTGGAAGGAAAAAATCGGTCGGCTTCTCAATGGAGTTACTTACAGACGGGAATAAAAGAAAATTTCATGGAGAATTTGGCGCAATCTGAAAACGCATTGGCCGGCAGCGGGGCGAATAACTTTTAAAAGTGACTTGCAATAAAAGTTTTAGTTTTGTGGTTACCTTTGAAAAGCAAATACTGTAATCATTACACAACCTAGATGATTTCTGCTGTGCAGATCTGCGTTGTCCATTACACGGCGGTTAATAGGCAGCTGTGGACCCGTCGCCATATATGAGCGTGCCCGCAGGGGTAATACCGGCGTTCCTGTTCATATGACAATTCAATGATCTGAATGTGCCCTCCATCCAACCCCAATCTAATGTCTGCCGAACACAAAAATCCAGATCTTTTCTTCCTTTTTTAACCCCTTCGCATCCAGCCCCAGCATCCTTTTAACCACCTGCCTAATAAGCACCCCCTTCCTGCCCAGGCCAATTTTCAGCTTTCAGCGCTGTCGCACTTTGAATGACAATTGCGTGGTCATGCGACATTGTACCCATATAATATTTTTATCATTTTTTTCCACACAAATAGAGCTTTCTTTTGGTGGTTATTTAATCACTCCTGGGCTTTTTATTTTTTGCTAAAAAAAATGAATACCGTAAATTTTGAAAACAAAAACTTTTTCATAGTTTGTTATAAAATTTTGCAAACAGGTAATTTATCTCCTTCACTGATGTGCACTGATGAGGCTGCACTGATGGGCACTGATTAGGCTGCACTGGTGGGCACTGATGAGGCGGCACTGATAGGCAGCACTGATAGGCAGCAGTGATGGGCACTAGTAGGTGGCACTGATGGGCACTGGTAGGCGGCACTGATAGATGACACTGATGAGGAGGCACTGGTGGATACTGATTGGCAGCACCGGTGGGCACAGATTGGCAGCACTGGCGGGCACTGTAGGGACTGCACTTATAATCAGGACACTGATAAGCAGTGCCCTGCTTATCAGTGTACAGGTCCCTTTTAGAGAAGCCAGTTATCGTCTCTCTTCGGCTGTCAGCATGAGAAAAGGAGTGCTCTAAACACAGAATGAATAAAGCACTCATACAAGCAAAGATGACAGCTATTGAAGATAATAAAATTGATCTATTTAATAAGATATGGCAACCATGGGTCAAACACTAATTTCCTGCTGACTTTGACCAATCTTTGTTATTACCACACTAGGTTATATAATATATTCACTAAATTTAATTGTATATATGCCATGAGCCAGGACGCCACCCCAGGTTTCCCTTTCCTTCTCTTTCTTCTCTCCCCCCCCTCTTTTCTTTTTTTTGTTGTGTAATATTTTCTAGGGTATATACTGTTTGAATATATGAGATACATATTCTTTTCATACTTTTTCTATTGCTCATCTTACAACTAGACAACTATATCTAGCCAAATCATTTTATGTTTTCCTTTATTTCTTTGGCATACTTAAAATGTGTATAACATAATAACAGTTGTAAGACGGTTCTATGTATAATATTATACTGTAAAGCTTCTGGAAATGTGTGATATGTATCCATGTATTATATTCTTTTATTCTTTTTTCTTTCTTTCTGAAAACTCAATAAATATATTTAACAAGGAGAAAAGGAGTGCTGATAACCGGCTTCTATTTACATCCGTGATCAGCTGTGATTGGACACAGCTGATCACTTGTTAAAAAGCCGCTGATTGGCTCTTTACCTCAGTCTGTGATCAGCGGTGTCCTCCGGAAGCTGTGATGACAGAGCGTGCCGCCGTGCCCCGCAGCGGACGCGAACACAGGAGGCCGTCCTATGACAGCCTCCCAGAACTAGCCATCCACGCTGTAGCCTTCATTTGGCTATAGCACGGTTGGCAAGTAGTTAAACTCCGACTCCAGGCAAGAAAGTTTTCCCATGCAGTGGAGTTGTGGACAGCACAGGTCAGCTGCTCATTTTGTCTAAGGGTGAGCAGAAAGCTTATACTCACCCGATCCTACTTTCCACCGGAAAACGGCAGTGGACTGTTCCTGGTCTATGGAGAGTGTTCTGGGCTTGATGACGTCAGAAACAGTCCACAATTCAAGACTGCTGGAGCGCGGGGGTGCCGGACCGGTCCTGTGCTGGGAGGATTGGAGAATTAGGAAATAAAATCTCCTTTCTCCTCTCTTCTAGACAAAAAGCAGCCGTTAACACGTGCATTTGATGGAAAATGGGCTTTAACTGGATCTTTATGCCTTAAGGGCAGGAAGTTCTCCCCGGTCAGGTGACTACTATGGTTGGCTAAAGCAATATTCCCATCGCACAAATTCCTGAAAATGGGTGAAGAGTGAGTGGGTGCTCTAGCGACTGCTGGCTGAAGACCAGAAAGCCTTCAAGGCAAGAGATATGTCACCAACACACCAGGGAACTCCATAAAGGGGCCCAACGTTTTATTGAATGAGCACATCACAGCAGAAGATAGAGACATTTCGAAGCCACACATGACCCCTGCTCAACCGGCCGACTTTCCATCCTTGGCTGGCTTTAGCCTTGACGTGTTTGGTATTTATTTACTCAATGCAACTTCACGGGGGGCTGAAGAGGGGAAACCTGCCAAGATAGGTGGCTGGGTGGGTTAGTGAAGAGAAAATAAGGGTTGCGGAAATTGAAACAGCCCTGGAATCTACGGGATCTTGAAGAGTCTACTGATCGCTATGAAGATTGGGCTAGGGTTGTTGTCTCTTCCGCTGGTCTCCCCTTCCCTTGTGAAAAGCCCTGATTGGGAACGGGAATGGGAACAGGAAATGCCAGTGGAAGACTGTCAATTGGAGTTCAGGTACTACAGTAAGAGAATTTGGAAAGTAACCAACTATTCCTACTCAGATACTGTATTATTGTAACATAACTGTCAATAATACCAGCCAATAATTATGCACCGGTCGGTGTAACAGTCGCTTTATTTGTCAGTAAACCATGTTCTAGAGAAAGGTTATCAGATTAGCTGTATATGGGGAGAGATAATTACTCACTGGAGGTGCATCGTGTGTAATGGTCTGTCTGAAATCTACTATTCTCATTTCCTCCTGCAGCTTAACATTTAGGGAAAAAAAATTTTTTCTTCCTTTAACTGTAAGGCAAATGTCTTAATGATGCCCCCGCCTGCCTGGATAAAGTGTTGGCTGATATTCCTTAATGTGATTTTTTTTTTTTTATCATCTTTGCTGTTCTTATTATTGCTTTGCCCATTTATCTTGCCAAAATGAAGAGGTTACACATCCTCTGTACGAGGTTAGAATAGGCAGTGATGTAGTATTGTGCCCTAAATTGCAAAGAATAGATTAAATAATGACTACGCACCAAGCTGGAGCTGCCAGCAATGGCTCAGGAAGAATGTGTGTGCCCAGTCTTTGGCTGTACTTCTCCTTTAATATATTATTAACCATTAAATGGCAGATAAACCGGATAACGGAAAAACAGGATTTTAAGGGTGGATGATCTCACAGAAAAAAAAAACATATAGGAGCTCTTTTCTTAAAAAAAAATCATCTTTATTCCATAGATTTCTAAAATTTGGGGAATATGTCAATCCTAATGATAAAAATATGCAATACAACAACCAGGGTGTCACAGAAAATGATCCCCAATATATACATTCCTCATCAGTGTGCGCAGCCTATTGCATTAGGGTGTGCACCCCAAATGTATTAAAACATGGACAGTGTTAGTAGAGCAGTGGACTTGTCAGTAGGGCAGTGGACGGTGTCAGTAGTTTTTTATTTTTACTTCTTATTTATTTATTATTTTTTACAATTTTTTAGGAGCCCTGTTGGGGGGCTTTGGTAAAATATCAGCAGGGGGAATCTGTGCCACACATGGTGATTAGGGTGTGCCCAGGCACACCTGGCACACCCCCTGCGGACGCCTATGACATTCCTAGATAAGTACATTTGGATTCATATAATACACTACCAACATGATGCCCAGTAACAACCTAACTGAGGCTTTTATTTGCACTATACATTGATATGAAATCCATAAGCAAAAGCCCAACACGTTGTTATAACGTTTTTTTAAGAAAATGGCTCTTATACACCATTATAGCAAAAGTTTCGGGACGACCGTCTTTACACACACATGAACTTTAATGGCATCCCAGTCTTAGTCCGTAGGGTTCAAAATTGAGTTGGCCCGCCCTTTGCAGCTATACCAGGATTATGGTGTTGGGTTGTTTTTCAGGGGTTGGGCTTGGCCCCTTAGTTCCAATGAAGGGAACTCTTAAGGCGTCAGCATACTAAGACAATTTGGACAATTTCATGCTCCCAACTTTGTGGGAACAGTTTGGGGACGGCCCCTTCCTGCGCACCAGTGTACAAAGCAAGATCCATAAAGACATGGATGAGTGAGTTTGGGGTGGAGGACTTGACTGACCTCAACCCGATAGAACACCTCTGGGATGAATTAGGGCGGAGACTGAGAGCCAGGCCTTCTCGTCCAACATCAGTGCCTGACCTTACAAATGCACTTCTGGAGGAATGGTCAAACATTCCCATAGACACACTCCTGAACCTTGTGGACGGCCTTCCCAGAAGAGTTGAAGCTGTTATAGCTGCAGAGGGTGAAGCCAACTCAATATTGAACCCTACGGAGTAAGACAGGGATGTCATTAAAGTTCATGTGTGTGTAAAGGCAGGCGTCCCAATACTTATGGTAATATAGTGTATGTTTTTTTCTGCGAGACCATTCACCTTTGAAATTTCTGTTTTTGTTTTAGGCGGTTTGTCTGCCAATAAATGGTAAATCGTTGTCAGCTTTGCTAATAAACCCTTCTTAGGTCCATTGACGGCAGCATCACATTGTGAAGAATGTCCACGCCAGGCTCCATATCCACCTAAACAAATGTATACGCATGCAGGTCAGACAGACAAATGACCGGCCGCAGGGAGTGGGCGGAAACCCCCAATCGGTCCCTGAAATTTGTCATCTTCTCATTAAATATGCTTGGCTGTAGGTGAGGCACTGGAGAGCCGGTCCAAGTCATCGCTCACTCTAAACGAGTGTGAATGATGGCCATTGATTAGCACAAGCTGTGCGCTGCTCCCATATAGAGCCCTGGACACATCTGTGCGGTGGGCTGTGGCCCCCCATTTTCAGAAATCGGTTATGAGACGCTCCTCTCCCTTTAATTAACTCAGAGCAGGACATTTGCATTCGCGATGAAAGGCGAACAAGAACAGAGGTCTAATTTGCTTGACGACGTCCCAATTAAAAATGAATGGGATGAGACATTTCTGTGACGTCTCTATCACAGTGATTCACTCCAATGGGAGAGGGAGGAAGATTGGGAGAGAGCTGGGCATGAAGGGTAATGATTAATATTAGTTTGTGGCCATAGGTGTGCAAAGCCCTCATCAAGGACTTTAGGTGGTGGGTGACTTGCTTGGGCTGTGAGCAGCCAGGACCTGCGATGACCTATGCCCCTCACCATGCCAGTGTGCAGGCACAATGGGCCCAATGAACAGTGTCACAAAGTAAAAAATTGTAACAGTGAAAGTAGTTAAAAAAATTGTAGCAAAAAAAAAAAAAAATTGTAACTAACTATTACATACCGTAGTTACATAGTAGGCGAGGTTGAAAAAAAGACACAAGTCCATCAAGTCCAACCTATGTGTGTGATTATATGTCAGTATTACATTGTATATCCCTGTATGTTGTGGTCGTTCAGGTGCTTATCTAATAGTTTTTTTAAATTATCGATGCCCCCTGCTGAGACCACCGCCTGTGGAAGGGAATTCCACATCCTTGTCGCTCTTACAGTAAAGAACCCTCTACACAGTTTAAGGTTAAACCTCTTGTCTTCTAATTTTAGTGAATGGCCGCGAGTCTTATTAAACTCGCTTTCGCAAAAATATTTTATGCCTATTGTGGGGTCACCAGTACGGTATTTGTACATTGAAATCATATCCCCTCTCAAGCATCTCTTCTCCAGAGAGAATAAGTTCAGTGCTCGCAACCTATCCTTATAACTAAGTCCTCCAGACCCTTTATTAGTTTTGTTGCCCTTCTCTGGACTCTCTCCAGTTCCAGTACATCCTTCCTGAGGACTGGTGCCCAGAACTGGACAGCATACTCCAGGTGTGGCCGGACCAGAGTCTTGTAGAGCGGGAGAATTATCGTTTTATCTCTTGAATTAATCCCCATTTTAATGCCAATATTCTGTTTGCTTTGTTAGCAGCAGCTTGGCATTGCTGAGCCTATCATCTACTAGGACATCCAGGTCCTTTTCCATCCTAGATTCCCCCAGAGGTTCTCCCCCCAGTCTATAGATTGCATTCATATTTTTGCCACCCAAATGCATTATTTTACATTCTTCTACATTAAACTCTTTTGCCATGTAGTTGCCCACCCCATTAATTTGTTCAGATCTTCTTGCAAGGTTTCCACATCCTGCGGAGAAGTTATTGCTTAGCTTAGTATCGTCTGCAAATACAGAGATTGAACTGTTTATCCCATCCTCCAGGTCGTTTATGAACAAATTACATAGGATTGGTCCCAGCACAGAACCCTGGGGGACCCCACTACCCACCCCTGACCATTCGGAGTATTTACCATTTATCACCACCCTCTGAACTCACCCTTGTAGCCAGTTTTCAATCCATGTACTCACCCTATGGTCCATGCCAACAGACCTTACTTTGTACAGTAAACGTTTATGGGGAACTGTGTCAAATGCTTTTGCAAAATCCAGATACACCACGTCTATGGGCCTTCCTTTATCTAGATGGCAACTCACCTCCTCATAGAAGGTTAATAGATTGGTTTGGCAAGAACGATTCTTCATGAATCCATGCTGATTACTGCTAATGATACCATTCTCATTACTAAAATCTTGTACATAGTCACCTATCATCCCCTCCAAGAGTTTAAATACTATTGATGTTAGGCTAACTGGTCTGTAATTCCCAGGGATGTATTTTGGCCCTTTTTTAAATATTGGTGCTACATTGGCTTTTCTCCAATCAGCTGGTACCATTCCAGTCAATAGACCGTCTGTAAAAATTAGTGACAATGGTCTGGCAATTACTTGACTGAGTTCCTTAAGGACCCTCAGATGCTTAACTTTTTCAAGTCTATTTCTAATTATGTCCCCTGTTAGCCATGAGGGTGCTCCCAAGCACCGACCAGGGCTGTCTTAATATCATCATGGGCCCCTGGGCAAAGTAATGCACTGGGGCCCCTACCAGCCTGCCCCAATTTACACACTTACTCTCAAGAATTAAAGTATAAATAGCTGATAAAAGGAAACATATATTATTATTATTAGTACTTTCAATAAAAGGGGGGGGGGGGGTGACGAGGGCACAATACTGGGGTCAGGACAGCACAGTACAGGTTCCGGGATGTTGCCTGGGACATGGTCATTCTGGGACAACTTAGTAAAAAAAACATGACTGTCCCGGCAAATCCAGGACAGTTGGCAAATCTGGTGTATCGCAATTATTGTGAGGCCCCCATATAGTTCCTCTGCCATTACTGAAAGCTGCTGTACAGAAGATTATAGTGGTGGAAATTTGGACAGATTCAGACACATGATGTGTTGAGTCCTTCTATAACAGGATTATATTGTGGCTTTATATCTCCACCCAGAGTTCAACTTTAATTCCAGAAAGGAGCACATTACTCAGAACTGAGCTCGGGTCACTTCCTTCCCGGACTAGAAGAATAATTATCAAATTAAATTTCAAGGCATTTGCAGCCAATAAAATTTTTGGCCGGAGTCTCTGTTTTAATGACATCCAAATAAATTCTTGTTTTTCATTTGCATAAAGTCTTATTTCTTGTTGTTCAAGTTAAAAGTGAAAAAAAAAAAAAAAGGTCAAAGGTGAACTCCGAGCATGAAAAAATGTCACTTAAAACTAAAATTCCTCAATAGCCAAACATTATTTAAATCTACTTTATGTGTTTCAAACACCTTTGCAAAATCAAGTATTAGCTTGTGAAAGTAGCAGCGACATCAACACTATGGGGTACATGTGCAGAAAAAAAAGCTGTGGGAGGGACCTAACAGGCTCCACCCACTACAGGCTTCTGCAGTAAACAGGAGGGGGGCGGAGACCAGACCAGCCCCCCTGCACAAGGAAAGAGAGCAGCAGTGGGCGGTCTTTATTACAGGAAGTCTCACATGGGATTACTGCACAGATCTGGAAGAAATACGCAAAGATCACCGAGATTCAAGAGGAAGACACATGAATAATTATTATTATTATTATACAGGATTTATATAGTGCCAACAGTTTGCGCAGTGCTTTATAGCACCAGGGCAGACAGTACAGTTGCAATACAATTTCATACAGGAGAAATCAGAGGGCCCTGCTTGCTAGAGCTTACAATCTAGGATGGAGGGTCAAGTGATACAAATGGTAATAGGTGTGGGGGATGAGCTGATGAAGAAAATGAAGGTACAGGTGTTAGATGGAGGAAGGATAGGCTTCTCTGAAGAGAAAAGTTTTCAGGGAACGCCTAAATGTGGATAGAGTTGTAGATAGTCGGACAGATTGGGGAAGGGTGTTCCAGAGGATGGGAGAGGCTTGGGAGAAGTCCTTAAGGCGAGCATGGGGGGGGGGGGAGAAGACAAGGGAGCTAGAGAGCAGGAGGTCTTAGGAGTAACAAAGAGGAGGATTTGGTTGATATTTTGAGACTAGGTGTCAGAAACCATGAAATCAGGCCGAGACAGAAGTACAGTTAAATCAAACTTGTTTAATAATAAAAGTAAAAAGAACAAACGTAGTCAAAACATAGCCAAAGTTCAGTAACTAAAACGGATAGTCAGCCAAGCTAGAAGTCAGGGATCAATGTAGTGGAACAGCAAGCAGGATCTGGAGCCAGAAGGGATGTCAGCAAAGCCAGTCTTTAAACAGGAACGCAGGAGATAGTTTCTTGTGATGTGACCAGGGCGAAGGCAGAGCTCCTCTGGACTGGACGGCTTAAGTAGGCAGGACTGACGAGCAGGATATCATCAACAGCTGAGTAACTGTGGAGAGAGATAGGAGCTGGCAATTAGCCGACAGCTGAGCGGCCAGCTCAGAGAAGGAAGGGCTGAGCCCAGTCCTGACACTAGGTAAGTGATGTAGCTGGGGCCGAGTTGTGGATGGCTTTGTAAGTTGCTTTTAATATTTTGAATCAAATTCAATGGGTGAGTGGAAGCCAATGGAGGGATTGGCAGAGAGGGGTAGCAGACGCTAAGCGGTTTGTAAGGTGGATGAGTCTGGCAGCAGCATTCACGATGGACTGAAGTGGGGACAACCTATTTAAAGGTAATCCAATGAGGAAGAAGTTGCAGTAGTTAAGGCAGGAGATGTCCAGGGAGTGGATTAAGAGCTGTGTGGCTTCATTGGTTAGAAGGGGACGGACTTTATTTGGGACATGTTGTGGAGTTTGAAGCGGCAAGCTTTGGACAGTGAGTGGATGTGGGCCCGAAAAGATATCTCAGAGTCCAGGATAACACCTAGCACTCTGGCATGCGGGGAAGGGTTGATGGTTGTGCTATTGCTCTTGACAAAGAAGTCAGGGGAAGGGGCACGTGGCGAAGGAAATGTTATGAAGAATATACAGGGCCTTGAAAAAGTATTCATATCCCTTGAAATTTTTCACATTTTGTCATGTTACAACCAAAAACGTAAATGTATTTTACTGGGATTTTTATGTGATAGACCAACAAAAATTGGCACATAGTTGTGAAGTGGAAGGAAAATGGTAAATGGTTTTCAAATCTTTTACAAATAAATATGTGAAAAGTGTGTGTGTGTGGGGGGGGCATTTGTATGGCACCCCCCTTAGTCAATACTTTGTAGAACTCCCTTTCTCTGCAATTACAGCTACAAGTCTTTTTGGGGGTGTCTCTACCAGCTTTGCACATCTAGAGAGGGACATTTTTGCCCATTCTTCTTTGCACAATATCTCAAGCTCTGTCAGATTGGATGGAGAGCGTCTGTGAACAGCAATTTTCATGTCTTGCTACAGATTTTCAATGTGATTTAGGTCTAGACTGTGACTGGGCCATTCTAACACATGAATATGCTTTGATCTAAACCATTCCATTGTAGCTCTGGCTGGATGTTTCGGGTTGTTGTCCTGCTGGAAGGTGAACCTCCGCCCCAGTCTCAAGTCTTTTGCAGACTCTAATGCCGCGTACACACGAGCGGACTTTACGGCGGACTTTGCCCGGCGGACTGGATTTCGTCGGACAATTCGATGTGTGTGGGCTCCAGCGGACTTTGTTTGCTCAAAAGTTGGACGGACTAATGCCGCGTACACACGAGCGGACATTACGGCGGACTTTGCCCGGCGGACTGGATTTCGTTGGACAATTCGATGTGTGTGGGCTCCAGCGGACTTTGTTTTCTCAAAAGTTCGACGGAATTAGATTTGAAACTTGTTTTAAATTTATCCGTTGAAATCGAGTCCGGTCGAAAAGTCCGCCGTCTGTATGCTAGTTCGACGGACAAAAAGCCACGCTAGGGCAGCTATTGGCTACTGGCTATGAACTTCCTTGTTTTAGTCCGGTCGTACGTCATCACGTACGAATTCGACGGACTTTGGTGGATTGTGTGTAGGCAAGTCCGTTCATTCAGAAAGTCCGTCGGAAAGTACGTCGAAAAGTCCGCCGGGCAAAGTCCGCCGTAATGTCCGCTCGTGTGTACGCGGCATTAGATTTGAAACTTGTTTAAAATTTATCCGTTGAAATCGAGTCCGGTCGAAAAGTCCGCCGTCTGTATGCTAGTTCGACGGACAAAAAGCCACGCTAGGGCAGCTATTGGCTACTGGCTATGAACTTCCTTGTTTTAGTCCGGTCGTACGTCATCACGTACAAATTCGACGGACTTTGGTGGATTGTGTGTAGGCAAGTCCGTTCATTCAGAAAGTCAGTCGGAAAGTACGTCGAAAGGTCCGCCGGGCAAAGTCCGCCGTAAAGTCCGCTCGTGTGTACGCGGCATAACAGGTTTTCTTCTAAGATTGTCCTGTATTTGCCTCCATCCATCTTCCTATCAACTCTGACCAGCTTCCCTGTTGAAGAAAGGCATCCTCACAACATGATGCTGCCACCACTATGTTTCACGGTGGGGATGGTGCGTTCAGGGTGATGTGCAGTGTTAGTTTTCCCTACACATAGCGTTTTGTATTTAGGCCAAAAAATTGAATTTTGGTCTCATCTGACCAGAGCACCTTCTTCCACATGTTTGTTGTGTCCTCCACATGGCTTCTCACAAACTGCAAACAGGACTTCTTATGGGTTTCTTTCAGGAATTGCTTTCTTCTTGCCACTCTTCCATAAAGGCCAGATTTGTGGAGAACAGGACTAATAGAGACATCAAGCCACTGCTTAGTTAACAATCCAAAAAAAGAACAGAACATATGGGTATGAAAACCAATTGTGTGGTGTTATTAGTTCTTCACACTGAGTGAGTCTATTCACCCACTATCCCATATGCTGCCCAGGACTCACTTTCTGTCGTAAATGGGCATAGTGTCCATGATAGATTCATAGACGGCAATAAAAACATAATAGCCATTCTAATCCTTCCTTGCTCTATTCAAAAAAAAAAAACTAAAAAAAAACACTCAAGCTTAAGTTGGGCTTTACATATTTGGCATTGGTGACTGCCGAGATCGGGGAAGCTAACATAACATAGCCGGAGGAGAAATTGAAAGACCATCCAAAAGCTCCCAATTTATTGAAGCTCTTACTGGCCATATAGGACTTCTCTCCTCTTCCAGCCGTACGAGCCGCAGGGCCGTGTAAAGATACGGCATAGTTCAGCTCTCTCTGTAACGACCTGTGACTTTTAGTGTGTCCGCGGGGACAAAGCCTTGAAAATAAATATCAGCCTCCCTCCAACCTACGTGGCCTCGGTTTTTTTGGGGTTTTTTTTGCGGCCGTGGAAAACATATTAAGAGAATAAGAGTCCAATAATTGCTAATAATAATAGCGGTGTCTGCAACCAATTTTGAGGAAGCCGGGAACATATGTTTTAGACCTTAGCAGCCCGTCTAGACACTTTTTACAATAAGGCGAAGAATAGGTTGACATTTGCATATCAACACCACATGGGCGTGCTTCAGATATAAAAATGTCTGTTAAACGCATTCAATCAATTACACGCTCGGTGAGTATTTAAAGAATTGCAATAAAGCATCACCGATATGGAATACGCTCAGCCGGGGCCATGTTGATCTTGACCAAGTTGTCAGATGATGGCACAGAAACAAATGTAGGCAGTTACTCTGTAAGGTTCCATTCACACCTATGCAGGTGCCATGGGGCGCGCATGTATTTGCACTTTTCGAGCGCCACTGAAAAGAAGATCGTAACCCTTTTTTTTACTTAAAGAGGAAGTAAGCCTGGATGGGTTTTACTTCCTCTTTTTTCCCCTGCAAAGTAAAAGCATAATGGGCTAGTATGCAACGCATACCAGCCCATTATGTGGCACTTACCTGCAAACTAAGCCTGCGGCGTCCCCGCATTCCATCGGCGTCCTTCTTCCTTCCGGGGGTGTGGACTCCGGCTCTGTGACTCGCCGGAGTCGCGTGGCGTCACGTCAGTCACAGCACTTGCTAGTGAAGAAACGGCTCGGAGGGAAAATGTGCCGATGACATCATCGGCGCACTACAAGATAAATATCTCCTAAACGCTGCACGTTTAGGAGATATTTACAGTACCTATAGGTAAACCTTATTCTAGGCTTACCTATAGGTACAAGTTGCACAGAGGGGTTTACAACCACTTTAACTTTAAGCGCCTCCCGGCCCTTTAAGACGTTTCTGCTGCCGGGAGGTGGGGTTTCTGATCATGTGACCGCCATGATTGGCGGTCACAGCGGTCACATGGTTGGAAAGCTCCCGATGGCAAGTAGAGATCGGGAGCTTTCTGTTAGCCGCTGGTAACTGTGCCACATGCTCCCGGCACAGCTCAGTATACATTCTGGTATGCATATGTGCGCCCGCTCTGCAGTAAGGCCACCTGCCAAGAGACCGCATACATGCATAAGGCTGGTGTGAAGAGGTTAAATGCCTGGTGTTTTGCTACCATGCGTTTTGGCGCACGCTTTCGTGCAAGTGTTAGCAAAGTGTATTGGGGTGCCCTTAGGAATTAATTAGCACTGGCGTGCACCTGCAAATGGTATGCACATTTTATTTCGGTGCATCGCGGGAACGTGTGCAAGTTTGCATATGTTCCCACATCCACAAGTCCTGGCAGAGACCTTTGGCACATATGTGCATGCACTAGTGATTTCCCGCACATGCGAAAAGACAGCAAGGTCTTGGGACTTTCCTAAGACTGGGTTCACATCTGAGTGTAGTAGGAACTAGCGTTCTTGCTCAGGTTTTTTTTGCGGGTTTTGCAGTGTTTCCGCTCGTCGCGCATAGAACTGCCCGTTCACTTGAATGGGCTTCCCTATGCACGACAAGTTTCCCAAAGATCCTTCAAAATCTTTTTTTTTTTTTTGGGAGTGGAGCGCGCCGCAAATTGGCGCATATGTAGTGCATTTGTTGCACGGCAAACGAACGCCTGCTACCCGTGCTTGGGGTGCCATAAACACTTAATGGCATTGTAAGTGCAAGGCGCGTTTGCAGCACGTTTCTGAAACAATACGCATGTTTTCTGTGCGCTTTGCTGCGTGTCCTGGAAAACACGGGGTGTGAATGGAGCCTTATAGCCATCTTTGCACATGCGTGGAGAGAACCACAAGTACACAGATGTGGCCAGGGCATGCTCGGGACCTGAAGCCCTGTGGCGCATCTGCGCACGTGCAGTTGGTGAGGGGAGTGAACGTAATTCTTACCTAGGCGAGAAATAAGGAAGCCACCAAATAAATGTCACCAATAGATAAATAATTATTATCCAACTGCAGGGGTGGCAACCATGGGAGTCCGCAGAACTTTTTTCAGGGGGGGCATCATTTTAAGGTCACCCATGCTCTGACCCTTTTCGACAATGTCATTATCACATTATCACGTTCAGAGACTGCAGACGTAGTACAGGAGATGGTCAGAGACTGCAGACGTAGTACACAAGATGGTCAGAGACTGCAGACATGGCACAAGAGACTGTCAGAGACTGCAGACATGTGGGGGGTGACAGAGAGAGACAGGGGGGGTGACAGTGAGAGGGGGTGACAGAAAGAGACAGAGGGGGTGACAGAGAGAGACAGATGGGGGTGACAGAGAGAAAAGGGGGTGACAGAAAAAGACAGAGGGGGTGACAGAGAGAGAGAGAGGGGGGTGAAAAAGACAGAGGGGTGACAGCGAGAGAGAGGAGGTGACAGGGAGGGGTGATGGGGGGTCAGGGAGAGGGACCCCCTAGCCCTGTCTGCAGTCCCTCAAGTGCCCCTATGTCCCAGTGGTGTGTGTAATGCTCAATACAGTATCCTGCATGCCAGTAGGATGTCCATGATGGCCAGCAGCTGGCAAGACCCGTTTTCATTCTGGGTGAGGACAGGAGGTGCTCTGTTCCTTCCATCAGATATATGATGTGACATTGAGCGGTCCCAGTCCTTTTTCTCTGAACCCCCGGTCAGTCTGTCCTCCAGGCCTGGGAGCAATGAGGAGGTTTAAGAAATCCAGGGGTTCCAGGCTCTGGGAGGTGCTCGCTGTTCCTGGCGTCTTGTTGCTCCCCTTTCCCGTGGCTTCCGTCTCCTGGGCTGCTCGCTCGCACTATCTAGACCGAGTGATATCATCCTGCCCACCCCTTGAGGCCTTCGCTGTCCTGCTCCTTGCACCAGCTGTCACCGGCCCTGCTAAACCGCGTACAGGTGCGAGCAGGGGCAGCCGCTAGGATAAAGACTGAGTGAGGAACTCCTGATCCGATCCACAATTCCGGGGGGGGGGGCACTTGCCCCCCCCCCTTGCCCCTACCTGCGGACGCCCATGGTGGCAACATAACTACTTTAGGGTGAAGGCCTGCTTTAAGTTTGGATTGCACTGGATTAAAAGCCCAAAAAAAAAATTCTTGGAACATGTATATCAGAGGCGCTGAATTCAACTGATCAGTAGTTGATGGTTGTAGAAAGTCAATCGAGTTCATGTAGAATGCAGTAGCTCCAGTGGGGCCTCTCTCTACAAAACCAGGGTGCCGTTTATCTATGAGAGCCCAAAGTTTAAGATCAACATGTGAAATGTCTAATTGGAGCACCAAACCAAAGATCAAAGAGTCAGAGAACTCACAACAAGAAAACATGGAACAGTCAACACATTTCTCCCCCTTCACTTGGGCTTTCATGAACCAAATCCTATTCAGTCTCATAATCTTTGGAGTAACCCCTGGTTTATTAAACATTTTTGAACTCTGATCTTTGGTCTGGCATTTTCAATATGTTTTTGATATGAATATTTTCTTTTTTTCTGTTTCAAAGACACAACAGGAAGTGAGGAGAAATCCTCCTTCCCATTGGAAGATGGTTCTCTCACAGTCTGTTATAGTGACAACAGTAAAATGGTGGATTCCCCTAAGGTTGCCACCTGTCCGGGATTCACCCGGACAGTTCGGGTTTGAAATCATGCGTCCGGGTTTCAGACTGCCTGAAACCCGGACACATTATTCAGACTGGACTATGGCTTCCCAGCAGGTTTGCTGGCTGCACTAGGCTAAGCTGAGAGTGTCTGTTACACTCTTTTTCACACTGCACAAAGCCAACACTAACAATTCTAACAATTTCCCCACCCCCTGCCCCCCACACTGACGGGAGAGGAGAGAGGGCTTGATCTGCACCTCTTTCTCCCACCCCTACCCCTCTGTATCTGCCCACACTCCAATCCCCAGCGCTGTGCCTCAGAAAAGGATAGTTGGGGTTGGAAATTGGAAGTCTAGCAGCCTCAGATACATCTGGATAAGAGGTACTTACTGCCAAGGGGTGAGTGAGCTCACCATCCATCCCTGTCTGGGACTGAAGTCTCCCCCCTTCTCTCTCTGGCTTCTGAGTGAGTACACTAAGGTAAATCAGGGTTCTCAGAGCACCCCTTACATCAGACTTCCCCTTTACACCAGAGGCCACAGTGTTTCCCCTTACATCAGAGTCCTCTCCGTACATCAGAGTTCTCAGTGTTCCCCTTTAAATCAGGGTTCCCAGAGGATCCCTTATGTTAGAGGCCTCAGAATTCTCCCTTACATCAGAGTCTGCAGAGTCCCCCCTTACAGTGAAAGGGAACTCTGCGAGTTCAGATGTAAAAGGGGAACTCTGTGGACTCTGATGTAAAGGGAGACTCGTGTTATTAACTTCATATGATTAGAAATGTTATTTAATAGCAAAATATATGTATAGTTTATACTATAGAAAAGAAATTGCTGTGCGCCGCTAAAGTGTTTGGGTTTGACTTGAAGAAAAGGTGGCAACCCTAATGGTTATCCTTCAGAAGCATCCATGTTGGATTCATTGTGTATAATACTAAGGCTGGCCATACACTATTCAATTTTCCTGTTCAACTTTCCTTTAGATTTACCAAAACCATATAATATGAGGTGAAACGTAAACACTTTCAATTTGGATGCAATCAGGCAGGCCCTTGTACTACATAGTTGAAGGTAAATCTAAAGAAAATTGAACAGGAAAATTGTATGGTGTATGGCCAGCTTAAGAATATAGCTTACTTTGTAGCCTATTGTGTCAATGACTTCATGGGTGCCCTAAGCCAGGCAACCCCACATGGGGTTCCCTCTGCTATTTGGTCACATAACAGGCCCACTGTAGTGCTGCCTCTGAGCTCCTAGGGTTGTTCTGGTAATAATTTTCCTTTAGAAAGGGTTAGAATTAACACAGAGGTCATGTTATGTGTCACTGGCATAGACCAGCTACTATGTTTTCTCCAGGAACAGAAGATTAGCGCCCAACCAATTATATCTGAGCCTGGAAGAGGCTAAAATACGCGCGTCCAAGCTGCCTCCTCCTTGACATGGGTTGAGTAATATCCCGGCTACTTGCATTAAATGGCCGCCTTGTAAAAACAACTGGAGGCAATGCACTCGATTGTCTGCTGTGAACGACGGTTGAGATGGTGGAAGATCGTTGCAAACAGCACAGAAAATGACCCGAAATTAGCACCACGTTAAGTCGAGAAAACGGCCAAAACAAACATTCTGCATGTTACCCGGAGCCATAAGTGTTTTTTTTTAACTTGCAGATGTGCCCCCAAAGCAAAGTAATTATACAAAGTCCTATTTATGGGATGAAGGTTTGAAAGTGCCTGAAGTGGGTTATAATTCCTACTAAGAATCCCTTTATTACACAGTGAGGTGTGCCTTATCTAGGGTCTCCATATACTTTCTGGACTGAGATATCAGCTCAGACATGACACAATCACATCAATCCTGGTGTCTGTGCAGTTCTTGGTTGTGACACAGATCGGCCCCTGCTTGTGACTTGCTAAAAAAGTTACAACCTACAGTGCATAGGTGTGTGCACAGTGTGCATGAATAAAGAAGGGCTGTGCTGCCAGGTACACATGTGAGGAGGACTCTGCTCTGCTGATGGGAACACATGTGAGGAGGACTCTGTTGCTGATGGGGACACATGTGAGGAGGACTCTGCTGCTGATGGGGACACAGATGTATGGAGGGACTCTGCTGATGGGGACACAGATGTAAGGAGGGGCTCCGCTGATGGGGACACTGATGTAAGGAGGGACTCCGCTGATGGGAACACTGATGTAAGGAGGGACTCCGCTGGGGACACAGATGTGAGGAGGACTCCACTGCTGGGGACACAGATGTGAGGAGGGCTCCGCTGCTGGGGGCACCTTATGTAAGAAGGGACTCCCCTGGGGACATCTGAGGTGGCATCTGGCGGCAGGCAATGTGGCAGTTGACACGCTCAGGGCTCCCACTGATTCTGCATTATAGTGAGTTGAACGATTTCATTTTATATTACAATGTAATAATAGAAATAATGCGCTTCAATCATCCTGACAACATAACAACATGGTGCCGGGATGATTGAAGTGCTAACACCAGGTGTTTGGAGTATCTTTATCTGCTGATTGTTAAACTTTCTGGAATACACATATTTCTATTGTTGTGTAGGATCTGGGCCTGCTGTCCCTACATCTCTCTCTCCCTCTCTCCCTCCATCCCTTGCTCAATTTAGACGCTAACAACACCCCTTAGAGCCACACCCCTTTAAGTCACGCCCACTATTTTGCTGAAACCTCGCCCATTTTTGCCAAGTGGGAGGGGTCAAAAAGGAAAGGCGGGTTCTGGCGCCCCCCCATGGCGCCCCCCCATCCTAAAACTTCACCAGCTGATCGGGACCACACCTTGACCCAGTCCCGGCAACGGTTCAGCAACGTGCTGATGTATATCATTGTGTGCTGGACGGCAAGCGGTTAAAGGCAGAATAAAGAAAAAAAAAACATAGAACATGCACTAGAGCTGCACGATTAATCGTCAAGAATTGTTATCGCGATTTTTTTCCCCGTTGCGATCTTGACAAAAGTGTTTCACGATTCTTACTATGCAAAGAATTCTCTCTGCTCTTCTGAAGCCACAGCCCTCAAAAGAAAGGAAGAAAAAAAACGGGCAGTCTGCCAAGAATCACAACATTATTTGGCAGTGAAATTTAATTATAAACATTGTAACAATTTGTCAATGGAATAGACTTCTGTGTGTAAATGAGGAAAGTTTAACCACTTAAACACTAAAACTTTTTCTGACATTTGTTGGTTTCAAGTTAAAATCATTTTTTTTTTTTTTTTGCTAGAAAATTACTTAGAACCCTCAAACATTATATATATATATATTTTTAGTAGACACCCTAGAGAATAAAATGGTGGTTGTTGCAATATTTTATGTCACACCGTATTCCCGCAGCGGTCTTTGAAATGCAATTTTTTTGGAAAAAATTACTTTAATGAATTAAAAAAAAACAAAAAAACTAACCAGTAAAGTTAGCCCATTTTTTTTTTGTATAATGTGAAAAATTTTACATCGTGAGAATCGTGATCTTTTTATCCTAAGCAAAAAAATTGTGATTCTCATTTTGACCAGAATCGTGCAGCTCTAACATGCACAGAACAACCCCGATCCTCCTCTTCTCGGGTCCACCACTGGCGCTCCTAGCCCCTCCCTCCTACTATAGGCTGTGTGTACAGGGCAACAAATGAGGCCGTGAAACTACATGATCAATGCACATTTTATGGAGGTGAGAAACATAAGGTGCAGGTAAGAAGGTTTACAATGTCTTTGAAACACAGACATCCGTGGCATTGAGACTACGCGGCACAAAAACATCAATCTGACATTCCAGTTTAAGGGCTTCAAAAATGAATGTGCTGTGAGAGGGTTAAAGCACACTGCAAGGTGCAGAAGCATGAAATGGGAGGTTAGTAAATGCAAGTGATTCAATAAAGTACATGTAGAACCCCCCTAGCTAGTGTAGGTTCCTTGGTAAATTTGGTTTAGCTGCTCTGTAGTTAGTGGAGCAGGGGTTAATTGCTCTAGTCTGCTTAATGCCAGGCTGGCAATTTGATTGCTTCCCTCTGCATTCTAGAGGATTCTAGAATCATAGTGGGGGGAAGAATAGACAGGCAGCTTGAATATTTATGGATATCCACCCAATCCATGGGGAGGTGTGCCCAGTAGGTGACTGGAGAGCCTAGGGCAGAATGTGTGGATCCTTGGTTAAGTCCTGCTGAGAGGAGACCCCTGTCTGGGGGTGGGGGGCTCTACCCCTGAGCAGTGACAGAACAAGGTCATCTATAGCCCATGGCGAACATGCCAAACTGTGCCCCCCCCCCCAACATGTATAAGCATTATGTGTCAGCAAAAATCCCCCAACACAAACACAGAGCACTAATCTGCATTGCTTACCACCTAAGCATAAATTCTCCCTCCTCCCAGTACAGATCCACCCCCCTGCTGAAAACATCCCTCTCAGCACAAATCTTTGCCCCCCCCCCAAATCTCCAAAATCCTCCCAGCTCAAATGCCACCCCCCTCAAAAAAATAAAAAAATTCACCCCTCCTAGCATAAATCCTTTACCCCTAAATGTTCCCCTCCTAGTACACATCCCCACACACACTTCAAATCTCACCTCAGCAAAAACTATCCCCAAATCCCCCCTCCTAGAACAATATTTACCCCCTTCTGCCCCACAAATTCCTACTTCCAAAACAAATCCCCTCCTCCCAATCTCCCTGTGACACCATAGCCCCCCACTTCAGTTGATACCACAGTGCCCAGGACATCCGACCCTCCCGCCCACCCCTCGTTCTGCCCCTGCCCCTCGGGCTTAAGCTGGGGTGCCTATCCGTAAAGTTTGGTGTGGGAGGTTTTTTTTGGGGGGGGAACCCCTAGACTGTTCTGTATGAGCCAGTAGAATAGAAAATGCTGTGTGCCTGACTGTATGAGCACTAATCTTGGGGAAACAAATCAGGTATCACCAGTGGCTCTTTCAAGGGGTGCACTACATACACAGAAATAATGTGTGCTAAAAGGCGATCTTGCACTTTAAATATCCTTGCCTGGTTTTGTGTTTTCTCTGCTGACTGTATTTCGGGTCCCTGTTGGTATCTGTAGTAAATCAGCATGGTGCGCTCCGTAATGCGGTACAATCACAGGGGCCTTGTATACATCACTGCCCGGATTACATCACACCATTTCAAACAAGGGTGGCCCTATGAGACCTACGCTTGCCGGGATACGTACTCCAAACAAAGCTCCTTCAGTGAGGTCGCCGGAGACATTAAAAGGCCTAGCGTAATCATTTTACTAATTTGCAGATGGAAGGAATTAAAGGGAGATTATATTCCTGTAAAGTTTCATTGTGCTTTGCAGGGAGAGAATTAGAAGTTACCAGAAAGCTGAGACCGAAATTTATAGAGGCCTTTAATTAAAGGTGGCCATTTGGTCTACAACAAGGACACAAAGAAGGACCAGCGATGGGTAAAGCTCTACTAATGTCCGATAAGACTTCATCTGCCTTTCTGCTTGCAATGCTCCTACCTCTTTCAAATATTTCCTAGCATACCTTCCCTTAAAGCGGAGTTCCACACAAAAATGGAACTTCTGCTTTTCAGAACCCTCCCCCCCTCCGGTGTCATATTTGGCACCTTTCAGGGGGGAGGGGGGGTGCAGATACCTGTATAATACAGGTATTTGCACCCACTTCCGGGCATAGACTCCCGCCGGGGGTCTACGCCACTTCCTGTCTCCCCCGCTGTCTTCTGGGATACACACAGGTCCCAGAGACAGCAGGGACCATGCGGATTGCGCAGTGCGACTCGCGCATGCGCAGTAGGGAACCAGGAAGTGAAGCCACAAGGCTTCATTTCCTGATTCCCTTACCGAAGATGGAGGCGGCAGCACACGAGGACCGAGGGACGGTCCGGCCTCGGGTGCCGACATCGCGGGCGCTCTGGACAGGTAAGTGTCCTTATTTTAAAAGGCAGCAGCTGCAGTATTTGTAGCTGCTGACTTTTTTTAAAAAAAATTTTGGTGGAGGCACTGGTAGGTGGCACTGTGGGCACTGATAGGTGATGCTGTGGGCACTGGTGGGCACAGATCACTCAGCGGCGGCTCTCCGTGATCGGGACCGATGTCCCTTTGACAGCCTCCGGTGATCGGCGCTTTTTTTTCATAGCGTGAGGAGAAAAAATAGCCGATTACCGGCTCTGTTTACATCACATGATCAGCTTTCATTGGCTGAAAGCTCATCATGTGGTAAGGGGTCGGGATCAATCCCTTACTCCGATCTGTGATCAGCCGAGTCTCATAGACTTGCTAATCACAGAGCGCGCTGCGCGCGCCCTGCAGGGGGCGCGCAGGCTGCTCGAGCACGAGAGGGCGTCATATGACGTCATATGAAGTAGGTCTGCGATGTATCCATCATTCAGCTATAGCGCGGACGGGAAGCGGTTAATTTTTATTTTGTTATCACTTTTTTTCCTATTACAAGAAATGAAAATATCCCTTGTATTAGGAATGAGGCGTTACCGGTCAATAGGACCCCAGATATCTCCTCTACCCTGCAAAGCATGAGATCAAAAAAAAAAAGATCTCTGCGTTCCTGCATTTTTTCCAAAAATCGCACTGAACAGTGTTGCATTGATGTGATCAGAGCCATAGAGAATAATGTGATTCCCATTGTTGTGCATGTGTTTTCATAAATATGGAGAGTCTTGGTGATGTCACTGGTCTCTAGTGATTGGATAGGCTGTGTTTTCATAAATATGGAGAGTCTTGGTGATGTCACTGGTCTCTAGTGATTGGATAGGCTGTATTTTCATAAATATGGAGAGTCTTGGTGATGTCACTGGTCTCTAGTGATTGGATAGGCTGTGTTCTCATGAATATGAAGGGTCTCGGTGATGTCACTGGTCTCTAGTGAATGGATAGGCTGTGTTCTCATGAATATGAAGGGTCTCGGTGATGTCACTGGTCTCTAGTGAATGGATAGGCTGTGTTCTCATGAATATGAAGGGTCTCGGTGATGTCACTGGTCTCTAGTGATTGGATAGGCTGTGTTCTCATGAATATGAAGGGTCTCAGTGATGTCACTGGTCTCTAGTGAATGGATAGGCTGTGTTCTCATGAATATGAAGGGTCTCGGTGATGTCACTGGTCTCTAGTGATTGGATAGGCTGTGTTCTCATGAATATGAAGGGTCTCGGTGATGTCACTGGTCTCTAGTGATTGGATAGGTTGTGTTCTCATGAATATGAAGGGTCTCGGTGATGTCACTGGTCTCTAGTGATTGGATAGGCTGTGTTCTCATGAATATGAAGGGTCTCGGTGATGTCTTCAGGTTAGGGTGATATAGTGCCAAGTTAGGGTGATATAGTGCCAGGTTAGGGTGATATAAAGCCAGGCTAGGTGAAATAGAGCCAGGTTAGGTGATAGACAGTAGTGGCAGGTTAGGTTATAGTCCCAAGTTAGGCGATATACAGTAGTGCCAGGTTAGGTGGTAGTGGCAGGCTAGGTAGTAGTGACAGGTTAGGTGGTAGAGGCAGGCTAGGTGGTAGTGGCAGGCTAGGTGGTAGTGCCAGGTTAGGTGGTAGTGTCAGCTTAGGTGGTAGTGCCAGGTTAGGTGATAGTGGCAGGCTAGGTGATAGTGCCAGGTTAGGTGGTAGTGCCAGGTTAGGTGGTAGCGGCAGGCAAGGTGGTAGTGCCAGCTTAGGTGGTAGTGGCAGGTTAGGTGGTAGTGACAGGCTAGGTGGCAGTGCCAGGCTAGGTGGTAGTGGCAGGCTAGGTGGTAGTGCCAGGTTATTTGGTAGTTCCATGTTAGGGTGATATAGTGCCAGGTTAGGTGGTATTGGCAGGCTAGGTGGTAGTGCCAGGTTATTTGGTAGTGCCAGGTTAGGGTGGTATAGTGCCAGGTTAGGTGGTAGTGACAGGTTAGGTGGTAGTGACAGGTCATTTGGTAGTACCGAGTTAGGGTGGTAGTGCCAGGTTAGGGTGGTATAGTGCCAGGTTAAGTGGTAGTGACAGGTTAGGGTGGTATAGTGCCAGGTTAGGTGGTAGTGGCAGGTTAGGGAAGAGAATGCTGGTCCTGTTCCCCTTTTTCTCCATCACCTGCACTAAAAGTATGAATCTATGACTGTCCCTGCTGCTGCAGAACCTCCTTCTCCCCCTCCCTGAAGTAAACATAAAGAAAAAAAAAACTCACATGGGTGCCGGCAAGCTGAGGACTGATTCTGGCTCCTTCCTGGAACTGGAGTCAAAATGTGGCGGGCGGGTGGGGAAAAGGGAGGGGCTGCAGCATGGACAAAGCATTATTGGCTAAAGAGATGAGATGCAAATATGCCCCTCCCTTTGATGGTCAGGAGTCGGGACACTAACATCATGCAGCCCTGCATCTTACTGCTGTGTGCACTTCTCCACACATTACAGGTTGGAGATGTTGTTTTGCACACACACAGGTGCGGGCTTAGAGGTGGGAGCACTGCTGCTGGAGCTGGCTCTGCCTACAGCAGGCAGACCCGGACTACAAAGTTTACACAATAGGACACGGAGGATGATCCGCACAGCAATTACATAGTGATGCCCTCTGTGTGTCCCTCCCTCCAGCAGCTGAGAGCCTACAGAGAATCGCTCTGTAAATGCAGTGCCGATTGTTTTAGTTGGGGGGCACATGGGGGGGCACAGTATGATGTTGGGGGGGGGGGGTCAGGGCCCCCTGTGGCCCCACCCTAGTGACGTCACCGTGTCACTGGTCTCTAGTGATCGGGTAGGCTGTGTTCTCATGAATGTGAAGAGTCTCAGTGATGTCACTGGTCTCTTGATGGATAGGCTGTGTTCTCATGAATATGAAGAGTCTCGGTAATGCCGGTGATAGGCTGTGTTTCCAATATTATGAAATATAAGATACTTTTTAAAAGTTTAACAAAATTGCTTTTTGCTTCAACTGTTGCAGTGTGTTTGCATGTGTAAAACTATCACATACAGTATAAAACTGTCATATAGGCAGTACTCTTAGTTTATACATTTTTTTTTTTTGTTTAATAACAGCCTTTACCTGACACTGGCATTCAGTTACCTGGTTGGTGAATGCCGCATTCCTTGAAATCCCAGGATTAAACCTCATATGGAAAAATAAATAAAACATTTTATAGATGCACCGCTTCCCCCAGAGTGGTCTTTTCCCAGAATTCCATTTGATACAGGGCTATTGATGCCGAGGTTTATGGCCTGTGCACCGCCATAATGACGCGATTCTGTGAGCCTCAGTGAACTGGATATACATGGGGTGTCAGAATTCACTAAGGGACCTGCGGAGAAAGTCACTTCTTTAACAAATGCCAATGAAGATGGCCGATGGCTGAAACATAGTTTTATGAGTTTCTTAAACCGGAGTTGGGCGAACCCCTTGGGGCTCATTAGGGGCCCCAGTAATCTGAATGAGACAAAATACTGTAATAAACTGAATTGGTTTATAGGCGTTTATGAACACGGTGAAATAAGAAAATACAAAGCTAGCTGTCGTGCGGTAGATGGTAATTATAAGATGTTGCGCCGGTATAGCCGGGAGTTTCTAGACTTACACGTTATGCTTTATACTTTTTATCCCTTCTTTGCTTTTGGGGCTCCTACTCGTCATAGCATGGCGTTTCCTTTGGGGAAAGTGAGTCTTTTGGGAATGCAAATAGGTAAATTAAGCAGGAACACACGTAGAGTGCCACAGCAGCTCTATATAAAATGCACTCAATGAACAATGTATAATTTCACTCATAAGCTTTGTTACAAAGTTTCTTATTGAAAATTTCAAGGACGTTTTGTTAAAGTAGATTTAAAAGAGATTTATGGTATTTTTTTTTTTTTTTCAGAATCATACTTACCTAGGTGGATGCTGCATCTGTCCCCCGCCGGCTCTAAGACTGAGAACCGAGCGATCAAACAACCGCCAATCGATTGATTCTCATGGCTCCGTGAGCAGAGAGCTGATGACTGTCAGTCACCGGCGGGTCCAGGCATGTGGGCGGATGCCATTTTCAGGATCTAGCCTGAGCCTGGACTGACTCCGTGACATCAGCAGACAGCAGAATTCATGTGCTGAAAACGGGTCACAGGAATGCAGAACGTACTGCGCTCCTGTGATCCATAAGAAGAGTACAGACAAACAAGCTTTGGCTATACTTCTCCTTTAACCTCTAAGCCTGGGTTCACACTAGAATGTGAATCAAACAGGAATACGCACCGTGTTCCTGTGTGATTCACAATGTGAACCACAGGTGTTCTGTGAACAGAACACCTGTGCATCCCTGTGTGGGTAATGGGTAAACGCTGCCCTGCATGGGGCACGGATGTGAGGGAGGCCTTAGTCAGAGGTCTGCAAACTACAGCCTGTAGGCCACATCCAGCTTGCTACAAGATTTTATCTTGTCCGTAGTACCTCTCCATGAACATACCCCGGCTGGATGTGGATGTGCCAGTCTGTGTATCCCAGTACAATAATAGGAAGATCGGCGCATCTGCTGCCAGCCAGCTGTAACCCTCCTGCAGGCCCCTGCACAGATTCTTCCCTTCCCTCTTCCATGGTTGGGTGAAAGGATCGCTGGCTCTCCCCCAGAATTTACAGGAGGACTGGACCTGCACTTCCTGGCTTCTGCCCTGCTGCTCTGCCACCTGAAGGGTGAATGGGGACTCTGCTAGCACACCTGGATGTGGGGGGCGGGGGCGGGGGTCGCTTCGGTGGGTACACATGCATGTGAAGGGGGACTGTGCTAGGGACCCATGAATTTAAGAGGGTGCTTTGCTCACAAACATGAATGTAAGGGGGGGGGGGGCTCTGCTGGAACACATGGATATAAGGGGAACCTATGCTGGCACATATGGATGTAAAGTGGGGACTCTGCTGGGCACACATGGGTGTAAGAGGGCACTTTGCTGGGCACACATGGGTGTAAGGGGGACTCTGCTAGGCACACATGGATGTAAGGGGGGACTCTGCTGGGCACAAATGAATGTGAGGGGGGACTCTGCTGGGCACACATGGATGTAAGGGGGGACTCTGCTGGGCACACATGGATGTAAGGGAGGACTCTGCTGGGCACACATGGATGTAAGGTAGGACTCTGCTGGGCACACATGGATGTAAGGTAGGACTCTGCTGGGCACACATGGATGTAAGGGGGGACTCTGCTGGGCACACATGGATGTAAGGGGGGACTCTGCTGGGCACACATGGATGTAAGGGGGGACTCTGCTGGGCACACATGGATGTAAGGGGGGGACTCTGCTGGGCACACATGGATATAAGGTGGAGACTGCTGGGCATTCCTGAATGTAAGGGGGGACTCTTATGGGCATTCCTGGATGTAAACTGTTTTTTTTTTTTTGGCCCATGAATATTTGTAAAATATAAAATGTGTCACTAGTACTGAAAAGCTTGTAGACCCCCATGAAACACATCTTTGATGTAATGAAGGAATTGGATGTTTTTTTAAACACTATGACCCCAATTTGTTTCTAGACACACCTCACATTCCTATGGCACCTCTCCCATTCAATCTATTGACGGAATTTTGTTCCTTCTCAAACAAAGGAATTGCTTGCCATAGGGCTGTGTGCTTGCATGGCCTCACACAGTGTTGCAGCAGCCAGCTGGGAGCGCGCATGAAAGGGTGGCTCTAGTAGGGAAAGGAGCCACCCTAAATCTGGATTTTGCGGCAGTTGCTCGGGGGACTCATTCCGATAGAAAAGAAGACTTAACCTCCAGCAGCAGCGTGTTATACTCAGGTAACGCCACAGTATTTTAAATAGTTAAAAAAAAAATTCTCCTCTAATATCACTTTAATCCGGAGCGAAATGAAACAAGTCAGCTCGTGTGACGCATCGAATGTTTAATGTGTAAAGATGACCTTACACTTTCAGGACTGAAGTAAATGGAACTCGCTCTACAAACTCCCCTTGTAAAGTTTCCGAGCCAAAATTGTAACTAGCTGGACTTTTTATGCAAAAAAAAAAAAAAAGAAATCCCTCTTTCCGCAGCTATTTAAAGTAGCCGCAACCAGATGTGATATGATTAATTAATGTTCTCATTCACATTAGGGTCTGATTAGAAGCCAAACGAATGACCGTTCCTCTCCTCCTGGGTTCTCTGGCGGTATTTAGTGGAGGCGAGTAATGATAGACCTTATGATGGCAGACGGGATTTATCAGGCTCGCTTACAGATGCCATTTATTCATGACGGCCTTAGGGGGGGAGAGGGAAAACACTCACCGGAGGAGGAGGTTATGGCTTATACAAAGCAGAATGAGATCATACGACCATATTTATAAAGCACAAAAATAGCTTCGTAATGATCTGTTTGTGGGGATTCGGCTTGGGAGATGTCTTAAAGGGGAACTCCATGTTCTCTCCAAAAAAAAAAAGGGGGGAAGCTTCCTAGTCGCTCAGACATTTAATCCAATATTCGTTTTATAATCTCAGGCTGCATCGCTGGAAAACTTTACAGCTGAACTCCAAGCAGACAGTTAGAATTCCATACACCATATTGTCAAAAGTATTGGGATTTGTAAATATTTTCTTCTATCTTTTCATGTGACAACACTGAAGAAATGACACTTTGCTACAATGTAAAGTAGTGAGTGTACAGCTTGTATAACAGTGTAAATTTGCTGTCCCCTCAAAATAACTCAACACACAGCCATTAATGTCTAAACCGCTGGCAACAAAAGTCAGTACACCCCTAAGTGAAAATGTCCAAAATGGGCCCAATTAGCCATTTTCCCTCCCCGGTGTCATGTGACTCGTTAGTGTTACAAGGTCTCAGGTATGAATGGGGAGCAGGTGTGTTAAATTTGGTGTTATCGCTCTCACTCTCTCATACTGCTCACTGGAAGGTCTACATGGCACCTCATGGCAAAGAACTCTCTGAGGATCTGAAAAAAAGAATTGTTGCTCTACATAAAGATGGACTAGGCTATAAGAAGATTGCCAAGACCCTGAAACTGAGCTGCAGCACGGTGGCCAAGACCATACAGCGGTTTAACAGGACAGGTTCCACTCAGAACAAGCCTCGCCATGGTCCACCAAAGAAGTTGAGGTCACGTGCTCAGCGTCATATCCAGAGGTTGTCTTTGGGAAATAGACATATGAGTGCTGCCAGCATTGCTGCAGAGGTTGTAGGGGTTGGGGGTCAGCCTGTCAGTGCTCAGACCATACGCCGCACACTGCATCAAATTGGTGTGCATGGCTGTCATCCCAGAAGGAAGCCTCTTCTAAAGATGATGCACAAGAAAGCCCGCAAATGGTTTGCTGAAGACAAGCAGACTAAGACCATGGATTACTGGAACCATGTCCTGTGGTCTGATGAGACCTTATTTGGTTCAGATGGTGACAAGCGTGTGTGGGGGCAACCAGGTGAGGAGGACAAAGAGAAGTGTGTCTTGTCTACAGTCAAGCATGGTGGTGGGAGTGTCATGGTCTGGGGCTGCATGAGTGCTGCCGGCACTGGGGGGCTACAGATCATTGAGGGAACCATGAATGCCAACATGTACTGTGACATAATGAAGCAGAGCATGATCCCCTCCCTTCAGAGACTGGGCCGCAGGGCAGTATTCCAACATGATAACCACCCCAAACACACCTCCAAGACAACCACTGCCTTGCTAAAGAAGCTGAGGGTAAAGGTGATGGACTGGCCAAGCATGTCTCCAGACCTAAACCCTATTGATCATCTGTGGGGCATCCTCAAACGGAAGGTGGAGGAGCGCAAGGTCTCTAACATCCACCAGCTCCGTGATGTCATCATGGAGGAGGGGAAGAGGACTCCAGTGCCAACCTGTGAAGCTCTGGTGACCTCCATGCCCAAGAGGGTTAAGGCAGTGCTGGAAAATAATGGTGGCCACACAAAATATTGACAAGTTGAGCTCAATTTGGACATTTTCACTTAGGGGTGTACTCACTTTTGTTGCCAGCGGTTTAGACATTAATGGCTGTGTTGAGTTATTTTGAGGGGACAACAAATTTACACTGTTATACAAGCTGTACACTCACTACTTTACATTGTAGCCATGGTCAGCCTGCTGGGGAGGAAGTTGTCGGGTGGAAGAACTGAGATGATGGAGTGTTAGACTGTTGTGGCCTTTGAGGGAACCACCTTGATTGTATGGATTGTATGGCTGAATTTGCATCGCATTCGGACCAAAATCGTGCAGGACCCTTTTTTTGGTCCGCACCAGTGTTCACACCCATGCGATCAGATTCCTGTCCGAATTGACAGTTCGCACTGCGATATGCAAACCAATCTGGGGGGTGTCGTTAACTTTCTATTGACACCCACAGAGATTCGCATAGCGCAGTGTGAAACCCCGGCAGGTGAAATCCGATGTGGGAACCCGTACTGGATACGCACGGGGTTTCTCACATCGCAGCATTGTGAACCAAGCCTTAAAAGGATGAAGACCCTGCCACTTTCCTCAGAGCATTACAGGTGCAGCAGCTGATTGATAATCAAGCGACAACTCCCATTAGACTCACTTCTGTACATGAACACAGACAAACACACAGGGATTTCTTCAGAATAACAAAAGGTAGGAATCTGCAACAAAGTTTGTCAAAATCCTTGTAATGTACATAGATCACCCAGAGGGGAATGTTTTTTTCTCAACAAAAGTGGAGTTACTCTTCAAGGGCCTTTTAAAATTCAGCCAATGGTTCTTAGTGCTGTTAAGAAATGCCAGTCATTATCAGGTTCTCCAGTGCATTCTATTGTGAGTCTAACAACATCCAATGCTGGAGCCCTGGAGAAGGGGAAGGTTTTCCCTAAACATGTTATTATTATTATTATCATTATTCAGGATTTATATAGCGCCAACAGTTTACGCAGCGCTTTACAACAAAAAAAGGGAGACAATACAGTTATAATACAAGAGGATTAAGAGGGCCCTGCTCAGAAGAGCTTACAATCTATTAGGGTGGGGCAGGTGGTACAAAAGGTTGTAACTGTGGGGAATGAGCTGATGGAAGTGGTAAAAGATTAGTTGGAGACCTGATAGGCTTTCCTGAAGAGATGAGTTTTCAGGGATCGCCTGAAGGTAGCCAGAGTAAGGAATAGCTGGACAGGTGGAGGTAGCGAGTTCCAAAGGATGGAAGAGGCTCTGGAGAAATCCTGGAGACAAGCATGGGAGGAGGAGACAAGAGAGCTTGAGAGTAGGAGGTCTTGAGAAGAGCGGAGAGGACGATTTGGGTGATATTTGGATTTGTGGTTAGTATTTTGAATTTAATTCGCTGGGTGGCTGTATTGATGCTGTTAACCCATAAACCTTTTTGGTCAGAGTTTCTCAACCAGGGCTCCATGGAACCATGGTTCCTCCAAAGGTTGCTAGGGGTTCCTTGAGCAATGAGCAATTCTTGCCTCTCAGATAAGTTCCCACTGACACTGTTAAACGTTTTAGCAATCTTTAAGGGGGGGGGGGGGGGGGGGATTCTTCTCAATGACCACAAGTGTAAGGAGCAATCTTCCCACTGACCATCACACTAATGTATAATTCATGAGATGTACTGTAGATATGGTCATTTTTTGCAGGGGTTCCCTGAGACACAAACGTTATTTCAAGGGTTCTTCTGTGCTTAAAAGGTTGAGAAAGTCTACTTTAGATGATATGAACTTTTGTACTAGGTGCTCCTCAATACCCATACAAGAGTTTAATATCTGATGAGCGATTCCTTTGTTGTGATCAGAGAGGACCAGTAAAAGGTCCGTATCCACTATGCTTCCACCACAGATCTGCTTCCTTGAAAGAAAAAGCACTCCATTCTATATCCAGCAGAACCAATTTTCACTTCTATCGGACCAGTGCTATCTCACACACACAGCAGACTTCTATTGTTCCCTATCAGGTCCGTTCACACCACCAAGAGAAGAAGGTATGCACCTTCAGTGGGTGAACTAACCTGGACTGCGGTGGGGGTTTAGCTGTGCGGTATATTGTTATGTCATTTTCTTTCACTGCCGTTATCTGACACCTGAATTCTATATTTCTTCTCATAATTTACAGCTATAAAATGTGTTAATTAAGCAGTATGTGAATATAGAGGCACCGTGTGAAGTGGGTGGTGGAGGAACTGTCATATAATGTTAGGTTTTGATGGTGCTCCCATCACTTTGCATTAATAACAATGTCATGTACACAAATAGACAAGACAGAGCTGCATTTCTTAAGCTTTTTTTCAGTGGTGGCACCCCATAATGTATGCAAAATCTCGTGGCACCCCAGTCTAAAATGTAAGAAATCTAAACCTAAGACAAGGCACACAACTGATTTTTATTAAATAAACTTCACACCAGAGCCCATCATCACATTAGAGGTCCCCCCATACCATCAGAGGTCCCTCAATCACATCAGAGGTTCCCCTATCACATCAGAGGTTCCCCCATCACATCAGAGGTCCCTCCATCACATCAGAGGTCCCTCCATCACATCAGAGGTTCCCCCATCACATCATAGGTCCTCCCATCACATCAGAGGCCCTCCCATCACATCAGAGATCCTCCCATCACATCAGAGGTTTGAGTAAATTAACTTCACATCAGAGCCCACCATCACATTAGATGTCCCGCCATCACAAGTCCTCCATCACATCAGAGGCCCCCGTTCATATCAGAGGTCCCCCCCATCACATCAGAGGTGCTCCTATCACATCAGAGGTCCCCCCTTTACATCAGAGGTCCTCCCATCACATCAAAGCCCCTCCTTCACATCAGAGGTCTTCCCATCAGATCAGAGATCTTCCGATCACATCAGAGGTCCTCCTATCACATCAGAGCCCCTCCTTCACATCAGAGCCCCTCCTTCACATCAGAGCTCTCTCCATCACATCACAGGTCCCCCATCACATCAGAGTCCCTCCTTCACATCAAAGGTCCTCCTAAACCTCAGAGCCCCTCCTTCACATCAGAGGTCCCCCCATCACATCAGAGGTCCTCACATCACATCAGAGGTCCCCCATAACATCAGAGCGCCTCCTTCACATAAGAGGTCCTCCCATCACATCAGAGCTCCTCCTTCACATCGGAGGTCCCCCATCACATCAGAGCCCCTGCTTCACATCAGAGGTCCCCATCAATATATTGATTCACTATCATTTAATGCCTTTACCGTCCTTATGTTATGTACTTATGCTCTTCCACTTTTGCAGATTCATACTTACCTTGGTGGATGCAGCATCGGTCCGATGCTGAATCTGTCCCCCGCTGGCTCTAACACTGAGAAGCGAATGATCAAACAGTGCCAATCGCTCGGTTTTTCACAGCTCCCTGAGCAGAGAGCTAGTGATTGTCATTCATCAGCTCTCTGCTCTGCCCCCTCTCGCTCACTGGAGTGCTGGGCTGTGGAGGGGTCGGGAGCGGCTGATTCAGGCTCTCGGTGCCTTGCAGAGAAGCGGAACTGGGTGCCGGTCCAGGCTTTTGGGGGGATCCCGACTTCATTGTCACGATCCTTCCTGAGCCTGGACCAGCTCTGTGACGTCAGCAGACAGCGGGCTTCAGTGGGTCACAGGAGTGCAGAACGAACTGCAGCTGGAGGAGATGGAGGAACATAAGGATTTCAAGTGAAACCACACTTCTGAAAATTTGGCACAATTATCAAGTAGGATGGCTGATAATTCCTCCAGCAAACTTATCTTTTATAGTTTACCAAAGAAATTGGGTAATTTATAGCAATATACTTTAGTGTACTTTTTACTGAAATTTTCGCTTGATCAAACGGTGTGCTAATACTGTGTGACATTAAAATGTTTGGGGGTTTTAACTACTCTTCAGGCCTAAAATTAACTTTTAAAAAGTTAAAAAGTTTATGATATGGGGGGGGGGGGGGTGTCCAAGATGGCCATCTGAGTGGCCACACATTCAGGAGCTCTGCTGGTACTACCTGAAATCCTGCTTCTTCTGGGCAATATTACCATCGGCGGAGTGGGGATTACACGCAGATAAGATGCCGCTCTTTCAGGGCAGCCGCGGGCAAGGGGAAGAAGCTCAGATTCTTGCAGATTGAGAAGGTACGGACCCCGTCCCCCCACGTGTTGAGCGCCGCACCAGTCCACTATGGCGTCGCAGATGGAGCCTCCAGAGCCTCAGGAGCCAGATGCCTCTCCTCATCCCAGCTTTTTCGCTGACATAATGTCGGCAATAGCCCTGTGCCAGGCCACTCTCACTGCAAAGATAGGGGCAGTGCAACTTGATATGGGTGTAATGAGGCAGGAAGTGGATAAGCTTCGGTCTCGTGTCTCAGAGACGGAGCAACGGATAAGCCTCACGGAAGACACTGTCACGGAGCATTCGTTTGCCCTTAACAGCCTGCAAATGAAGATGAAAGCACTGGAATACAAAGCAGACGATGTGAAGAACCGCAATAGGAGAAATAATCTATATATCGTGGGCCTGGCCGAGGGAGTGGAGGGCGCCAATCCTGTTGTGTTTGTGGAGGATCTACTGCGTACTCTGCTGCCGAAAGCTCAATTCTCTCCCTACTTTACTGTAGAGAGAGTACACCGTGTTCCACCAAGGCCGGGCATCCTGGGGGCCCCACAGCGCATTTTCATCATGCGGCTTCTGAATTTCCAGGACAGAGATGAGGTACTTTGTGCGACTAGGGTGCAGGGAGAAGTCAGCTATTAATATGGCAAGCTACTTATATTCCCTGACTACTCCATTGAGACGCAGAAACTCAGGAAGTTCTTTGATCAGGTGAAGTCAGCATTGTGGGCCCGCAACATTCGGTATAGTGTCCTGTTTCCCGCTCGCTTGAGGGTCCAAGATGAAGAGTCAGTTCACTTCTTCACCTCCCCGCGCGAGGCCTCGGCTTGGATTGATACCCTGCCACCTCATCGCTGTTCGGCATGGAGGTGAGGTGTCCTACCTCCAACTTATTTCTCTGGATCTCTAATCACCCTGCATTGTGAGGTCCCCTCCCCCCTTCTTTTTTCTGCGGATGACTGCAGTTGTTGGGGATACCTCACATTGTTTTGCACCATTGTGCTAGTAACCTACCTGGTCTTCAACTGTTCAAGGTTTGTGCCCCTGCTTGCAGGTGTTTGTTTTTTTTGTTTTTTTCACACGAAGATGTGAATTACCTCTCCACTTGGGAGGTCCTCTCATCGGGTCATATTGAGTCTATGATCCCCCATTGATCCTACTACCTGGCTCAGACTTACATGTGATCCTGCTCAGGAGGAATACAATTTTTAAATTTATACAAGCATAACCATATGCAGATTGAGTGCCAGCATCTCTATGGTACTGAAGCTGCTTCTTTCAGTGGGCCAATCCATCTGGTTCACGTCCCTCTAGGGTTGTTCTAACTGACTGGTGGTTCTGGGTTTCATGCTCTCCATGTTTGTGATTGGGGTGCAGGGGGTGGGTTTGTTGGCTCCTCAGGGATTGGGGAAGTTTGGGAATGCTGTTCTGTTCTCTTTTTGTTATTTTCTATAATTCAGTTTGTGTGGTGCTTGATGCTCTTTTTTCTGACTTATGCCCTGGAATACTGCATTGCTTACTACTAATCTTGCTGCATAGTGTATCATGTGGGGTACATCTGCCATCCGGTATCTCTCTTTTGCCATTGGCGACATGTGTTACTTTAATCCTATCACTGTTATCTGTACGCATTTACCTATTTCTCAGCTCACTATATCATGGAATGTCCAAGGCTTTAACTCGGCAGTGAAATGGTCCCTAGTCTTTAAAATTTCTCCGGAAGTACAAACCGCATGTCTGCATATTGCAGGAGTCTCACCTTCAGGGCTCCAAAATTAACGAACTCCGGCGACCCTGGGTTAATAAACATTTTCACGCGACCTACTCCAATTACGCCCAGGGTGTAAGTATTCTAATCTGGAAAACCCTGCCTTTTCGAGTACTGGAGGTGCGTACTGACCCGGATGGGAGATATCTCATGCTTCATGCTAGTGTATATGACAAAAAGATGGTTCTGGTGGGATTGTATTTGCCCCCTCCAGCTTCAGTTACTATACTAAATGACATCATGACCATGGCATTGAGTTATGACACTATATCAGCTATATTTCTGATGGGTGACTTTAACATGGTTCCTTGCCCAGGCCTGGATAGACTGCAGGGGGTGACATGGGGTACTTCTGCGTTGATGCAATGGGCCTCCACTTTTGCTTTGACAGATGCGTGGCGGCATCTGCATCCAGATGCTAGAGAATACACTTGTCACTCTGCCACCTTTAAATCCCTTTCACGGTTGGATCTGGCTTTTTCCTCTTCTGACGGCCTCCGCTGGGTTACTGAGGCGTGCATACTCCCACGGGGGTGTCGGATCATGCACCACTTAGCTTAACTCTCTCTCGGTCAACACCACCAGCAGTTAGGCTACAGATTTTGGGCAACGGATGATCGGTTACAAGAATAAATCACAGATCCTGTATGCAACTATTAAAAATATTGAGTCTCCCATGATACAATGGGATTCTTTTAAGGCATGGGTCAGAGGTGCGTATATATCTCGCATTGCGAAGCTTCAGAGAGAGGGGTCTCGCTCATTGGAATTTCTGGAGGCTGAGGCAGCTGGGTTGGAGGCAGACTATGCCTCCTCTCCAACTCCAGCTAGGCATCGGGTCTGGCAGAGGACTCTGAGACAGCATTGTTGGACTCTGAGAAAGCGTTTGACTCGGTAGAGTGGGTATATCTATGGGAGGTTCTGAGGTGATATGGCTTTGGCCCCAAGTACCTCCACTGGCTTAGGATGCTCTACAGGGCACCCAGGGCAAGGGTCCGCACCAACGAATTCCCTTCTTCGAATAGAGAATACTAAAAAGGCCTTGTTTTACTCTCAGCAAGAAGTCTTTGAACATAGTGGTAAAAATGGGAGGTTGTTTTCATGGTTGTCAAAAAGCCAAAGTCCCACAACTCGCATTGCTAGTGTACGGGATGTTGATGGACACTTGCTAGTGGCCCCAGACCTTATTAATCTAAGAATGTGCCTCTTATAGGCCTATCTCATTCTTAAATGTTGATGAGAAAATCCTAGCAAAAGTGCTAGCTATTTGCCTATCTACTGTCATTGAAGATCTGATACATGTTGATCAAATGGCATTCATGCTGGGTAAGGGAACAGACATTAACTTGCGACGCCTATTCTTAAACCCCTCTATACCACACGACAATTAAGGCACAAGAGTCATCGAATCACTGGACGCTGAGAAAGCATTTGACTTGGTAAAGTGGATATATCTATGGGAGGTTCTGAGGTGATATGGCTTTGGCCCCAAGTACCTCCACTGGCTTAGGATGCTCTACAGGGCACCCAGGGCAAGGGTCCCCACCAATGATTGGCTGTCTGAAATGTTCACTCTCCATAGAAGTACGTGGCAGGGATGCCCTCTGTCCCCCTCCCTGTTTGCCATGGCCCTGGAGCCCCTGTCAATTCTAATTAGGGAATCATCTAGGGTCAGGGGCTTGAGGGTGGAACACCTGGAGGAGAAACTATCCCTATACCCGGACGACGCCTTATTATATCTGGATGATACGGGTCTGACACTTTCAGCATCCTTAAAAACTTTCGACAAGTTCGGTACTTTTTCAGGAATAAGCATTAATTGGTCCAAATCTATCCTTTTCCCAATAGACGACAGAGCAGGTCATGCGGCCCCATCCTCTCCACTACAGTGGGTTGAGAAATTTAGATACTTGGGTGTGCAGGTAACCAGACGAATGATAATAATTGTAGGAAGCAACTTGACCCTAACAACACTGATGTCTCTGTAAGTTGTTATACTATGTGCCATGTCCTGAAACTAGATAAATACTACCTCTAGTGGGTAGTGCGTCCATAATGGTCATCTCTTTATGCCTATACCTCAGTTGTATTACTCAATGCAAATGGCAATGTTGATGTACTGACTTTCCATCTTATATCATTTGGAATCTGTATTCTTTCAATAAAGCACCATTGTTTGTTAAGAAAAAAAAGTGATAGAACTTTTATGCAATTTTTCCTTTAGGTGGAGTCACTGAGGTTTCCACCGGTTGGAGCTGCAGCTTCTCGGCATGCCGTGTGCCAGGAGAAGGTCCTGTGGAGGAACAGACCAGGAGAAGTGACAAGTGAAAAACACAAGAGCACCAAGACCGCGTCCAACACTAACACTTAATATTCCAGGAGCTGCAGACCTGCTTTCTCTAACAATCTGTCAGATTCCAGCGCAGACACTACCAAACCTGCCGCGTCTGCACCAATGTCGTTCCTGTTGCTCTCGGCTGTGTCTAATGCTGGATATATACGGGCTGGTTTAGCAGCTAAAGAAAGATGGTTCAGCATTGTATGCTATGGCTAGAGAGAACGTTAGGATGCCATTTGCATGCCAAGATATTTTTCCAGTACCTGCTTTTTATTCGGTCACAATAAGGTCCTAGGCACACTGAGCATCCAGCTCTGATTGCATGAGGCTCCAGCGTAGGGGTTTCCACCTGTCCAGATTTACCCGGACAGTCCGGGTTTTAAATCATGTGTCCGTGTTTCAGTCTGCCTGAAACCCAGACACATTATTCAGACCAGGCTGCGACTCCCCCAAGTAACCAACATACAAATCTGTTGCCGTAGCTGCGGGCGGCTGTATGGGGGGCAGGTTCGGCATCAATGGGGGGTGGGGCAAACATGTCAGTTAGGCCACACCCACTGTTTGCCACAGTGCGCACTGCATTACTACTCTCCTTGGTGCACTCAAAAGGTGTCCCAGGTCTTTTATAATCCTATAGTATATACTGTGAAAAACAAAATTGGCCCTGTGAAACTAAAGTGTTTGGGTTTGGCTTAAAGAAAAAGGTGGCAACCCTACTCCAGCATTTAGGTGTGGGTGGAAGGTACGGGTACACCGTCCAGCCTTGCTGCTGGCAGCCTATCAAACTCTACGAGAAGCTGACAGCTGCTGGACGGAGCACCAAGAAAAGTTCACCTCTTTTCTAAATTCCAGCTCCCCGGTGTTCCAATATACCATCAATGTACTTCGGCTGCAGGAAAATAAAAAGAATTCTTTGATTTTGAGAACAAGGCCTTACCTTAGCCTCTGCTGTATTTCTTAAAAAAGCTTCACCACTTTCCGGTATGTAGATTTGGGACGGAGAAACCAGTAAGACACAGTGAGGAGTTTACCAGATGACCTCATTAGCACACACACCCTTCACCCATCAACTGTGTGTATACAGCGTCCCCGGCATTCCTCCTGGCATGTCAATGTAGACCAGACTTTTTCAAGCAGGGTGCCCTGGAGTGCGTTCTGAATTCTTGAGGGGTGCCTTGGCAAAATGCCTAAAAATTGCTCCAAATTGCCCAAAAATTGTGTACAAGCCAACAGGTGGATCAAAACTTGCTTTTTTATTACACAAAGCCAAAAGGTATTTATTGTGCAACGTTACAACCATAGGCTGCCCTCTGCGTGACAAGCGGAAACGCTCCAGAACGCCCCCAAAAAAATAACCATGTACAGGAACGCAAGTTCCCGCCATGTGAAGATGTGAATGGGGCTTGACAGCTGAGTGTACAAGCCTATGTACCTGTATAAAAATGACCATGCACTATGCAATCTGATTGTACAATCACTACAGTTTCCTTTAGATTTACTAGAACTGTGGAACAGAAGGAACCCACCTGAACAATCTATCGATTTGTATCAGATCAGGCAGGCCCCTTACACTGCATAGCTGATGGTAGATCTATAGGATATTGTACAATCAGATTGTAATGTGTATGGTGACCATAAGGGTGCTTTCACACGAGTGTTATGGTTGTTTTTATCAGTTCAGTCAAGTTTTTTCAAAGGGCCCCTTTCACACGGACTTTCCGATCAGGTCCGCCTGTCAGTTTTTCAGGCGGACCTGATCGGACACTCCATTCAGCCCTATGGAGTGGCGGATGTCAGCGGTGACACGTCCACTGACACCCACTGCCAACCGACCGGATGGGATTGGATGAAAACGTACAGGGGGTCCATTTTCATCCGATCTCCCCATAGAGGAAAGCAGGACTCTGACAAGTCCGTCTCTGCACAGTGAGCGAAGATGGACCTGTCATGAGGTAAGTGAGAGATAAGAACATTGGGATTGCGGGACCAGAAACTTTATTACAAAAGGATTCTGTTTATTCTGAAAAGTGAAATTCTACCCGAAATGGTGAATTTAGCCTTTGGGCTGGGTTCACACTGGTGCGATGTCAGACATCGCATGTGATTTGCACCCCACTGCTGTACAGATCACATGTGATGTCTATGCAATGCGAATTCAGCCATACAACAATTGCCTAATAAAGGGGACCCTGCACAACTTGAAACATCACATAATAAGATCAACAAAAATAGATATTGGAATGATATCCTGGTGTTTGGACGACATCCTTGCATGCAAAGAGGTCAATCACCGAGCACAGGAATCTCCTAACCTCCCCAAAATATGAGAATGACAAACAGTAAGAAAATCAACCCCACAATAAACGTCTCTTATTTGTTTACCCAAGTGTCAGTGTGTCATTGTTCTGGGACCCCCCAAGTGTCAGTGTGTCATTGTTCTGGGACCCCCCAAGTGTCAGTGTGTCATTGTTCTGGATCCCCCAAATGTCAGTGTTATTGTTCTGGGACCCCCAAGTGTCAGGGTGTCATTGTTCTGGGACCCCCAAGTGTCAGGGTGTCATTGTTCCGGGACCCCCAAGTGTCAGTGTGTCATTGTTCTGGGACCCCCAAGTGTCAGTGTGTCATTGTTCTGAGACCCCCAAGTCTCAGTGTGTCATTGTTCTAGGACCCCCAAGTGTCAGTGTACAATTGTTCTAGACTCCCAAGTGTCAGGGTGTCATTGTTCTGAGACCCCCAAGTCTCAGTGTGTCATTGTTCTAGGACCCCCAAGTGTCAGTGTACAATTGTTCTAGACTCCCAAGTGTCAGGGTGTCATTGTTCTGGGACCCCCAAGTGTCAGTGTGTCATTGTTCTGGGACCCCCCAAGTGTCAGGGTGTCATTGTTCTGGGACCCCCAAGTGTCAGTGTGTCATTGTTCTGGGACCCCCCAAGTGTCAGGGTGTCATTATTCTGGGACCCCCAAGTGTCAGGGTGTCATTGTTCCGGGACCCCCATGTGTCAGTGTGTCATTGTTCTGGGACCCCCAAGTGTCAGTGTGTCATTGTTCTGGGACCCCCAAGTGTCAGGGTATCATTGTTCTGGGACCCCCAAGTGTCAGTGTGTCATTGTTCTGAGACCCCCAAGTGTCAGTGTGTCATTGTTCTGAGACCTCCAAGTCTCAGTGTGTCATTGTTCTAGGACCCCCAAGTGTCAGTGTGTCATTGTTCTGGGACCCCAAGTCTCAGTGTGTCATTGTTCTAGGACCCCCAAGTGTCAGTGTGTCATTGTTCTAGGACCCCCAAGTGTCAGTGTGTCATTGTTCTGAGACCTCCAAGTCTCAGTGTGTCATTGTTCTAGGACCCCCAAGTGTCAGTGTGTCATTGTTCTGGGACCCACAAGTGTCAGTGTGTCATTGTTCTGGACCCCCAAGTGTCAGTGTGTCATTGTTCTGGGACCCCAAGTGTCAGTGTGTCATTATTATTATTATTATACAGGATTAATATAGCGCCAACAGTTTACGTAGCGCTTTACAACTTGAGGGTAGACAGTACAAATATAATACACTTTAATACAGAAGGAATCAGAGGGCCCTGCTCCTTAGAGCTTACAATCTAAAAGGGAAGGTCAAGAGGTACAAGAGGTAATAACTGTGGGTGATGTGCTGATTGAGAAGATAAATGTACAGTTGTTAGGTGGGGGCCAGATAGGCTTCTCTGTAGAGATGAGTTTTCAGGGATTGTCTGAAAGTGGATAAAGTAGGAGAAAATCGGACGGGTTGGGGTAGAGCATTCCAGAGGATGGGGGAGGCTCTGGAGAAGTCCTGGAGGCGAGCATGGGATGAGGTGACAAGGGAGTTTGAGAGCAGGAGGTCTTGGGAGGAGCGAGGAGAACGATAAGGTTGGTATTTTGAGACTAGGTTAGAGATGTAGCTGGGGGCCAGGTTGTGGATGGCTTTGTAAGTTATAGTTAGTATCTTGAATTTAATTCGGTGACTGAGTGGCAGCCAATGGAGGGATTGGCAGAGGGGTGTAGCAGACGCTGATTTGTGAGGTGGATGAGCCTAGCAGCAGGGTTCAAGACGGACTGAAGTGGGGATAGCCTATTTAGAGGTAAACCAATGAGGAGGGAGTTGCAGTAGTCGAGGCGAGAGATGACCAGGGAGTGGATTAGAAGCTTTGTGGTGTCATTGGTTAGGAAGGGGCGTATCTTGGAGATGTTGCGGAGATTGAGGTGGCAAATTTTGGATAGTGATAGAATGTGGGGTCGAAAGGTTAGTTCAGAGTCCAGGATTACACCTAGGACCTTGGCGTGGGGAGATGGGTTGATAGTTGAGCCGTTGATATTGACGGGGAAATCAGGGGAAGTGGCACCTGAGGGAGGAAATATCATGAGCTCGGGTTTGGATAGGTTGAGTTTGAGGAAGTGATGTGACATCCAGGCTGATATGTCTGCTAGTAAGTTGGTGATGGGTGAGGAGACAGATGGAGAGAGCTGGGGGGGTGGAGAGATAGATTTGGGTGTCATCATCGTAGAGATGATATTTAAAGCCGTGGGAGGCAATCAACTGACCCAAGGAGGTGGTGTAGATTGAGAAAAGTAGAGGTCCAAGAACAGAACCTTGGGGGACCCCAACGGAAAAAGGAAGAGGAGAGGAGGAAGTAGAGTTGTAAGTGACACTGAAGGAGCGGTGGGATAGGTAGGATGAGAACCAACGAGGAGTACAGTCACGGAGACCAAAGGAGTGGAGTTTATTGAGAAGGAGGGGATGGTCCACTGTGTCAAAGGCAGCAGAGAGATCCAGGAGAAGTAGTACAGAATAGTGTCCACTGGTTTTAGCCATTAGTAGGTCATTTGAGAGTTTTAGGAGAGCAGTTTCCGTGGAGTGTTGAGGGCGAAATCCGAACTGAAGGGGATCAAGAAGTTTATTCATGGTCAGATGGTCGCTTAGTCGGTTGTAGACCAGTCTTTCAAGAAGTTTGGAGGAGAAGGCAAGTAAGGAGATGGGGCGTAGGTTGTTGATATTGGTGGGGTCCAGTGAGGGCTTTTTAAGTATGGGGGTGACTAGCACATGTTTTAGAGAGTTTGGGAAGATGCCACAAGAGAGGGAGAGGTTGAAAATGTGAGTTAGAGAGTGTAGATTCGAGTCAGAGGGTGAGCGTAGCATTTGCAAGGGAGCAGGATCCAGGGGGCAGGTGGTTAGATGAGTGTTGGATAAAAGGGAGTCATTGTTCTGGGACCCCAAGTGTCAGTGTGTCATTGTTCTGGGACCCCCAAGTGTCAGTGTGTCATTGTTCTGGGACCCCCAAGTGTCAGTGTGTCATTGTTCTGTACCCCCAAGTGTCAGTGTGTCATTGTTCTGGGACCCCCAAGTGTCAGTGTGTCATTGTTCTGGACCCCCAAGTGTCAGGGTGTCATTGTTCTGGACCCCCAAGTGTCAGTGTGTCATTGTTCTGTGACATCCAAGTGTCAGTGTGTCATTGTTCAGGGATCCCCCAGTTGTCAGGGTGTCATTGTTCTGGGACCCCCAAGTGTCAGTGTGTCATTATTCTGGGACCCCCAAGTGTCAGCGTGTCATTGTTCTGGGACCCCCAAGTGTCAGTGTGTCATTGTTCTGGGACCCCCAAGTGTCAGCGTGTCATTGTTCTGGGACCCCCAAGTGTCAGCGTGTCATTGTTCTGGGACCCCCAAGTGTCAGCGTGTCATTGTTCTGGGACCCCCAAGTGTCAGTGTGTCAATGTTCTGGGACCCCCAAGTGTCAGTGTGTCATTGTTCTGGGACCCCCAAGTGTCAGCGTGTCATTGTTCTGGACCCCCAAGTGCAGAGGCGGCTCTAGGCTTTGTGAGGCCTTAGGCAAAACTTACACATGAGGCCCCACGGACTGGGACGCTCAGTGATGAGGCCGCTATTCCTCAGGCTGCGGGCAGTATCTGATTTGTCCGTCAGCTCCTAAGCCACAGAGTCCCAGTGGGGGTAGGCGGAGCCGCCGGCGTCAACTTCAGTGATTGAGAACAGGCAAATTAGGCGGCCGCGAGGCCCCTGTGAGTGTGAGGCCTTAGGCGACCGCCTAATTTGCCTAATTAGAGAGCCGCCTCTGCCCAAGTGTCAGCGTGTCATTGTTCTGAGACCCCCAAGTGTCAGCGTGTCATTGTTCTGGGACCCCCAAGTGTCAGCGTGTCATTGTTCTGGGACCCCCAAGTGTCAGCGTGTCATTGTTATGGGACCCCCAAGTGTCAGGGTGTCATTGTTCTGGGACCCCCAAGTGTCAGTGTGTCATTGTTCTGGACCCCCAAGTGTCAGGGTGTCATTGTTCTGGGACCCCCAAGTGTCAGCGTGTCATTGTTCTGGGACCCCAAGTGTCAGCGTGTCATTGTTCTGGGACCCCCAAGTGTCAGTGTGTCATTGTTCTGGGACCCCCAAGTGTCAGTGTGTCATTGTTCTGGGACCCCAAGTGTCAGCGTGTCATTGTTCTGGGACCCCCAAGTGTCAGTGTGTCATTGTTCTGGTATGCCATTATTCTTGGATCTTGAAGTGTAATATAATGAAATCACAGATCTACCTTATCCAGCAGCTCTCCACATAATTGTGTTCCTGGGTTTCCACTGACTATGTCTCTGGCATTCTCCGGTGCCCCCACCTGCAATTACAGATACTTATTTCAGCTGGTCGTACCAATTAAGATGTCCTCCAGCCAGCTCAACCCAAAAAGTGTCTCTAATATAAATTAATTAGCTATTAAGACAAGTATAGTGTTTTCCTAACCGCAGCCTGTTCCTGCAAGTCACACGGAGCCCGGCTCCCCTGTACCCGTACAGCTGGATGTTTCATTGTCTGAATTATCCGTGCATGAAATTAACAGAGAGGAAAACGAGATCATTTCACAGAGAACCCGTATTACATTCCGAGTGCCACCAATACCGCTTTAACCCCTGTGATCCGGGCTGAGTGCCAACGCTACAGAACAGCCTGACTTTTCACCAAGAGTGACATCACCGCCCTCCAGATATAAGATATATTATACAGGAGTGACATCACCGCCCTCCAGATATAAGATATATTATACAGGAGTGACATCACCGCTCTACAGATATAAGATATATTATACAGGAGTGACATCACCGCTCTCCAGATATAAGATATATTATACAGGAGTGACATCACCGCTCTACAGATATAAGATATATTATACAGGAGTGACATCACCGCCCTCCAGATATAAGATATATTATACAGGAGTGACATCACCGCTCTACAGATATAAGATATATTATACAGGAGTGACATCACCGCTCTACAGATATAAGATATATTATACAGGAGTGACATCACCGCTCTACAGATATAAGATATATTATACAGGAGTGACATCACCGCCCTCCAGATATAAGATATATTATACAGGAGTGACATCACCGCTCTACAGATATAAGATATATTATACAGGAGTGACATCACCGCCCTCCAGATATAAGATATATTATACAGGAGTGACATCACCGCTCTCCAGATATAAGATATATTATACAGGAGTGACATCACCGCTCTACAGATATAAGATATATTATACAGGAGTGACATCACCGCCCTCCAGATATAAGATATATTATACAGGAGTGACATCACCGCCCTTCAGATATAAGATATATTATACAGGAGTGACATCACCGCCCTTCAGATATAAGATATATTATACAGGAGTGACATCACCGCCCTTCAGATATAAGATATATTATACAGGAGTGACATCACCGCCCTTCAGATATAAGATATATTATAGATGAGTGACATCACCGCCCTTCAGATATAAGATATATTATAGATGAGTGACATCACCGCTCTCCAGATATAAGATATATTATACAGGAGTGACATCACCGCCCTTCAGATATAAGATATATTATAGATGAGTGACATCACCACTCTCCAGATAAAAGATATATTATACAGGAGTGACATCACCACTCTCCAGATATAAGATATATTATACAGAGTGACATCACCGCTCTCCAGATATAAGATATATTATACAGGAGTGACATCACCGCCCTCCAGATATAAGATATATTATACAGGAGTGACATCACCACTCTCCAGATATAAGATATATTATACAGGAGTGACATCACCGCTCTCCAGATATAAGATATATTACATCACCGCCCTCCAGATAAAAGATATATTATACAGGAGTGACATCACCACTCTCCAGATATAAGATATATTATACAGGAGTGACATCACCGCCCTCCAGATATAAGATATATTATACAGGAGTGACATCACCACTCTCCAGATATAAGATATATTATACAGGAGTGACATCACCGCTCTCCAGATATAAGATATATTATACAGGAGTGACATCACCGCCCTCCAGATATAAGATATATTATACAGGAGTGACATCACCGCTCTCCAGATATAAGATATATTATACAGGAGTGACATCACCGCCCTCCAGATATAAGATATATTATACAGGAGTGACATCACTGCTCTCCAGATATAAGATATATTATATAGGAGTGACAGCACCGCTCTCCAGATAAAAGATATATTATACAGGAGTGACATCACCGCCCTTCAGATATAAGATATATTATACAGGAGTGACATCACCGCTCTCCAGATATAAGATATATTACATCACCGCCCTCCAGATAAAAGATATATTATACAGGAGTGACATCACCACTCTCCAGATATAAGATATATTATACAGGAGTGACATCACCGCCCTCCAGATATAAGATATATTATACAGGAGTGACATCACCGCCCTCCAGATATAAGATATATTATACAGGAGTGACATCACCGCCCTCCAGATATAAGATATATTATACAGGAGTGACATCACCACTCTCCAGATATAAGATATATTATACAGGAGTGACATCACCGCCCTCCAGATATAAGATATATTATACAGGAGTGACATCACCGCTCTCCAGATATAAGATATATTACATCACCGCCCTCCAGATAAAAGATATATTATACAGGAGTGACATCACCACTCTCCAGATATAAGATATATTATACAGGAGTGACATCACCGCCCTCCAGATATAAGATATATTATACAGGAGTGACATCACCGCCCTCCAGATATAAGATATATTATACAGGAGTGACATCACCACTCTCCAGATATAAGATATATTATACAGGAGTGACATCACCGCCCTCCAGATATAAGATATATTATACAGGAGTGACATCACCGCCCTCCAGATATAAGATATATTATACAGGAGTGACATCACCGCTCTCCAGATATAAGATATATTATACAGGAGTGACATCACCACTCTCCAGATATAAGATATATTATACAGGAGTGACATCACCGCCCTCCAGATATAAGATATATTATACAGGAGTGACATCACCGCCCTCCAGATATAAGATATATTATACAGGAGTGACATCACCGCTCTCCAGATATAAGATATATTACATCACCGCCCTCCAGATAAAAGATATATTATACAGGAGTGACATCACCACTCTCCAGATATAAGATATATTATACAGGAGTGACATCACCGCCCTCCAGATATAAGATATATTATACAGGAGTGACATCACCGCCCTCCAGATATAAGATATATTATACAGGAGTGACATCACCACTCTCCAGATATAAGATATATTATACAGGAGTGACATCACCGCCCTCCAGATATAAGATATATTATACAGGAGTGACATCACCGCTCTCCAGATATAAGATATATTATACAGGAGTGACATCACCACTCTCCAGATATAAGATATATTATACAGGAGTGACATCACCGCCCTCCAGATATAAGATATATTATACAGGAGTGACATCACCGCCCTCCAGATATAAGATATATTATACAGGAGTGACATCACCGCCCTCCAGATATAAGATATATTATACAGGAGTGACATCACCGCTCTCCAGATATAAGATATATTATACAGGAGTGACATCACCGCCCTCCAGATATAAGATATATTATACAGGAGTGACATCACCACTCTCCAGATATAAGATATATTATACAGGAGTGACATCACCGCTCTCCAGATATAAGATATATTACATCACCGCCCTCCAGATAAAAGATATATTATACAGGAGTGACATCACCGCCCTCCAGATATAAGATATATTATACAGGAGTGACATCACTGCTCTCCAGATATAAGATATATTATATAGGAGTGACATCACTGCTCTCCAGATATAAGATATATTATACAGTAGTGACATCACCGCCCTCCAGATATAAGATATATTATACAGGAGTGACATCACCGCTCTCCAGATATAAGATATATTATACAGGAGTGACATCCCGCCCTTCAGATATAAGATATATTATAGATGAGTGACATCACCGCTCTCCAGATAAAAGATATATTATACAGGAGTGACATCACCGCTCTCCAGATATAAGATATATTACATCACCGCCCTCCAGATAAAAGATATATTATACAGGAGTGACATCACCGCTCTCCAGATATAAGATATATTACATCACCGCCCTCCAGATATAAGATATATTATACAGGAGTGACATCCCGCCCTTCAGATATAAGATATATTATAGATGAGTGACATCACCGCCCTCCAGATATAAGATATATTATACAGGAGTGACATCACCGCTCTCCAGATATAAGATATATTACATCACCGCCCTCCAGATAAAAGATATATTATACAGGAGTGACATCACCGCCCTCCAGATATAAGATATATTATACAGGAGTGACATCACCGCTCTCCAGATATAAGATATATTACATCACCGCCCTCCAGATAAAAGATATATTATACAGGAGTGACATCACCACTCTCCAGATATAAGATATATTATACAGGAGTGACATCACCGCCCTCCAGATATAAGATATATTATACAGGAGTGACATCACCGCCCTCCAGATATAAGATATATTATACAGGAGTGACATCACCGCCCTCCAGATATAAGATATATTATACAGGAGTGACATCACCGCCCTCCAGATATAAGATATATTATACAGGAGTGACATCACCGCCCTCCAGATATAAGATATATTATACAGAAGTGACATCACCACTCTCCAGATATAAGATATATTATACAGGAGTGACATCACCGCCCTCCAGATATAAGATATATTATACAGGAGTGACATCACCGCTCTCCAGATATAAGATATATTATACAGGAGTGACATCACCGCCCTCCAGATATAAGATATATTATACAGGAGTGACATCACCACTCTCCAGATATAAGATATATTATACAGGAGTGACATCACCGCCCTCCAGATATAAGATATATTATACAGGAGTGACATCACTGCTCTCCAGATATAAGATATATTATACAGGAGTGACATCACCACTCTCCAGATATAAGATATATTATACAGGAGTGACATCCCGCCCTTCAGATATAAGATATATTATAGATGAGTGACATCACCGCTCTCCAGATAAAAGATATATTATACAGGAGTGACATCACCGCTCTCCAGATATAAGATATATTATACAGGAGTGACATCACCGCTCTCCAGATATAAGATATATTATACAGGAGTGACATCACCGCCCTCCAGATATAAGATATATTATACAGGAGTGACATCACCGCTCTCCAGATATAAGATATATTATACAGGAGTGACATCACCGCTCTCCAGATATAAGATATATTACATCACCGCCCTCCAGATATAAGATATATTATACAGGAGTGACATCACCGCCCTCCAGATATAAGATATATTATACAGGAGTGACATCACCGCCCTCCAGATATAAGATATATTATACAGGAGTGACATCACCGCTCTCCAGATATAAGATATATTATACAGGAGTGACATCACCGCTCTCCAGATATAAGATATATTACATCACCGCCCTCCAGATATAAGATATATTATACAGGAGTGACATCACCGCTCTCCAGATATAAGATATATTATACAGGAGTGACATCACCGCTCTCCAGATATAAGATATATTACATCACCGCCCTCCAGATATAAGATATATTATACAGGAGTGACATCACCGCTCTCCAGATATAAGATATATTATACAGGAGTGACATCACCGCTCTCCAGATATAAGATATATTACATCACCGCCCTCCAGATATAAGATATATTATACAGGAGTGACATCATCACTTTAGCAGATACACCTTGCCATTTCCTTTCCTGATTCTCTGGTATTTTACAATCCTGTAAAAGAAACTTCTCCAGCATTGGTGCCATTTACTACCAATATTTAGTGCTTCCTCAATGGGTCCCCTGAGAAGAGCACCCCCCAGTGGGGGAGTATGACCCCTCGTCATGGCACTTTTCTCAGGCTGAAAGAACAATAAACAGAGTTCTGGAAGCCTCTGCTCCTCGGTGTACGTTCTGCATTGTTACAGCTGCTGGGAATGTGTTAGGAATGACACCATCAACAATCTCCATGATTCCCATGATGCAGCTTATGTTCTGTTGATGAACTCCAAAACCAAGTATGCATTGCAGTCATCTCTAAAGGAAATGCCACCGACGTGATCCGAGAGCCTCTGACAAAGCAGACAAAAGTTTTCACCCAAATCTTTCCACCACTGAGAAGGTCTCGTTGCCCATTCTTCATTAGCACCGCGGTTTATGGTGACTGTAGCGGGCTGAAGAACAAAAAAGAACATATAAGTGAGGTGGATGGAGGACCCCCCCCCCCCCCCCCACTGGAAAATATTCTGACATTTGTTGGGCTCACGACTGTCATAATACACTGATCAGTAGCTGCAGCCGCTGATCCACAAACATTTTCCAGCGTCCGATCGACTCCTGTCAAGCAGAGGCGGCCACACACTGAATGAAATGTGGCCTATCTCTGCTCAATCGGACACATTTTGATTCGTCTATGCCCAACTTTAGTCTGGTATTTTTCAACTTACTTTGACAGACCAAGCTGTCCAGCACAAGTGGTTTGATCTAGAAGTGTTACCTGGAGTTCAGCTTTAATTACAGTAATTAGTCAAGTCCATCTAAATCTTCCATCTATCATTACCTTCCCCTCAGACAGACACTGCTATTATTGTCCAAGGGTGTCTCTGTTGCTTCTCCATCCAGAGTGGAGACACCATAGGACAGGAAGTAACCTTTTCTCTAAGGCCCCTTTCACACTGGGGCGGTAGGAGGCGTCGGCGGTAAAACAGCGCTATTTTTAGTGCTGTTTTACCGCGGTATTCGGCCGCTAGCGGTGCGGTTTTAACCCCCCGCTGGCGGCCGAAAAAGGGTTAAAACCCCTCGTACAGCGCGGCTATAGCTACAGTATTGCCGCGGTATAGCCGCGCTGTCCCATTGATTTCAATGGGCAGGAGCGGTTTAGGAGCGGTGAATACACCGCTCCTTCACCGCTCCAAAGATGCGGCTCGCAGGAGATTTTTTCTTCTCCTGCCAGCGCACCGCTTCAGTGTGAAAGCCCTCGGGCTTTCACACTGAACAAACAGCGGAGGCTGTTTAGGGGCGGTTTGCAGGCGCTATTTTTAGCGCAATAACGCCTGCAAACCGCCCCAGTGTGAAAGGAGTCTAAGTGAACATAAAGGGGGAAAAAATGCAAAAAAGAAAAGTAATGCAGCCACCACTAAGGTTCAGCAAGCTGAAATAAATAGCATTTTTATTTTTGGGTTTAACCACTTGCCTACCGGGGACTTTCACCCCCTTCTTGCCCAGGCCATTTTTCACCTTTCAGCGCTGTTGCACTTTGAATGACAATTGTTGCGTTCATGGAATACTGTACAAATTTTTATCATTTATTCACACAATTAGAGCTTTCTTTTAGGGGCATTAAATCACCACTGTTTTCTTTTTTTTTTTTTGCTAAATAAATGACAATAGACCATCGATTTAGAAAAAAAACCCAAAAAACTTTTTTAAATTATTGTTTTCAAATTTTGCAAACAGGTAATTTTTCTCCTTCAGTGTTGGGCAGCACTGATGGGCACTGATAGGCAGCACTGATGGGTGACACTGATGAGGCTGCAGTGATTGGCAGCACTGGTGGGCACTTATTGGCTGCTCTGTGCAAGACCACTACACAGAGCAGGTAAGTATAACACGTTTTTTGTAATAAAAAATAAATAAAAATAAAACTTGTCTTTATTATCCCTTTAACTAAAGGGGTAGTAAATCCGCTGCTGCTGGAAAACAAGCCAGACAATCAGAGCGCATGCGCTGGTTATGTCACTCTAAAAATCTCCGAAACTGTGCAAGTTTTGGAGATATTCACAGTACCTACAGGTAAGTCTTATTATAGGCCTTACTATAGGCTTACCTCTAGGTAAAAGTGGTGTAACAGAGTTTACAACCACTTTAAAGGGGTTGTAAAGGTACATGTTTTTTCACCTTAATGCATCCTATGCATTAAGGTGAAAAAACATCTGATGATTACCGGCCCCCCCCCAGCCCCCCCGGTTTACTTACCTGAGCCCTCGAAAGTCCCGCGCTCAATCGTTGCCCCGGGCTTCTCCGGTCTTCTCGGCTCTTCATTGGATAGCTTGATAGCAGCGCAGCCATTGGCTCGCGCTGCTGTCAATCACACTAAATGACGCAGCCCACCAGGGGGCGGGACCGAGTCTTACACTCTGTGTCTATGGACGCAGCGTGTATGACAGGGAGCGCGCCCGCAAGCTAACTCCCTCAGGATAGAGCTTCCCAGAGGGGGGTTAGCTATTGCGGGGAGGAGCCAAGACAGCCGCCGGGGGACCCCAGAACAGGAGGTTCGGGGTCACTCTGTGCAAAACGAACTGCACAGTGGAGGTAAGTATAACATGTTTGTTATTTAAAAAAAAAAAAAAAGAACCCATACAACTCCTTTAAGCAGAACCTGACATATCCTAAGGGATAATAAAGCTACCACTATTACTTTACATTCTATAATCCCTTCTTATTGTAAAAAGGGTGCTGGCCAGTGGCGGTCAGTCCATTAGGGGCGCCGCCCTCCCTATCCATGCGTCCGGCCCCCTGATCTAAATGCAGGGCTCCAAACGCATGGATTCCATTGGGAGGGTTTTTTTTTTGAAGCACGTAATTAGAGCCAGAGGCTCTTATAGGCTTCAAAAAAGGGTGCGCTTCGAGCCCACCCAGTTGTATGATAGAGAGAATGAATATTCGCTATTTTCACACTGATTCTCCTCCCGGCCAATCTGGAAGCGGGTCTGAGACCTGTTTCCTGATTTGCCGAAAGGAGAAGTGTTCCACTTGGCCGCCAAGGAGGAGACGGAAGCCACCGTGATGCCTGCGGAGGACAGCAGGGGAAGAGGAAGCCGCCCGTGATGCCCGTGGAGGAGAGCAGGGGAAGGAGAAGTCACCGCCCATCGCCCGGGTGAAGCGCTGCCCGCCATAGATAGGGTAAGTGTTCTGGTTCTCATGATGACCCGACCGCGTGGCTGTGGGTGCACTGTTTGCTGCCCCCCCCCCCAAAAAAAAGTACCACCAGCCGCCACTGGTGCTGGCGTTGCTGAATGATAGGCCACCAAACCTTAGCTGGTCATACATGGATCAGAGTTTTGCCAATTCAGCAGGGACTGGACGAATTTTGATCCATGTATGGCCCCAGTGGCTGTACAGAAGTGCCGATACCGATTGCCTTCTGTACAACTGCCCTGTCAGATTTTACCCGCACAACCAGCACTGCAGGCTACAGTCTGCAGTTCTGATCAGTCTTTCTGGTGGCGGAGGGAGTCTCCCCGATGTCAAAATTCAAAGACACAGTGGGGAGGATTCCCTCATCCACATCGAACGGGTGGATGGGGGGGAATCAGGTCAGGACCCATCTATGGCCAGCCTCTGCGACTGCGAGCAATCAGCTGTCCAATATTGAAATGTATGTTATAGAGAAACCTATTAGTTATGTGATTGGCCCGTCACCCACCATCTTGCTCGCACAGCAATGTATCCATAGCGCTCCCCAAACAAACGTTAGGTTAGAGGTACGGAGTGCGTATCGGCACTGGGAGAGAGCAGCTGGGTTGCACAGTTCATTATCGGAGTCACCCATCTGGCATTTCAGATGGCACAATTACTAGCCCAGGCTGCGGTATGATTACAGATGTGGGGTGGGTCTCGCTAATGAGCGCAGGAGAAATTTATGTGCCAGAAGAACTGGCAGACACGAGGTCCCGGCATTTCCCCGGGGAGCCTCTGCACTGGGCCATACATTCACAAAGAAATTCGGATTAATCTGTTACATACTGGAGAGTAAGAATCTTTATTTCACTATTTCTTATTTCACAATATTACAAATGTCACAGTTTAGATAAACCGATTGTAGATGACCTTTCCGTGGATGTAAAGTGTCCATAGATCGTCTAGAATTGGCCATCGCTATGTGCACTTCCTTCTTTGTTGTTACATTGTCTCAGAGGTAAAGAAGAAATTCACTGATAACATGAGATTAAAGTGATATTAAAGGCAAATTTAAAAAAATTATTAAATAAAAAACATGTTCTACGTACCTGCTCTGTGTAATGGTTTTGCCCAGGTCCTAGTCTTCTCTGGTCCCCCCGCCGGCACTCCTGGCCCCTCTCTCCTGCAAAGTGCCCCCCCCCCCCAGAGCAAACAGCTTGCTATGGGGACACCTGAGCAGTATCGCTCCCAAGCCATTGCTCTGCGCGTCCATTCACACACACAGCCGTGGGTTGGCCCGCCCCCTCTCTTCTCATTGGCTCACTGGCTGTGATTGACAGCAGCAGTAGCCAATGCCTCCCACTGCTGCCTCAGCCAACCTGGAGGTAAAGTCTCCAGAGAGCCGAGGCTCTCATGCACATCACTGGATCAAGAGGGGGCTCAAGTAAGTATTAAGGGTGAGGATGCTGCACACAGAAGTTTTTTTTTTTTCATGTGCCATTGTGTTCTATTGTAATAGCTGTCCATTGTGATTGGCCCTGTACCATGTGATCATGGTGACCAATCACAATAGTACACAATGAATAGCTATGAATGAAAGCTATTGTGTACAACTGACATGTCATCACATGGTACCAGGGCCTGCCCGGTACAACGATCTGTGTTCTGCTGTGTCCAGTGGGCACAGTGGGTCACAAATTGCACTCAGAGTACGCCACTGGGAGGACGAAAAATAATGTCCACCCGGAATAACAATGCTCACACCAGGCCTTCTTATTATATTAGGCCGAGTGGGAGGTTGCTGAAAACGAACACAACCATATCAATAACAAGAGACCAGTGACATCACTGAGACTCTTCATACAGTATTCATGAGAATGCAGCCTATCCATCACTAGATACCAGAACAACAAGACCCTTCATATTCATGAGAACACGGCCTATCCATCTACTAGAGACGAGTGACATCAACGAGACCCTTCATATTCATGAGAACACAGCCTATCCATTCACTAGAGACGAGTGACATCAATGAGACCCTTCATATTCATGAGAACACAGCCCATCCATTCACTAGAGAACAGTGACATCACCGAGACCCTTCATATTCCTGAGAACACAGCCTATCCATCACTAGACACTAGATCACCATGACCCTTCATATTTATGAGAACACAGCCTATCCATTCACTAGAGACCAGTGACATCACCAAGACCCTTCATATTCATGAGAACACAGCCTATCCATTCACTAGAGACCAGTGACATCACTGAGACCCTTCATATTCATGAGAACACAGCTTATCCATCACTAGAGACCAGTGACATCACCGAGACCCTTCATATTCATGAGAACACAGCCTATCCATTCACTAGAGACCAGTGACATCACCGAGACCCTTCATATTCATGAGAACACAGCCTATCCATTCACTAGAGACCAGTGACATCACTGAGACACTTCATATTCCTCAGAACACAGCCTATCCATTACTAGACACTAGATCACCATGACCCTTCATATTTATGAGAACACAGCCTATCCCATCACTAGAGACCAGTGACATCACTGAGACCCTTCATATTCATGAGAACACAGCCTATCCATTCACTAGAGACCAGTGACATCACCGAGACCCTTCATATTCATGATAACACAGCCTATCCAATCACTGAAGACCAGTGACATCACCAAGGCCCTTCATATTCATGAGAACATCCTATCCATCACTAGAGACTAGTTACATCACCGAGACCCTTCATATTCATGAGAACACAGCCTATCCATTCACTAGAGACCAGTGACATCACAGAGACCCTTCATATTCCCGAGAAAACAGCCTATCCATCACTAGACACTAGATCACCATGACCCTTCATATTTATGAGAACACAGCCTATCCCATCACTAGAGACCAGTGACATCCCTGAGACCCTTCATATTCATGAGAACACAGCCTATCCATTCACTAGAGACCAGTGACATCACCGAGACCCTTCATATTCATGAGAACACAGCCTATCCATTCACTAGAGACCAGTGACATCACCGAGACCCTTCATATTCATGAGAACACAGCCTATCCATCACTAGAGACCAGTGACATCACTGAGACACTTCATATTCCTCAGAACACAGCCTATCCATCACTAGACACTAGATCACCATGACCCTTCATATTTATGAGAACACAGCCTATCCATTCACTAGAGACCAGTGACATCACCGAGACCCTTCATATTCATGAGAACACAGCCTATCCAATCACTGAAGACCAGTGACATCACCAAGGCCCTTCATATTCATGAGAACATCCTTTCCATCACTAGAGACCAGTTACATCACCGAGACCCTTCATATTCATGAGAACACAGCCTATCCATTCACTAGAGACCAGTGACATCACCAAGACCCTTCATATTCCTGAGAACACAGCTTATCCATCACTAGAGACCAGTGACATCACCGAGACCCTTCATATTCATGAGAACACAGCCTATCCATTCACTAGAGACCAGTGACATCACCGAGACCCTTCATATTCATGAGAACACAGCCTATCCCATCACTAGAGACCAGTGACATCACTGAGACCCTTCATATTCATGAGAACACAGCCTATCCCATCACTAGAGACCAGTGACATCACCAAGACTCTTCATATTCATGAGAACACAGTCTATAGAGACCAGTGACAGCACCAAGACCCTTCATATTCATGAGAACACAACCTATCCATCACTAGAGACCAGTGACATCACCAAGACCCTTCATATTCATGAGAACACAGCCTATCCAATCACTAGAGACCAGTGACATCACTGAGACACTTTATATTCCTGAGAACACAGCCTATCCATCACTAGAGACCAGTGACATCACCAAGACCCTTCATATTCCTGAGAACACAGCCTATCCATTCACTAGAGACCAGTGACATCACTGAGACCCTTCATATTCCTGAGAACACAGCCTATCCATCACTAGAGACCAGTGACATCACCAAGACCCTTCATATTCCTGAGAACACAGCCTATCCAATCACTAGAGACCAGTGACATCACAGAGACCCTTCATATTCCTGAGAAAACAGCCTATCCAATCACTAGAGACCAGTGACATCACAGAGACCCTTCATATTCCTGAGAACACAGCCTATCCAATCACTAAAGACCAGTGACATCACCGAGACCCTTCATATTCCTGAGAACACAGCCTATCCATCACTAGAGACCAGTGACATCACCGAGACCCTTCATATTCCTGAGAACACAGCCTATCCATCACTAGAGACCAGTGACATCACCGAGACCCTTCATATTCCTGAGAACACAGCCTATCCAATCACTAGAGACCAGTGACATCACCGAGACCCTTCATATTCATGAGAACACAGCCTATCCAATCACTAGAGACCAGTGACATCACCGAGACCCTTCATATTCATGAGAACACAGCCTATCCAATCACTAGAGACCAGTGACATCACCGAGACCCTTCATATTCATGAGAACACAGCCTATCCAATCACTAGAGACCAGTGACATCACCGAGACCCTTCATATTCATGAGAACACAGCCTATCCAATCACTAGAGACCAGTGACATCACCGAGACCCTTCATATTCATGAGAACACAGCCTATCCAATCACTAGAGACCAGTGACATCACAGAGACCCTTCATATTCATGAGAACACAGCCTATCCAATCACTAGAGACCAGTGACATCACAGAGACCCTTCATATTCATGAGAACACAGCCTATCCAATCACTAGAGACCAGTGACTTCACTGAGACCCTTTATATTCATGAACATCAAATCATCCAATTACTCAGTTACCAGTAATAGTAACATTTTTAATGCATGATGTACAATGTCTCCAAAGTGTCTGTACGTGCGTGATTGGTAGTCTGAATATCATTTGCTGACATACACATACTTTGAACATTGGTTTGTGAACTTCTCAGAAGACGTTTAATTAGATGTGAAAGAGGTCATTCATTTTCTGCCCTCTGCGCATTTCATGGTCACTGGTAAACTTTTGAAATGGAATCCTTTTTTCTTTATCTTTAAAATGTCAGAGCTCGCAGAGCCCAAAGAGAAGCGACTTGAAAAGTCAAACAAATTTGGTAGAGCGCTCTGTGATAGAAGAAAAGGAGCTTTGAAAATGCAGATTTAATTTAGACTCCAGCCCTGACTGAGGGCCGTATGTAGATTAGCGCTTCAGGAATGATGGTAAACAGATGCAGTGGCCCTAAGGCATCCGTGAATAACTCGTTCACCAGGCCATGGCTTGCCAATTAAAACCACCAGAACTTGACCAAAGTTGTTTACATTTATTTTTAGGCATCTGGGCCAAGTCAATTAGCGGAGCCCGGGTTGTGAAGGTGATGGAGATGCAGATAACACATCTCATGTTGAGCTTTGGAGACGGCAGGTAATGCTTGTCTGGATGCAATCAGTTTTCAATAAAGCATTCTTTGTTCAAAAGGGTGCATGGTGTATGTCTTCTGCCGGCTGACAAGCCGGAGACTGGTATTCGTCCGTCGCGTGGGACACCTTTTTGTCGCCCTAATGATTTTTGAAAATTGCTTGCTTGTGACAGCGCTGGCAAATTGGGAGCCGGTTACAGAAAAAATGATGTGCGATTCGTCTACGGCGGGTTTGTGACGCATATCATTGTTTGATTAAGTTGTCAGATGCATTTGACTAAAATGTAATCAATTCAAAACTCAAGGAATGTTCTCTATAGACATGGGATACAATAAAGAAGACTTCTACTAAAAGCAACATATCTAAATAATAGCATCAATTATTGTAAAAAAAAAACCCCAAAAAAACATATTAGATACATCTTTGCAATACATGCACATTTCCCCATGTCTTATCTTTTGGATGCAATTATAGAAAAATACCTGTCCATTGGTTTCTATGCACAGCGGCACCAGATTTTGTACTTTCCATCTTTAGTAAATCAAAGCCACTGATTTATTTCACAGCAAAACAGTGCTGCTGCCTTTATTTCCTGCCCACACATTGTGTGGGCTTTTGGGAGATGTAGTTCTGGTGGTGTGCCTTCATCATTCGCAACTGATCTAGATAAAAAGTGTCCAAGTAGTTGCATTGCCAACTCAGCTCCCTGTATACTTACCTGAGTCCTATCTCGACCCAGCGCTGTGCCCGTCTGTAGAGGCACTGGCCTGTGCTCCTCTTCTCAAAGTACACAGAGGCAGCAGTGAGAGCCATTGGCTTCTGTTTCTGTCAACCAAATCCTGTGAGGAAGGAGGTGGGGGTGGGGGGGGGGCCGAGCCATGCTGTGTGTGTCTATGGACGCAGCCCAGTTCGAGAGTGAGCCCACATGGGTGCTCCCATAGCAAGCGGCTTTTGTGGGGACACAGAAAGAAGAGGAGAAGCCAAGAGTGCAAGCGGGGGGACCCAAGAAGAGGAGGTTCGGGGGCCACTCTGTGCAAGTTAAAGTCCAACTCCAGGCACAGCCCCACTGCATGGGTTAACTGCTCATTTTGTGTATACTCGCCCGATCCTTTGGAAAACAGTGCTCCCCCACATACAGCGGTGGACTATTTCTAACGTCTTCATGTCCAGAGCTGGTCTATTGTACAAGACTGTTGGACTGCGGGATGGGGGCTCTCCGAACCCTTAGATCAACACAAGCAGTTAACCCAGGCAGTGCGGGCACAGCCCTGAATTCAGCTTTAAGCCTCTAAAATCACTTTAATATGCAGCTAAACCTCATCAGTCTGCTGCTTCCCCTTTTACTGTCCAGTCACAGGCAGGGGGCGGGTCCATGACAGCCCTTGGCTCAGAGGGAGTGGGTTAAATGACACTGGCTGTCCTTCAACATGGAAGACTGAGGACATATAGTGGTGGAAATGAAGTACTGCAGGGGACAAGCCTGGAGAAAAAGCATTTTGTAATGTTATCGTTTAACTACTTCCTGCCCGCGCTATAGCTGAAAGACGGCTACAGCGCGGGCTAAGTTTGCCGGGAGGACGTCCATGGATCACACTGCGGGCTCGTGTCTTCGGACTCAGCTGTTAACAGATCGAGGTAAAGGGCAAATCACAGTGGCCCTTTACCACGTGATCAGCTGTCAGTCAATGACAGCTGATCACAGGATGTAAACACGAATTGGTTATCGTCTTTTGTTAAAGGGACATCGGCACTGATAATTAGGGCACTGATAATCAGTGCAGTCCCACCAGTGCTGCCAATTAGTGCCCACCAGTGTTGTCAATCAGTGCTTATCAGTGCCACCTATCAGTGCCCATCAGTGCCCCCTCATCAGTGTCACCTATCAGTGCTGCCTATCAGTGCCCATCAGTGCCATCTATCCGTGCCCATCAGTGCAGCCTATCAGTGCAGCCTCATCAGAGCCCACTAGTGCCGCCTCTCAGTGTCCTTCAGTGTCGCCAATCAGTGCTTATCAGTGCCACCTATCAGTGCCCATAAATGCCGCCTATCAGTGCAGCCTCATCAGTGACCACTAGGGCACATAATGGCCACCACTCAGTGCCACCTCATCAGTGCCTCCTCATCAGCACACATCAGTGAAGGAGAAAAAAATTACCTGTTTGCAAAATTTTATAACAAACTATGAAATTTTTTTTTTTTTCAAAATTTTCGGTCTTTTTTCATTTGTTTAGGGAAAAAAAAAAACCCAATGGTGATTAAATACCACCAAAAGGAAGCTTTATCTGTGTGAAAAAAATTGATACAAATGTCATATGAGTACAGTGTTGCATGACTGCGCAATTGTCATTCAAAGTGTGACAGCGCTGAAAGCTGAAAAATGGGCCTGGGCAGGAAGGGGGTGAAAGTGCCCGGTAAGCAAGTGGTTAAGTAGCTATGTTATGTTTATTCTTCACTGGAATTCCCCTTTAAAATTAAAGCAGCTCCCTTGTTTCTGTCCTTATAGGATCCCCGTTAAAGGAAAAAAAAGCATAAACTGTTTCAAAACATCCTCCTGTCTTTTAATTAGAGCGGACCTGTTTTTTTTTTCTCTACCACATGAAATTATAGATTTACTGACATTGTAGGAGCACACATATACACAGATTGCCGTTCGTGCATTAGAGAATGAAGAGTTTCCTTCACACTTGACCTCCTCTAATGGACCTTCCGCGGCGTGGATTTAATTAAATTAACCAATATGAATACAAACTTGGGCAGAAAACGAGCGGTCGGGAGTGAGGAATAGCGGCGAGTGCCAAGCATGAAGAGGAATAAAATGTTTCACTTGTCACCGGCACAACAAACGACATTCATTAGTTATTTTCCAAGTGACCAAGCCTGCCGCGCGGCGAAGACGGCCGAGATTCCGGTAATTTTCTTTTAATCATTTTGTTTTTGCCCGGTGAAGGATGGGAGGCAGCCAAGGGAAGAGAAAAATGGGGATGGCATGAAAAATCTCACTTCTTGAAATTAATCTGAATATCGAACATGTTGTATTTCCCGGTGGAACATGTGTTACAAGACGGCGAGAGCGGAGAGCGCTCCGCCAGGAAATGAATCATCTGCCTAAAATTTTAAGCGCGCCGCTGTACTTGATGGTGGAATCAAAGGGAACCCATCACACGTTAAAGTGTATGGAAACCCCGACAATGAACTTTTCTTGGTCGTTCTCTTTTTTCAAAAGCTTTTTGTTATATCTGTTCGAAAAAGTGCAAATAAATACCTGTTGATCCTGCCAGGCAGAAATTGTGTGTATCTGTTAGCATTGTTGGGCAACAAAGTGGCTAAGTGGTTAGCACTGTTGCCTAGCAGCATTGGGGTCCTCGGCTCAAATCCCAACCACGGCACTACTTGCCTGGAGTTTGCATGTTCTCCCTGTGCCTGTGTAGGTTTCCTCTGACTCTGCAAAGACAGGCAAATTGGCTCGTGTGAGTTAGGGCCTTAGATTGTAAGTTCCTTGAGGACAGGGTCTGACGTGAATGTACAATAGAGGTGTAAAATGTCAGCGCTATATACAGTATCTCACAAAAGTAAGTACACCCCTCACATTTTTGTAAATATTTTATTCTATCTTTTCATGTGACAATACTGAAGAAATGACACTTGTCTACAATGTAAAGTAGTGAGTGTACAGCTTGTATAACAGTGTAAATTTGCTGTCCCCTCAAAATAACTCAACACACAGCCATTAATGTCTAAACCGCTGGCAACAAAAGTCAGTACACCCCTAAGTGAAAATGTCCAAATTGGGCCCAATTAGCCATTTTCCCTCCCCGGTGTCATGTGACTCGTTAGTATTACAAGGTCTCAGGTGTGAATGGGGAGCAGGTGTGTTACATTTGGTGTTATCGCTCTCACTCTCTCATACTGGTCACTGGAGGTTCAACATGGCACCTCATGGCAAAGAACTCTCTGAGGATCTGAAAAAAAGAATTGTTGCTCTACATAAAGATGGCCTAGACTATAGGAAGATTGCCAAGACCCTGAAACTGAGCTGCAGCACGGTGGCCAAGACCATACAGCGGTATAACAGGACAGGTTCCACTCAGAACAGGCCTTGCCATGGTCAACCAAAGAAGTTGAGGTCACGTGCTCCGCGTCATTTCTAGAGGTTGTCTTTAGGAAATAGACATATGAGTGCTGCCAGCATTGCTTGAAGGGGTGGGGGGTCAGCCTGTCAGTGATCAGACCATACGCCGCACACTGCAGAAGGAAGCCTCTTCTAAAGATGATGCACAAGAAAGCCCACAAACAGTTTGCTGAAGACAAGCAGACTAAGGACATGGATTACTGGAACCATGTCCTGTGGTCTGATAAGACCAAGATAAACGTATTTGGTTCAGATGGTGACAAGCGTGTGTGGGGGCAACCAGGTGAGGAGGACAAAGACAAGTGTGTCTTGTCTACAGTCAAGCATGGTGGTGGGAGTGTCATGGTCTGGGGCTGCATGAGTGCTGCCGGCACTGGGGAGCTACAGATCATTAAGGGAACCATGAATGCCAACATGTACTGTGACATACTGAAGCAGAGCATGATCCCCTCCCTTCAGAGACTGGGCCGCAGGCCATTTTTTCCAACATGATAACCACCCCAAACACACTTCCAAGATGACCAGCGCAAGGTCTCTAACATCCACCAGCTCTGTGATGTCATCATGGAGGAGGGGAAGAGGACTCCAGTGACAACCTGTGAAGCTCTGGTGACCTCCATGCCCAAGAGGGTTAAGGCAGTGCCTGAAAATAATGGTGGCCACATAAAATATTGACACTTTGGGCCCAATTTGGACATTTTCACTTAGGGGGTGTACTGACTTTTGTTGCCAGTGGTTTAGACATTAATGGCTGTGTGTTGAGTTAATTTGAGGGGACAGCAAATTTACACTGCTATACAAGCTGTACACTCACTACTTTACATTGTAGCAAAGTGTCATTTCTTCAGTGTTGTCACATGAAAAGATAGAAGAAAATATTTACAAAAATGTGACTGAGAGGTGTACTCACTTTTGTGAGATACTGTAAGTGGGGCCACATCAACATTAGGGTTGTTCTTAAAGAGCCGGTTGTATCTGCAAGACTATATAAAAGGTATCCGCTCTTTGTATTAAATAATTGCCCCTGCATTTGATCGTTACTGCCCGGCGTCCGCCGGGCACTCGCATCGGATCCGGGCACACGATGCGGGCGCGCAAGGGGTTAATTAGTCTTGTTATTTAATAGACACACCCTGTATACTATACTGTACTGACCCTGTCTATCCTTTAAATTAAAAACAAAAAAAAATGGCAAGTTCAGATACATTCTCCTTGCTGCTGATTGGCTAAGTCTGGATTTCCTGCTGATCAGCTTTTTTCAACCATTCCGCTGAGCCATTCCAAGGCTGCCGAAGCTCAGAGCTTCTGTGCTTTCCCAGTGCAGCTTTGGAAGCTCATTGCTTTTCAACAGATTTCAGGCTGCACCTGTCTGATTTCCAACTGGAAAGTGTTGGGTTTGGAAGGTGGACAGCGAGAACTGAAGAAAGCCAGTCTGTGGCACTGTTGAAACAGCTGCCCGTTGGGTATTAAGTGGGGAACATTGGGAGGGGTGGTGTATATACCTTGACGTGCACATTTAAGTTACTTAAGAAGTATTTGTGAATAAATTCCTGACATGTCAAAATATACAGCAACAGGATCATTTTTCAGAAAACTTTTTATCATTACAAAGCCTTCTTTGAGCTCTAGTCAGTAATCTTTGCCTAGGCGGGGATGATGTCATCAGTCTGCTGCAGGTCTCCTCTCCTTCAGTGATCAGGCTGTAACATTTTAACTTTGTACATCCTCCTCTGTACATCTAAAAGTGGTAACCTGTAAAGGCTTTTAGGCCGGGTTCACACCAATGTGAATTGGATGTGGGGTTCACCGCATCCAATTCGCATAGCAGGAGAATGTGACTCTCTATGGAGCTGGTTCACATATCTCCGGGGCGGCTGCGGAGCGCACTGCACAGAAACGCTGTGCATCTTTGGCTCAGTTTCAGGGCCGAATTCAGGCAAAGATTCGGCCCTGATTCGTCCCTAAAACGGAGTACAGGGACGCACAGCGTTGGAGGTTTAGGAGTGAATGGAGCCTTAAAGCGTTGCCTATGGATAGTGCAATTTACATAATTTGCCTGACTGGTGGACTGGTGTAGAGATGCAGCCAGGAGGAGCTGGTGAAAGGGGCAGCTGCAGCCAGGTGGCTTGGCAGTGGTATCTGAACACGTGGTGCTGGGATCAGTAGCCACCAAGGAGAAGTTACTTGCTGTTTCACTACATCTGAGGTACATATAAGGGACTGTGAATTTCTGCCGGTTATGGGGTGTTGCTGATCTGATAAGGAGTCTGTCAGATCCCTGTGATTCAGCAGAAGCTGACAAGTGTGTTCAGGAGGAAAGTAAAGGGGACTGTATATAGATGTATATAGGAAGTTGTCCCTGAAGATTGCTGAAGTCAAGTGGGCATCCCAAAACCTCCCATCCCTATCCAAGTTACTAACTGTCAGGGCTGGGCTCAGCCCTTCCTCCTCTGAGCTGTCGGCTGATTGCCAGCTCCTATCTCTCCACAGGTACTCAGCTGTTGATGATATCCTGCTCATCAGTCCTGCCTACTTAAGCCATCCAGCCCAGAGGATCTCTGCCTTCGCTTTGGTCAACATCACAGAGACGCTCTCCTGTAGTCCTGTTAAAAGACTTGCGTGGCTGACATCCCTTCTGGCTCCAGATTCTGCTTGCTGTTTTACTACGCTCATCTCTGGCTCCCTCACATTTGGCTTGTCTGACTATCTGTTCCGGTTACTGAACTTTGGCTATGTTTTGACTGCGTTTGTTCCATTTATTTTTATTATTTTATTAAACAAGTGTGATTTAACTGTACTTCTGTCTCGATCTGATTTCATGGTTTCTGACACTAACCCCCTAATAAATAACAAAAAAAAACAAAGCTTCGGACTGTTCTTCGACTCTGTGTGCCTGTGAATATTCCGTGTGGCTGGCTGTGCAGGGGTGGGGGATCCATGTTCATCTGTAGCTCCTATGTGGGACAGTGGCGGCGCCGGCCAGTGCAAATTTTTTTTGGGGGGGCAAACAGTATAACAACCCCCCCCCACCCCTCGGTCGGTAGCACGTACCCCATCACCGGCGGCCTCCCGTTCTCCTGCTCTCCACGGGTCGCGAGTGGCGACGGCCTACGTTTCCTCCCTCTTCCTCGGCGGCCAACTGGAAGTCTTCTCTTTTCAGCCAATCGGAAAACAGGTCTCACACTTCTAATTGATCGGATTGAGGATCAGTGTTTGAACAGCGAATATTTATTCGCTGTTGTAACACACCTAGGGGGGCTTGGAGTGCACTCCCTGTGACCCGAGCCCACCTTATTTTAAAGCCTATTAGAGCCTCTGGCTCTAATCAGGTGCTTAAAAAACCATGGCCGCTGTAATTTATGCGCCCAGTGCCCAGAAATGGGCCAGACGCATGAATAGGGGTTGGCCGCGGCGGCTGTGGATAGATTCATGCTATGCATATCCATTGCATATAGGGGGTGGCGTGGAGAGAGGGGGCGGCTCCTGGGCGCCCATAATAGACGGGCCATCACTGATGTGGGGTGTGCTGCAGGCAAATAAGTAAAAACACTAATAAAAGTACTTAAAGTCCAATCCAAAAATCCCAAATGCTTGACTCAGTGGCTGCCAGCTCAACAAGAGCAAGAAAGGACTCTGTATAAGCACAAGAAAAAATGTGAACCTGATGTTTATGGTTCATGGACTTGAAGTTGCTATTGGGTCCATTACATTCATATAAGCTTTTCTCTATAGAGTCTTTAATTTAAAGATTTGTTTCTTTATGTTGATTTTTTTTTTCTTATTTTTTAAACCATTTAAGAAAGCTTTATTGTAATTTTCTTTCAAGCTCAAATCAATATTATTTGGATCCATTGTCATGGGACCCTTTGATAGGCCGATGCCTACTCTGCCTATCTGGTAATCTGGCACTGCTTTCAAAAGCGAAGTTTGGGGATGCTGGATTTGTGCGGGTCGTGAAAAAGGCAGTTCCAAAATGTAATGAATCCTTTTCCCCTCGGATGGGCCAAGAACAAGGTCTACCTTCCCTGCCCTCCTTAACAGCTTTATGTTCATCACTCAGTATAGGTGACAGCATACATCTCTCAGTTGTTAATAACCTTCAAGGATGAATTCATTTTATTTCATTGTTTAGTCTTGTCCTTTATTAATACAACTCAGGTGCCAATTCATGGGAGATCGTGTGTGCTGAGCCAAGAGGTAAGGTGTTGAGGAATCCATATGACCTACCTATTCAATCCAAGAGAAGGTGAGAGAAGATGTCAGCATGTCATGTGGCAGTCCACCACACTAATTCCACACGGCGATTCATGGGGCAAGACATGACCCGTTTTATTGCTTCTTTAAAACTAAACTAAGATTTTGTCTGGCCCACAACTAGGGTCAGTAAAGGCTGAATATGGTCCCCCTCCCCCTACTTTACCATCCGCCAATGTCCAGCACAGGTTACTGCCAGCATATTAGCAACCAATAGCGGGCTTGCCCCAGTGTCCTCCATCCAGACCTGAGCTGTCTTCCACTCTGCTGCTGAAAAACGCTATAAGCCTCATGCCCTGTACACACGACTGGTTTTCCTGTTGGAATAAACTCGGAAGGTTTTTCCAACGGGGTTCCGACGGAATTCCGCTCAAGCTGTCTTGCCTACACACGGTCACACCAAAATCCGACTGTCCAGAACGCGGTGACATACAACATGTACGACGGGACTAGAAAAAGGAAGGTCAATAGCCAGTAGCCAATAGCTTTCGTCTCGTACTTGCTTCAGAGCATGCGTCGTTTTTGGTCGGTCGGAACAGCATACAGACGAGCGGTTTTCCCGATAGGAATTGGTTCCGTCGGAAATATTTAGATCATGTTAAATTTCTAGGTCCGTCAGAATTTTCAACGTAAAAAGTCCGATGAGGCCTACACACGATCGGAATATACAATGAAAAGCTCCCGTCGGGAATTTTTCTGTCGGACATTCCGCTCGTGTGTACGCGGCATTAGAGTGGTAAGGGAGACTCTGATGTGGACCCTGATGTAACTGGGGACTCTGATGTGGACCCTGATGTAACTGGGGACTTTAATGCGATCCCCATTGTAACTGGGTACTCTGATGGGGACCCTGATGTAAGGGGGGCTTCTGATGTAACGGATACTCTATGTAGACCCTATGTAAGGAGAGTCTGATGGGGACCCTGATGTAACTATGGACTCCGACATTGTAAGGAAAGAGTCTAATGAGTACAGTGATGTACAAAGGACTCTGATGGGGACCCTGATGTAACTGGGGACTTTAATGCGATCTCCATTGTAACTGGGTGCTCTGATGGGGACCCTGATGTAAGGGGGGCTTCTGATGTAACGGATACTCTATGTAGACCCTGATGTAAGGAGAGTCTGATGGGGACCCTGATGTAACTGGGGACTCTGATGTTGTAAGAAGAGAGTCTGATGAGGGACTCTATGGAGACTCTGATGTTAGGGAGACTCTGATGGGGACCCTGATATAAGGGGGGTCTCTGATGAGGATCCTGATTTAAGGAGAGTTTGATGAGGACATTGATGTGTGCGGTGACTCTGATGGAGACCCAGATGTAAAGGCCGACTCCAATGGAAATTCTGATGTAAGGGGGGACTCTGATGGGGACCCTGATGTAACTGGGAACTCCAATGTTGTAAGGAGAGAGTCTGATGAGGACATTGCTGTTCAGAGGACTCTGATGGGGACCCTGATAAAAGGAAGGACTATGTTGGAAACTCTGATGTAAGAGGGCACTCTGATGGGGCCCTGATGTAAGGGAGGCTTCTGATGTAAGGGGGACTCTATGGAGACCCTGATGTTGGGGAGACTCAGATGGGGACCCTAATATAAGAGCGGACTCTGATGTAAGGTGGACACTGATGTTATGGGGAGTCTGATGGAGATCCTAATGTAAGGGAGACTCTGATGGGGGCCCTGATGTAAAGGAGCCTCTGATGGGGACCCTGATGTGTGGGGGAACTCTAAAGGGGACCCTGATGTGAGGGGGAACTCTGATGGAGACCCTGATATAAAGGAGCCTCTGATGGGGCCCTGATGTAAGGGGGGCTTCTGATGTAAGGGGGACCCTAAGGAGACCCTGATGTTAGGGGAGACTCAGATGGGGACCCCAATATAAGAGCGGACTCTGATGTAAGGTGGACACTGATGTTATGGGGAATCTGATGGGGACCCTGATATAATGGGGACTCTGAGGGAGACCCTAATATAAGGGAGACTCTGTATTTTGGGGAGTCTGATGGAGATCCTAATGTAAGGGAGACTCTGATGGGGACCCTGATGTGAGGGGGAACTCTGATGGGGACCCTGATGTAAAGGATTCTCTGACGGGACCCTGATGTAAGGGGGAACTCTGATGGAGACCCTGATGTAAAGGAGCCTCTGATGGGGACCCTGATGTAAGGGGGAACTCTGATGGAGACCCTGATGTAAAGGAGTCTCTGACGGGGACCCTGATGTGAGGGGGAACTCTGATGGAGACCCTGATGTAAAGGAGTCTCTGACAGGGACCCTGATGTGAGGGGGAACTCTGATGGAGACCCTGATGTAAAGGAGTCTCTGACGGGAACCCTGATTTAAGAGTACATTTTTTTCGGCCTGCAAATATTTGTAAAACATACAATTTGGGTGTCATACTGGAAGGTTTGGAGACCTTTGCTGTATAACACGCCAACAGTTTCATTGCACGATTTCTGCCTCTTTGTTTCTTTGTATTCTCTCACAAATCTTGTGACAGGTCCACTTGCGGATCTAAGCAATGTTGTAAAACCTGAAATAATTTTGTATCCCTCCAGAGAGGAATTTCCTTAAGTGACCGACTCTTTAGTACATCTCTAAACAGAATGTAAACAATGGCTCTCAAGTCTTCTTTTCGTCATGGTGCTCGGCTTGGCCGCCTCGTCCTCTCCTCTGTATATATTGGAGATTGGTACTTTCTTTGTTTAGGTCTTGCCTGACCGTGAAATCACTCTCAGATGTGACGAGTGACTGATAATGACTAACAGAAGAGAAAGTCGGGAATGAGGTGCCTTCCTATCCAACAAATGTACTTTAAACAGGATGGAAGGAACGTAGAAGGGTCAGGCCGGGACAATTGAGGCACTGTTTGGGCACACCGCTCCTCCCTATGGCATAGTTATCATTGGAGGACGGACCAGTTCAGAAGAACCTCAATGAGCTCTTAAAGACCGACTATAGGATACAATGTTATATTCTGGTAAATGTTTGGGGTTAATACCTGTAATGATAGAATTTAGGATATGAATGTCTTCATTTATATTTTCCCCATCTTTAGATGCAGGCCATCCTGTGCAAGAAAAGTGGCAGTTACAGGACAAAGCATATAACACTAATAATAAGTAGGGAGGGATTGAGGAGTTCAGGGATCAGTAGTAAGTAATACAGAGTTCAGAGGTCAGTATTATGTAACAGAGTTCAGAGGTAAGTAGTAAGTAATATAAAGTAGAGGGGTCAGGAGTAAGTAATGCATAGCTCAGAGGTCAGTAGTATGTGACAGAGAGTTCAGAGTTGAGTAGTATGTAACACAGATTGCAGAGCTCCAGAGTAGGTAAGACAAAGTTCAGAGGTCAGTTGTATGTAGCAAAGAGTGTAGGGGTCCGGAGTATCACAGAAGCAGGGGTCAGGAGTAAGTAATGCATAGCTCAGAGGTCAGAAGTGTAATCAAGAGTTAAGAGGTGAGCAGTATGTAACACAGAGTGCAGAGGTCCAGTGTGAGCAACACAGAGTTTAGTGGTCAGCTGTATGTAGCATAGAGTGCAGGGGTCAGGAGTAAGTAATGCAAAGCTCAGAGGTCAGTAGTATGTAATAAAGAGTTCAGAGGTGAGGAGAATGTAACGCAGAGTGCAGAGGTCTAGAGTGAGGAACACAGAATTTAGAGGTCAGTTGTACCAGAGTGCAGGGTCCAGGAGTATAACAGAGTACAGGAGTCAGGCATAAGTAATGGTGTTCAGAGGTGAGTAGTAAGTAACACAGAGCGCAGAGGTCAGTTGCAGGTATCAGAGTGCAGGGGTCAGGAGCAGGTATCACAGAGTGCAGAAGTCAGGAGTAAGCAACGCAAAGTGCAGGGGTCAGGAGTAAGTTATTCAGTGCAGAGGTCAGTAGTATGTAACTCAGAGGTCAGTAGTATGTAACTCAGAGATCAGTAGTATGTAACTCAGAAATCAGAGGTCAGTAGTATGCAACTCAGAGGTCAGAGGTCAGTAGTATGTAACTCAGAGGTCAGTAGTATGTAACTCAGAAAACAGAGGTCAGTAATATGTAACTCGGAATTCAGAGGTCAGTAGTATGTAACTCAGAGATCAGTAGTATGTAACTCAGAAATCAGAGGTCAGTAGTATGCAACTCAGAGGTCAGAGGTCAGTAGTATGTAACTCAGAGGTCAGAGGTCAGTAGTATGTAACTCAGAGGTCAGTAGTATGTAACTCAGAAAACAGAGGTCAGTAATATGTAACTCGGAATTCAGAGGTCAGTAGTATGTAACTCAGAGATCAGTAGTATGTAACTCAGAGGTCAGAGGTCAGTAGTATGTAACTCAGAGGTCAGTAGTATGTAACTCAGAATTCAGAGGTCGGTAGTATGTAATTCGGAATTCAGAGGTCAGTGATATGTAACTCAGAACTCAGAGGTTGGTAATATGTAACTCAGAGGTCAGAGGTCAGTAGTATGTAACTCAGAGGTCAGAGGTCAGTAGTATGTAACTAAGAATTCAGAGGTCAGTAGTTGGTAACTCAGAATTCAGAGGTCAGTAGTTGGTAACTCAGAATTCAGAGGTCAGTAGTTGGTAACTCAGAATTCAGAGGTCAGTAGTTGGTAACTCAGAATTCAGAGGTCAGTAGTTGGTAACTCAGAATTCAGAGGTCAGTAGTATGTAATTCAGAATTCAGAGGTCAGTAGTATGTAATTCAGAATTCAGAGGTCAGTAGTAAGTAACTCAGAATTTATAGGTCAGTAGTATGTAACTCAGAATTCAGAGGTCAGTAGTATGTAACTCAGAGGTCAGTAGTTTGTAACTTAAAGTTCAGAGGTCAGTACTATGTAACACAGAGTTCTGAAATCACGTGTAAATAACTCACCACTACTTGAGGGATCTCCACTTGCTTCCAGGTCCCGTGCTGAGTGGCTGGCCCGATTCATTGTGAATACAGGAAGTTGGCTGTTCAGTACATTCATTGAATGCTTTACATTTTCTGCATGAACGCAAAGCATTCTCTAATTGGATGAGGTGGACAGTGTGACGTTACTGCCCCCACCTCTCCACCCTATCCAATCAGAGAATGCTTCGCATTCATTCAGACAATGCAAAGCTGACTGACCTCCTGTGTTCACAATACTGGAGAGCAGCAGCTTGATGCAGGACCTGGGATGCAAGTAGAGATCACTGGAGTAGCGGCGTCTACGTTCAGTGATTTCCAGGAGCATTGGCCAGGCATGTCATATACATAGTTACATTGGTCCAAGCTGGGCCAGCGTAACCATGTATAACATGCCTATGCCTGGAATTATTCTTTAAAATGTTAAAATTTTATGGGGTAGAGAGGTGCTCTGTAGTCCTGCACACTGCGCAATTATGGAGAGGGTCTAAATTGAACATGTCCCCGCGTGACGGACGTGTTCCTTTAAATCAGTCTGTTTACGGCTAAAGTTCCAAGATCTCTTCTAATGCCGGATCTTTCAGCTAAACATTTGCCTTCCATAATGACTGCATTATAGTACCGCCAACGAACAGGCAGTCCTTTCTCAAGCGCAGCCTTGTGTAGTCGCTTCATATGTCAAGTGCAATCTCCTGTGTCAGATCGAGATTTACGTAATTGCTACAAATTCTTCCTGGCAAGTGACAGAGGCTTTACTTTGTATCATTGTGGGACATCAAAAGCATACATGTGTTAGCAGGAAAAAACATCTCTCTCCGCATATACCCACAGGGCAGGAGGAGCGTACAACAGAAATCTATCGCCTTTTCAAAGATTCTTTTTCACATATACATGTAAGTGTAATCATCTTCAAATTGATGTAAACCTTCATTGGATGACATTAAGTTTGCTTTGTGCACAAAGAGAACTTGATGCTTTGCACACTTAAAGGAGAAGTACGAGGAAAACTCGTTTGGCTGTAATTTCCTGTGGATCACAGGGGTGCAGTTCGTTTTGCACTCCCGTAACCCGTTTTCAGCGGATGGCGGGGCTGTCGGCTGACGTCACAGAGGCGGTCCAGGCTTGGGAAAGATCACGACCTTGACCGCCCCCCCCCCGGTTCAGCCTCTCAGCGAGCCGATGAGCGAGGGGGGCAGAGCAGAGAGCTCTGACTGTCTCCAGCTCTCTGCTCAGGGAGAACCGAGCGATCGGCGGTGTTTGATCGCTCGGTTCTCAGTATTGGGGCCGGAAGGGGACAGATGCAGCATCCACCTAGGTGAGTATGATTCCAAAAAAAAAAAAACCTTTTCCCAGGCTTATCTTTTATTATTTAAGGTACTTATATAGTGCTGTCAATTTACGCAGCGATTTACATATATATTGTACATTCACATCGGTCCCTGTCCTCAAGGAGCTCACACTCTAAGGTCTCTAACTCACATTCACATACCAGGGCCAATTTAGACAGAAGCCAATTACCCTACCAGCATGTCTTTTGCCGCGTACACACGAGCGGACTTTACGGCGGACTTTGCCCGGCGGACTTTTCGACGTACTTTACGACGGACTTTCTGAATGAACGGACTTGCCTACACACAATCCACCAAAGTCCGTCGAATTCGTACGTGATGACGTACGACCGGACTAAAACAAGGAAGTTCATAGCCAGTAGCCAATAGCTGCCCTAGCGTGGCTTTTTGTCCGTCGAACTAGCATACAGACGGCGGACTTTTCGACCGGACTCGATTTCAACGGATAAATTTTAAACAAGTTTCAAATCTAAGTCCGTCCAACTTTTGAGAAAACAAAGTCCGCTGGAGCCCACACACATCGAATTGTCCGACGAAATCCAGTCCGCCGGGCAAAGTCCGCCGTAAAGTCCGCTCGTGTGTACGCGGCATTTGGAGTGTGGGAGGAAACCGGAGTACCCGGAGGAAACCCATGCAGGCACAGGGAGAACATGCAAACTCCAGGCAGGTAGTGTCGTGGTTGGGATTCGAACCAGCGACCCGTTTTACTGCTAGGCGATGCAATGGCTCCCGCTGCTCTTAATCTGTCCAATGGAGGAGAGAGACAGCAACTGGAGCCGCTGCGCTCATGCACATTGCTGGATCAGATCGGGCTCAGGTAAGATAATAGGGGGATCTGGGGGAGGGCTGCAGCACAAAAGGTTTGTGTCTATGGACGCAAATGCTGGACTCAGGAGCGCGCCCGCAAGGTAACCCCCTCCTGAGAGAGCGCTTCTCCTAGGGGGTTATCTGATGTGGGGAGGAGCCGCGAGAGCCGCCGAGGGACCCCAGAAGAGGAGGTTTACAATTTACAATCTTTACAATCACTTTAAGGTGAAAAACCTTGAGGCTTTACAACCCCTTTAAATCTTTGTGCATTAAGTTTGCTTTGTGTACAGTCACTTCCGGTCTACATGCATCGGCTTTATATCATTGCTCTGGACCGGTTTCCTGGACCAATGGACCCTCCCTGTGCAATGTGTGTGATGCACTATTGTATATGGAAAGTTTTCAGCTATGCAAGTTAATGACATAATTCACTATTGCCATAGCAGGGCTAAAACCTAACTCGGGAACAGACGTGTAGGTTGGGGCCCAGGTGACACTAATTGAATGGATTATGTATGTTTTTCCAGTGTTTGTGTTGGTTTTTCAGAATGTCCCGAGCCGAGGTTTGCTCCTAAAAGCATACTGATAGGTTAACTAGTATTTGACCAAACTGAACCTACTGCTGGAAGACATTACAATGAAGACATTACAGAGTACAGAGGCCGATATGAATAGTACAATGTTCTCTGTACAGCATTTCGGTATATGTCAGAGCTATATAAATGTATAATAATAGTGTGGGGGGGGACAGTAATAGTGTGTGACTGTGTGTGTGTGTGTGTGTGTGGGGGGGGGGGCAGGCATTAGAGTGTAAGCTCCTCCGGTACAGAGACTGATGTGACTGGCTCAGTGTTCTCTGTACAGCATTGCAGTATATGTCAGCACTATATAAATGTATAATAATAGTGTGTGACTGTGGGGGGATATTCGAGTGTAAGCTCTTCCGGTACAGAGACTGATGTGACTGGCTCAGTGTTCTCTGTACAGCACTGCAGTATATGTCAGCGCTATATAAATGTATAATAATTGTGTGGGGGGACAGTAATAGTGTGTGACTGTGGGGGGATATTAGAGTGTAAGCTCCTCCGGTACAGAGACTGATGTGACTGGCTCAGTGTTCTTTGTACAGCACTGCAGTATATGTCAGCACTATATAAATGTATAATAATAGTGTGTGACTGTGTGGGGGGATATTAGAGTGTAAGCTCCTCCGGTACAGAGACTGCTGTGACTGGCTCAGTGTTCTCTGTACAGCACTGCAGTATATGTCAGCACTATATAAATGTATAACAATAGTGTGTGACTGTGGGGGGATATTCGAGTGTAAGCTCTTCCGGTACAGAGACTGATGTGACTGGCTCAGTGTTCTCTGTACAGCATTGCAGTATATGTCAGCACTATATAAATGTATAATAATAGTGTGTGACTGTGGGGGGATATTCGAGTGTAAGCTCTTCCGGTACAGAGACTGATGTGACTGGCTCAGTGTTCTCTGTACAGCACTGCAGTATATGTCAGCGCTATATAAATGTATAATAATTGTGTGGGGGGACAGTAATAGTGTGTGACTGTGGGGGGATATTAGAGTGTAAGCTCCTCCGGTACAGAGACTGATGTGACTGGCTCAGTGTTCTTTGTACAGCACTGCAGTATATGTCAGCACTATATAAATGTATAATAATAGTGTGTGACTGTGTGGGGGGATATTAGAGTGTAAGCTCCTCCGGTACAGAGACTGCTGTGACTGGCTCAGTGTTCTCTGTACAGCACTGCAGTATATGTCAGCACTATATAAATGTATAACAATAGTGTGTGACTGTGGGGGGCATATTAGAGTGTAAGTTCCTCTGGTACAGAGACTGATGTGACTGGCTCAGTGTTCTCTGTACAACACTGCAGTATATGTCAGAGCTATATAAATGTATAATAATAGTGTGTGACTGTGGGGGGATATTAGAGTGTAAGCTCCTCTGCTACAGAGACTGATGGGACTGGCTCAGTGTTCTCCGTACAACACTGCAGTATATGTCAGAGCTATATAAATGTATAACATTTTTGTGTCACTGTGAAGGGGATATTAGAGTGTAAGCTCCTCCGGTACAGAGACTGATGTGACTGGCTCAGTGTTCTCTGTACAGCATTGCAGTATATGTCAGCGCTATATAAATGTATAATAATAGTGTGTGACTGTGGGGGGATATTAAAGTGTAAGCTCCTCTGGTAGAGACTGCTGTGACTGGCTCAGTGTACTTTCTAAAATGCAGCCAAATAAATGTCAGTACAAATATAAATAAAATAAACACATTAAAAAAGCCCCTCATAAAACAATAGCTTGCTGGAAAGGGACGACTGTTTGGCACACAGCTTGGCCTGGATTCATAAGACATAATACTTAAAAGTCTTTGACCATTTTTTTTTTTTTAGGTGGAGCCAAAACCACACAGCTGACTCCATACTTTCCGCTGGAATGTCTCATCCCACCTCAGGCCAACGCCCGGACATCTGTGTGGGACCATCTTGTCTTGATTTTACCTCTGATGGCTCATGGCCTTAGGAAGGGCCTGTGTCAGATGCCCAAAAAAATTCCCCAGATCTACCACAATGTAGGCTCCAACCTACACGTCTGTCCAAGAATTGGGTATTAAAACCGGCTGTGGTGATGGCTAAATGTGTCATTAACTTGTGTGCATAGCTGAGAACTTTCCATATAACCTGAGTGTATGAGGGTTGGCTCCACCTCTAACGATTCCATAGACTAGGGAGTCCACCAGAGGGGCCACCAACAATGACAGCGGGAGGAATGAATTTGCAATCTTGACACAAAGTACATTTTTGCAATGTATGTTTACCTCAACCTACAAGACATATGAGCACTTCACCATTTCCTTTTTCTTATCTATTCATATTTTTGTATACTTTTTTTTACAAATTTCTCTTTGATTCAGTTATCATGAGTGGGCTGAAATAAAAGTTCCTTGATTTATTGCTTCTCTCTTGAGATTTATGTGATCTGCACTGTGCATGACTGGCGGTTAGGTTAGGCTTGTTGTGGTTCCAGCAGCCATCTTGTTTTGTGCACAGATGGTGATAGCGTTGCTTGAACACCTTCTTGAACCCAAACACCATTGAAGTCAACGTTGCTTAATTTTAGGTGGGCTGTTTGTCAGTCTAATGCCCCGTACACACGATCGGACTTTCCGACAACAAAACCGTGGAATTTTGTTCGAAGGATGTTGGCACCAACTTGTCTTGCAAACACACGGTCACACAAATGTTGGCCAAAAATTACGACCGTGGGAACGCGGGATGACGTACAAGACGTACGACGAGCCGAGAAAAATGAAGTTCAATAGCCAGTGCGGCTCCTTCTGCTTGATTCCGAGCATGCATGGAATTTTTGTGCGTCGGACTTGTGGACACACGATCGGATCTTCCAACAACAAAGTTTTGTTGGCGGAAAATTTGAGAACCTGCCAGCCAACATTTTAGCCAACAAGCTAATTTTTTAATGTTTCTTACCTCAGAGCATAGGCGTGCGCAGGGGGTGTGCCAGGTGTGCCTGGGCACACCCTAATCACTGCGTGCGGGGCCGATTCCCCCATTGCTTGGGCTTCACCCCATGTTGTGCTTACTGTGATCATTCATAAATGAATCAGTAAACTATGCTTCAGTTTGTGAATGAACAGGAAGCTGCTCAGCACAGAGCACTATCCCGTTCAGTCACGGTCCAGTGCAGCTGAGGCGTGTGTGTTTGAACTTTGGGGTGTACACCCTAATGCAATAGACTGCGCACACCTATGCCTCAGAGGTGGGCCTTTCAGATGAAAGAAAGTCTCTGTCTGGCTGCCTCCTTATTGCTAAGCCACTGATTGGCCAGTCCAGGATGCCCTGACCAATTTGTGGCTTTGCTGTGAAAGTCAGACACGGAGGAACATTAGTGTCACTGGTTCCCACAAAGAGAAAGTGTCAAAAGTGTCAGTTATTGTCAGATTGTTTGCCGCTATTAGTAGTTAAAAAAACAAAAAAAAAAACAAGTATATATCCCATAGTTTGTAGACGCTATAACTTTTAAGCCAAGCCAATCAATATACGCTTATTGGGATTTTTTTTACCAAAAATATGTAGCAGAATACATATTGGCGTAAATTGGTGAAGAAATGTGATTCTTTTAAATTTTTTAATTGGATATGTTATATAGGAGAAAGTAAAAATATTGTCAGTTAACTGCTTGCCGACCAGCCGTCGTCATTGTACAGTGGCAGGTTGGCACGGCTGCGCGAATCGCCGTAGGTGTACGTCAGCCGCTTTAAGAGCTCTAGGGGGTGCGCGCTTTCTGTCAGGGAAGTAGAGAGAGATTTTTTTGTTCCTAGTGATCAGGAACAGCGATCTCTCTCTACTCCCAGTCAGTCCCCTCCCCCCACAGTTAGAAACACCTCCCTAGGGAACACTTAACCCCTTGATCGCTCTCTAGTGTTAACCCCTTCCCTGCCAGTGACATTTATACAGTAATCAGTGGCTATTTTTAGCTCTGATTGCTGTATAAGAGTCACTGGTCCCAAAAAGTGTCAAAACTGTCCGATCTGTCCGCCACAATGTCGCAGTAATTAGTAGTAAAAAAAAATGTTTATAATAAAAATGCCATAAATATATCTACTATTTTGTAGACGCTATAACTTTTACGCAAACCAATCAATATACGCTTATTGTGATTTTTTTTTTTTACCAAAAAATATGTAGAAGAATACATATTGGCCTAAACTAATGAATTATATATATATATATATATATATATATATATATATATATATATATATATATATATATATATTTATTATAGCAAAAAGTAAAAAATATTGTTTTTTTTTTTCAAAATTGTCCCCTTTTTTGTTTATAGCGCAAAAAAAAAAAACGCAGAGGTGATTAAATACCACCAAAGAAAGCTCTATTTGTTGGAAAAAAAGGACGATCAATAATGTTTGTGTACAACATCGCATGACCGTGCAATTGTCAGTTAAAGCGACGCAGTGCCGTATTGCAAAAAATGGCCTTGTCATTAAGGGAGGTAAATCCTTCCGGTGTCTTGCCGAGAAAGTTCCCTCGGCGGATAAGTTCCCCCCTGTACTGCGCAAGCGCTGCGCTTGCGCAGTACGAATGACCAGGAGCTGCCGAAAACAGCCCAAGATGAAAATCTTCAATCAGCTGTACACGGCGCCTGCGCCCTAGGTCCAGGCTGAAGCCCCTCTATCCAAGTTGACTTAGAGGGGGAATAAAAAAGTGCCGAGCGCAGCGAGGCCGTGCCCGAAGCGTGGCGAGCGAAGCGAGCCTGCGAGGGGCCCCCTTACAGGCACCGTGTACAGCTGATTTCTTCTGTATTTCGCTTCGGCTATTTCCGCCGGTTCCTACCGCGCAGGCGCGGCGCCTGCGCAGTAGATGGGGGTCCTTATCCGCCGAGAGGAACTTTCTCGGCAGAACACCGGTCCTTAAGTGATCTTCCGGAGGTCAAGTAGTTAAGGCTGAAAGACATCAGTGGGTAAGAGCAGAATGGAGTATCTCTGCCACGTGTTTGAATGAAGTTATGTAAAAAAGATGGTTAGAGGTGCGTTTATAAAAAATATTAATAAAATATAAATATATATATATATATATATATATATATATATATATATATATAAATATATAAATATAAAAAAATCCTTTTTTAATAAAAAGAAGAGAGAAAGGGGCAGGCGGGACTTTTAAGGTACCAAAGATTAGAGTAAATAATCAGTTTAGAAAAATATAAATTTTATTTAAACAATTTTTTTAAAAATCGCAATAAACATTTGCAAGAATCTCGTGTAATTTCCTTTGACATGTACAACCTTCAATCTTCAATATATGTGCTTTTGTAATGTTTAATTTTTTTCGGCAGTGGCTTTACAATGCATCTGAATCACAAGAATGTCAGAATTACAAATATTTTACTTGCAGCAATTGATGTATGGGTATGTCAAAGCCTCAGTTCACCATTAACTATAGAGACAATAAAAATGGTAAAGATATTGCACACAAGTAAAAAAAAAAAAAAAAGACGATTGGTGGAAAAAAAAATAAAAAATGAGGCTTTGAAGTGTTGGCTCTGAGATAACACACTGTAGATGTATTCTTCATGAACCACAGGATAAAGACATATCAATCCATATTGACAGGTGCACTTAAAAGCGATATTCTTAGCCGATCGGGAAGAAAATGGGACAAAGAAAGCCTCCTAACAGCCCCCCGGGGGGATCTGCCTTCAATGCTGCCATCGAGGACAGTCAATCGCTGGATGAGTTTGTTTCATCCTCTCGGCAGATGTCCAATAACTGCCATCATTAGATTGTTGTCTCCTCGGCAGGTCCCCTGAAGATCACCGCATGATCTGAGAACAATTGGGGGGGAAATTCCTTTCTGATACGTTGTTATATATAAAAGTATCTGTTCGGAGAAAAGATCTAAATGTATTTCTCAGGCAGAATGCCAAACAAATGACAAACAGGTCAAAGTCAGCGGGAATTCCTCGCTGGGGTATGCTCGCCAGAGTATATCCAATGATGATGATGATGATGATGATGATGAAGGGCATAACCCCTTGAAACTGAATGCAACATAAAAACAAGAGCAGCCATTGTATAGGCAATGCCAATCTACAGTACTGCCAATAGGATGATTGGGAACAGGTGACATAAATGAGATACTTCAGGGCCTGATTATATCCTCATTGCATGCCAGCAAACATTTCAGAATTTCAGATTTGAAACCTTGAACTGAACAGGTGAAGACAGAAATGAAGGAGCTGCCACCGCTGATGTTTCTGAAGGTCTAGAATAAATACTGCTTGTTTGGGGTTATTTAAGGTGAAGGAGGTTTCACAACATATAGCTAAAGCCCTGCCAAAAGTATCCTGCATTTATACAGCACCAATACACTATGCGGTGCTGTACAGAGAACACATATGCCCCGTACACACGATCGGACTTTCCGCCAACAAAACCGTGGAATTTTTGTTCGAAGGCTGTTGGCTCCAACTTGTCTTGCATACACACGGTCACACAAATGTTGGTCAACAATTACGAACGTGGGAACGCGGTGACGTACAAGACGTTACGACGAGCCGAGAAAAAAGAAAGTTCGATAGCCAGCGCGGCTCCTTTTGCTTGATTCCGAGCATTTGTGAACTTTTGTGCGATGGACTTGTGTACACGTGATCGGATTTTCCGACGACAACGTTTTTTTGGCGGAAAATTTGAGAACCTGCTATCAAACATTTGTTGTCGGAAAGTCTGACAGCAAATGTTCGAAGGAGCGTACACACGGTCGGACTTTCCGACAACAAGCTCACATTCAACATTTCCCGTTGGAAAATCCGACCGTGTGTACGCGGCATCAGCCATTCACATCAGTCTCTGCACCAGAGAAGCTTACACTCTAATGTCCCATCACATTCACACACTATTATTATTAGACATTTCTATAGCTCTGACATATTCTGCAGTGCTGTACAGAGAACACTAAACCAGTCACACCAGAGGATCTTAAATTCTAATGTCCCCCCCCACTGTCTTACACTATTATTATTTGTATAGCTCTGACATATACCGCAGTGCTGTACAGAAATCAATGAGCCAGCAGCATCAGCCTCTGCACCAAAGGAGCTTACATTCTAATGCCCTCTCTGATGTTTTTGAAACATAATTTTGGTAATATGCTGGCAGAGGAACCGCTTGGGTGGGTGGGTATTTTTCTGTCCTGGTTTAGGCCTTTTCTGAGAAGCTGGGAGAATGGTGGGCCAGTGAAAAGCCTGAGGGTCCCACATGGCAAGTTCCTGGCCCTTGCCTGAAAAAGCTTCGGCAGTGGCGAGTGACGGCGGAGGAAATTAAGTCTCTTCCTAGGAAGGCCCTGGAGAGGAGGGTTGTTGAATCTGCTTTTAGAGAGCCACTGGCCTTGAGGGATTGCCCAGGCCCTATTATGAGGGAGGGTCTGCGTTTGATTAATCTGGAGAGAATCCCTTTAAAGTTTCGGGATTTGGCCTGGCTCCCGTTCCATGGCCGTCTTTATGTGAAGGGCAACTTAAAGCATCGCTCTGCTGAGAACCGTGGTTGTCCAAGAGTGTGGTGGGGTGGAGGAAACGATGGACTATGCATTTCTTCAGTGCCCTTCAATGTAGAAGTCTATGAGTGGGTGGGTGAGGCTCTGGGTATCCCTTTCCTTTCCCGCTTGAGTTACGTGGAGTCGGCATATGGGGCTTTTGAGACTTGCTGGGATTTTAAGAAACTTTTTCTAGTCAGTTTAATAGTCCGTTACTACACGTGGAATGCACAATGTCAGATTTCCACTTGGAAAGAAGTCCTTCCTGTCGAGGTGGTGGTGCACAACATTCTGGGTGAGGTTGGGAAAATTCAGGTTCTTGAGAAGGACAGGTGGCAGCCGCGGGCCTGGACCAAGGCCTGGAGGAATGTCAGGTCTTTGTAGCCGTTGTCTGTCAGTCTCTGGGTCTGCAGCTTTTCTTCCTGTCCTTCCACATCCCCCAGATTTTGTTATGATCAGATTTTTAAAAAAAGGCAGCATGAATGGGTTAAATGTTTAATGGTTTCTTAGCCTGAGGATGTGTTTAGATTGAGGTAGGTTTTGTTTTGCATGATTTAGTAGTTTACTGATAATAACATGTTTCTTTGTATATAGTTCTATTTATGTTATTTTTGGCAAAAAGCTGTTTTTTTTCTGTTGTCTGCTGATATAAGCTTATTTGTTTTTGTTTATTTATGTGTATATATATATATTGTATATATGTAAATATGATTTTAATAACAAGCTGTATTTTTGCAAGATTTTTAATAAACAAAAATGTACACTCTAATGACCCACCACATTCACATACTATTATTAATATACATTTATATAGCTCTGACATATTCTGCAGTGTTGTACAGAGAACAATCACATTCAGTGGCGGCTGGTGCTTAAAATTTTGGGGAAGGGAGGGGGGGGCGCAAACAAACTAAAAAATTCAGAAAAATACTGCGAAAACCCATCAAATGCAGCCACTGTGCCCATCAAATGCAGCCACTTTGCCTGTCAAATGCAGCCACTTGTGCCCCATCATATGCAGCCACTGTGCCCATCAAATGCAGCCACTTGTGCCCCGTCAAATGCAGCCACTGTGCCCCTCAAATGCAGCGACTTGTGCCCCATCAAATGCAGCCACTGTGCCTGTCAAATGCCATCACTGTGCCCATCAAATGCAGCCACTTGTGCCCATCATTTGCAGCCACTCGTGCCCATCATATGCAAAAATACACCCCCGCTGATGGAATTCAGGCGCCCAGCTTCCAGAAAGGGGCCAGACTCCTGAATTGGGGGTGGCTACAGTGACCATGGAGAGATTCATGCTATGCATGAATCTATCCATTCTACACAGAAGGGGTGTCGTGACAGAGGGGCCGGTGCCCGGCGCCCCTAATGGAGGCACCGCCACTGCTCACATTAGTCTCTGTAACAGAGGAGCTTACACTCTAATGTCCTTTGCAGTGCTGTACAGTCTAGTGTCCCCTGCTGTCTAGAAACCATTAATATCAGGCTCTGCACCAGAGGAGCTTACACTCTAATACAGCCTTTCTCAACCTTTTCAACACAGAGGAATCCTTGAAATAATTTTCTGGTCTGAAGGAACCCCCGCTAAAAATGACTATATGTACAACTCAGGATACATTAGTGTGATGGTCAGTGGGAGGAGGGCTCCTTAATAAGGAATAGGATAGTCAGCACTCGGAATGACATCCAAAAGAAGACGTACAACACTATATAAACAGCCTACGTGTTTTTGGATGTTAGTCCTTAACCATGGCTTGAATGCTCCTTCCACTTATGGTCATTGGGAATAATTCCCCCCTTACAGATAGCTAAAAAGATCAATGATGTCAGTGGGAACTTACCTGAGAAACTGCTCGATGCTCAAGGAATCCCTAGCAACCTCTGGAGGAACCCTAGTTGAGAAATCTGTAGGCAGATGCCGTCTACTTTCTCCACTGCAGGTGGCGCTCTCCCACAGCAGCCCTACAGTTGGAGGGGAAGTCAAGAGGAACATGGTTCCTCTATGGTTTCCTGCAGCACTGGGGAAGCTATCCCATTGGATGCTGCCACCTATGTGACTCTAGCAGCCATCTTGGGTCAGGCAGAGCCTATTTAAGACCTTGGCTCCCAGGTTTTTAAGCGTATTTTGTAAGTGGGTAGAGTAGGGACAGGTACCCCACCTGGTAGGGACAGAACTAGCAGCAGGGAAAGGTTCCTGACAAGGAGGGAAAGAGTAGGGCTTGCAATTTCTTTGGACATCTTCCTGCTTGGACACAAGACGGCCAGGCCGCATTCTGCCCCTCTCTACAGACAATGTCAGTTTGGCTGAATCCTGCTCTCTACACCCTGTTGGACTTGTACGTGTTCCCAGCTGGGCTGCCTTACCACTGCGTTAATTGTGAACCAAAACAAGTCCTTTCATCGCACATGGACTGTGTTATTGCCGCCAAACCGCGCGGCACCCTACCTACAAGACCCAGCTCTAATATATTAAGCACAGTATTCCATCACAAATATGTACTGCATGCCCAGTTTGATGAGGAGCCAGTCTACATTTTTGGAAGGTCCCTGGCTGAGTGAGCCAAATAGTGCAAGTCCAGACTGCTCACCATGTAGGCACAAAAATACCCTCAAGCAAATAAAAAATTAAACTTAAAGCGGGAGTCCCGCGAAAATTTTTTTTTTAGATGTCAGCAGCTGCAAATACTGCAGCTGCTGACTTTTAAAATAAGGTCACTCACCTGTCCCGGGGTCCAGCGATGTCGGCACCCGAGACCGAACCGTCCCTCGGTCCTCGGGTGCTGCTGCTGCCATTCTCAGTGAGGGAATCGTTGCGGCTTCACCTCCCGATTCCCTACTGCGCATGCGCGAGTCGCGCTGCGCTTTCTCAATGGTCCCCGCTATCTCCTGGGACCTGTGTCTTTCCCAGGAGACAGCGGGGGAGTGCGGGAGGGGGCGTGACTCCCGCGGGAGTCTATTCCCCTGAAAGGTGCCAACTGTGACACCGGAGGGGGGGATGAATCCGATGAGCGGAAGTTCCACTTTTGGGTGGAAATCCGCTTTAATTGGACAATTGGGTTTGCCATTTTTTTCACCACAAACCATTATAACTGACACCACAGCTGGGCTCCTTAACACAATGGAATGAATGACCAAGCCTTGGGCAGATTAACTACATTTCTTCTTTGAAGAAATACCACAGACCACTATGATGATATTGTTTACCGCATCCAAGAGAAGAAAAGTGGAGCAAGATACAAACCCAAATATGGTCAAGTCGTTTTTGAAGGGTCTACCCCCTCAGAAGCTTTGAAGGGAACAATCAATGGAAGTCTGAGTCTCTTACCAAGGAATTCTCCCAATCTCTGAGCTGGTGGCCCCATGAAGTCAAGGGCCATATTCTATAGCTGACTCCAAGGCCTTCCAAAAACATTTTACAGTTGATAATAAATCAAGTCTAGAGGTTCATTGGTGGCTCATGATTCACCAAGAGGTTCATTGGTATCTCGTGATTCACCAAGAGGTTCATTGGTATCTCTTGATTCACCAAGAGGTTCATTGGTATCTCATGATTCACCAAGAGGTTCATTGGTATCTCATGATTCACCAAGAGGTTCATTGGTATCTCATGATTCACCAAGAGGTTCATTGGTGGCTCTGCTGTTCTACTCTACATTTCTACTGTCCCCGCTGCACAGAAATTCTAGGCGAATAATTCAAGGTAGCTGTAGTGAAGCGTGCCACTGATTAGCTTTTCTGATCATGCCGGCTATCACTATGATTAAGTAATGTGAGCCCCCACCTGGGCATATTGTACCATCTCTCTGTTTATTGTATTGCAGGCTGCCAAGCTCTGCTGGCGGCGTGACAGCAACCCAACAGAGAACAGCGCCTGTAAAATAGTAACAGATGTCACGCACCAAGCTTCATAAATATTTTACGACAATTGTGAAGTGCATTGTGGAAAAATAGGGAATTAAAAAAGAAAAAAAAAAAAAAACGAGAGTGAAATCCAAGAAGGGATACCAGATGAGTTTATAAAGAAACTTTATCCTTAATCTTGTTATTCGCTTTTACTTCAAATCTTTAATCAGTATTTTTAACTAGAGATGCACCAATACCATTTTTTTTTTACAACGAGTACCGACGCTTTTTTTTTTAGTACTCACCGATACCAATTACCGATACCTACCGCAACTGTTTTGTTTTCAGCTGTCAGCAATGTTACAAAGCATTGAAAAGTTATTTACAAATGAAATAAATAGATTTTTTTAAAAACTTTATGCTTTTTCAATGTGAAATGTGTAAATATATGTTAATTAATATGTGTAAAAATATTCACTAACAAAGCAAACAAAAAAAAGTTTTAATTGTTTATCGTTTATAAAATAGACGTGAACAAAAAAAAAGTAGGAAAGTAATAATTAAATGGAGGAGAATAGGGAGTTAATTAAGGCTGATTAGAGTAAATTAAGGGTTTATAAGGGGTTAAACAGAGGAACATTTGTTCATCCCTTTGATCTGCAGATAAGGAAACAGAAGGATTCAAAAAGAAACAATGTTTCTTTTTATTTTAGTGTTTCAGCGGCTGAGCAATGTTGTTAATAAACATTGCCGGCTGCCTTTTTTTTTTGACAGCTCCAATTAGACTTCTTTAACACTTCAGCTGTCAACAGGGGAGACCCCGCTGACAGCTCAAAGAACCGAGCCTGAAAGTATCGGTTTCAGGTATCGGTGCATTTGCATGAGTACCGATACTTGTGCAAATACTTGGTATCGGCACCGATACCAAAACTAGTATCGGTGCAACCCTATTTTTCCTTGTCAAAAGAAGTTTATTGAGTATACAATGTTATAAAGATGCATAAAGTAAGTTTACAAGGATCTATAAAGTAAGCTCATTGTTTTACAGTAGGGTTTATATAGGTAAATATCATGGAATTTCAAATATTAAACATTGGGTTCACATAAACCTAAATTAAAGATATATATCATTTCCTTAGTTACTTTTGTAGGTATTTAAATGATTTATACCTACTATACATATTGTTTACAAGTAGAGTGTATATAGGTCAAATAAATTCTGATAATGAGCTTTAATCGTAAGGTGGAGAAAAGGAAAGAGAAAGAAGAAAAAGGGTAGAAAGGTAGAGGTATGGTCCACAAGGTTGTCCCGCTCGTCAGTTTATTATTCTTTTTAGTTCTCTTTGAAGCCTTAGAATGGGTGTCTCTGTAAGTCATTTAATCTGTTACCATGGCAACAGGACAGAGTCATTGAAGTTTGACAGGAACTGTTGTTTTATCCAAGGATGCCAAAGTTTTTCAAATTTTGGAATTTGATTTTGATCGATGGCTACCATCTTAGCATGGGACATTGTATTATTCATTCTGTGAATTGTTTCTGCTAGTACCAATGTAGGAGATTTCCATGCCTTGGCCACTGTTTGTTTTGCAGCCGTTATTAGTTGGATCATAAGTTTGAATTGAGAGAGTGTTAACCATTCCGGTTTTAGATTAAGTAAAGTTAAATATGGATCTGGTTGTATTATTTTTTTAAATATTTTAGATGCAATCACGAAGACTTCCTTCCAGAAGGTTTGGATTACTGGGCACGTCCACCATATGTGTAAATGTGTGCCTATTTCTGGGCATCCTCGAAAACAAAGAGCTGAGGTATTAGGTGAATATTTTGCCACTCTAGCGGGTACAAGGTACCAGCGAGTTAGGACTTTATAATTTGTCTCCAGTGCTAAGATGTTGGGTGAAGATGACTTAGATGTGAGCCAAGTGCAACCCTATTTTTAACCTCACAACTTTTAAAGTGTATGTAAAGGCAAAACCTTTTTTCTTAGTTGTGGATACAGGAAGGGTTAGACCCTCTGCCAAGTCTTCTGTGTCCCTGCTGGGGAGATTCATCCACCTTATTTGTCTTGGTGACCACTGTCATCGAGACAAAAAGGAAGGGGCATTCCTATATTTTAGAGTTGTCTTAAGGGCAATAGGTGGACAAGGGGGTGGGTAGAAGGGCCGACTGCCCTGGGCGCAGTGTGTATTGTAGGAATTGGGGCACTGCAAGTTCCTTCTACTATAAGGCCTCATGCGCGCTGCTGCTGCTAAACGGACGTTTTTTTCAACAGCTCCTGAACTCTCCATCTTATCAGTTCATGTACACGGGGTCATTTATAGTCGTTTCTAGGCAGTTGAGTTTAGAGGCCTTTTTTGGAAAGCAAAAAAATGAGTTCAGGTGCTGAACTTAGGTGGCATTTCAAGCGCCAAACGCTTCTAAACGCGGCTAAACGTGGTAACTCGCGTTTAGCCACGTTTTGTTTACAGGCGTTTTTAATTTTTGGCTATTTTGAAAAAAAAATTATATATACAGTGGCTTGCGAAAGTATTCGGCCCCCTTGAACTTTTCAACCTTTTGCCACATTTCAGGCTTCAAACATAAAGATATAAAATTTTAATTTTTTGTGAAGAATCACCAACAAGTGGGACACAATTGTGAAGTGGAACGAAATCTATTGGATATTTTAAATTTTTTTAGCAATTAAAAAACTGAAAAGTGGTGCGTGCAAAATTATTCGGCCCCTTTACTTTCAGTGCAGAAAACTCACTCCAGAAGTTCAGCGAGGATCTCTGAATGATCCAATGTTGTCCTAAATGACTGATGGTGATAAATAGAATCCACCTGTGTGTAATCAAGTCTCTGTATAAATGCACCTGCTCTGTGATAGTCTCAGGCTCGGTTCACACTACCGCGACTTGGGATCCGACTTTAAGCCCTCAAGTCGCCCCAGAAAGAGATTCACATTACAGTGAATGGGAGCGTCTTAATAGACACTACTGAAGTCGCTCCGACTTCAGAGCGTACTCCCTGTACTACTTTGATCCGACTTTGATCCGACTTCAGCCTATTGACTATCATTGAAGTCGGATCGCCGTCTCGCATGATCCGACTTCGGCATGCGACTTGTGTTTGAGGGGGAACTCCGCGCCAAATTTTAAATAAAAATCCGGCATGGGTTCCCCCTCCAAGGGAATACCAGGCCCTTGGGTCTGGTATGGACCTTGAGGGGAACCCCCTACGCCGAAAAGACGGCGTGGGGGGTCCCCCCCAATCCATACCAGACCCTTATCCGAGCACACAGCCCAGCCGGACAGGAATGGGGGTGGGGACGAGCGAGCGCCCCCCCTCCTGAACCGTACCAGGCCGCATGCCCTCAACATGGGGGGTTGGTGCCTTGGGGGAGGGGGGCGCGCTGCGGCCCCCCCACCCCAAAGCACCTTGTCCCCATGTTGATGAGGACAAGGGCCTCTTCCCGACAACCCTGGCCGTTGGTTGTCGGGGTCTGCGGGCGGAGGGCTTATCGGAATCCGGGAGCCCCCTTTAATAAGGGGGCCCCCAGATCCCGGCCCCCCACCCTATGTGAATGAGTATGGGGTACATCGAACCCCTACCCATTCACCTAGGGAAAGTGTCAATTTAAAAAAAAGCACTACACAGATTTTTAAAGTAATTTATTAGACAGCTCCGGGGGTCTTCTTCCGACTTCGGGGGTCTCTCCGGTTCTTCTCCGCGCTCTCCGGGTCTTCTGCCGGGCTCCTCCGCTATTTTCTGCTCTTTTGCTATAGCGGAGGAGCCCGGTCTCCTGCCTTCTTCTCTTCGGGGGTCTCCGGTTCTTCTCCGCGCTCTCCGGGTCTTCTGCCGGGCTCCTCCGCTATTTTCTGCTCTTTTGCCGCTCTTTTGCTATAGCGAAGGAGCCCGGTCTTCAATCTTCTGCCTTCTGCCCTCTTCTCCTGATGTTGACACGACGCTCTCTGGGGCTGGAATGCACTCTGAGCGCTCCGCTCTGACTTATATAGGCGGTGACCCCGCCCCCTTATGCCGTCACAGTCCCTGGGCATGCTGGGACTGTGACGGTTTAGGGGGCGTGGTCATCACCCGATGACCACGCCCCCCTTATGTCGTCATAATCCCAGCATGCCCAGGGACTGTGACGGCATAAGGGGGCGGGGTCACCGCCTTTATAAGTCAGAGCAGAGAGCACAGAGAGCATTCTAGCCGGAGAGAGCATCGTGTCAACATCAGAAGAAGAGAAGAGGGCAGAAGACCGAAGACCGTGCTCCTCCGCTTTAGCAAAAGAGCGGCAAAAGAGCAGAAGAGAGCGGAGGAGCCCGGCAGAAGATCCGGAGAGCGTGGAGAAGAACCGGAGAGACCCCCGAAGTCGGAAGAAGACCCCCGGAGCTGTCTAATAAAATACTTTAAAAATCTATGTAGTGTTTATTTTTAAATTGACACTTTTTCCCTAGGTGAATGGGTAGGGGTACGATGTACCCCATACTCATTCACATAGGGTGGGGGGCCGGGATCTGGGGGCCCCCTTATTAAAGGGGGCTCCCGGATTCCGATAAGCCCTCCGCCCGCAGACTCCGACAACCAATGGCCAGGGCTGCGTGCTCGGATAAGGGTCTGGTATGGATTGGGGGGGACCCCCCACGCCGTCTTTTCGGCGTAGGGGGTTCCCCTCAAGGTCCATACCAGACCCAAGGGCCTGGTATGCTCCTGAAGGGGGAACCCATGCCGGTTTTTTATTTAAAATTTGGCGCAGAGTTCCCCCTAAAGATTCATACCAAACACAGTGGCGGGGATCCAAGTCGGATCCCCGTTCATTGAAAGTCGGACACATGTCGCAGGGCAAAGTCGGATCCACAAGTCGTGTTGAAGTCGCGTTGCAAAGTCTCGTTGAAGTCGTGTTGCCCCTGTGTGAACCGAGCCTCAGGGTTCTGTTGAAAGCGCAGAGAGCATCATGAAGATCAAGGAACACACCAGGCAGGTCCGTAATACTGTTGTGGAGAAGTTTAAAGCCGGATTTGGATACAAAAAGATTTCCCAAGCTTTAAACATCCCAAGGAGCGCTGTGCAAGCGATCATTTTGAAATGGAAGGAGTATCAGACCACTGCAAATCTACCAAGACCTGGCTGTCCCTCTAAACTTTCAGCTCAGACAAGGAGAAGACGGATCAGAGATGCAGCCAAGAGGCCCATGATTACTCTGGATGAACTGCAGAGAACTACAGCTGAGGTGGGAGAGTCTGTCCATAGGACAACAATCAGTCGTACACTGCACAAATCTGCCCTTTATGGAAGAGTGGCAAGAAGAAAGCCATTTCTCAAAGATATCCATAAAAAGTCTCGTCTAAAGTTTGCCACAAGCCACCTGGGAGACACACCAAACATGTGGAAGAAGGTGCTCTGGTCCGATGAAACCAAAATCAAACCTTTTGGCCACAATGCAAAACGATATGTTTGGCGTAAAAGCAACACAGCTCATCACACTCAACACACCATCCCCACCGTGAAACATGGTGGTGGCAGCATCATGGTTTGGGCCTGCTTTTCTTCAGCAGGGACAGGGAAGAGGGTTAAAATTGAGGGGAAGATGGATGCAGCCAAATACAGGACCATTCTGGATGAAAACCTGTTGGAGTCTACAAAAGACCTGAAACTGGGACGGAGATTTATCTTACAACAAGACAATGATCCCAAACATACAGCAAAATCTACAAAGGAATGGTTCACAAATAAACGTATCCAGGTGTTAGAATGGCCAAGTCAAAGTCCAGACCTGAATCCAATCGAGAATCTGTGGAAAGAGCTGAAAACTGCTGTTCACAAACGCTCTCCATCCAACCTCACTGAGCTCGAGCTGTTTTGCAAGGAAGAATGGGCAAGAATTTCAGTCTCTCGATGTGCAAAACTGATAGAGACATACCCCAAGCGACTTGCAGCTGTAATCGCAGCAAAAGGTGGCTCTACAAAGTATTAATGCAAGGGGGCCGAATAATTTTGCACGCCCCACTTTTCATTTTTTTATTAGGTAAAAAAGTTTCAAAAATCCAAAAGATTTCGTTCCACTTCACAATTGTGTCCCACTTGTTGGTGATTCTTCACAAAAAATAAAAATTTTATATCTTTATGTTTGAAGCCTGAAATGTGGCAAAAGGTTGAAAAGTTCAAGGGGGCCGAATACTTTCGCAAGCCACTGTATATATATTTTTTTCAAATGCTTCTAAATGCAAATGTGGCAACGCGGCAAAACGCCACTAAACGCAGCAAGTAGATGTGCAAAACAGACGTTTTAAATGTGGGTTACTATCTGTCAAGTTAAAACGTTCAGGAGAGGTTGTAGCAACGTCCCATGTAAATTAAGCCTTAGGCTGACAGGAGTAGTGACAGTGGCACCACTACTTCTGTCAGCCCAGCACTGGAAGCGGCAAGGAGAGAAGGACGGGGTCGGGAGGAGGTGCGGGCTGTGCTCTCTTTCCCCCTCCTCCTCATAAGCTTGCACATAATGAAAGGGTGTGGGGGGGGGGGGCGCGATTTGGCATCTTTGTCCTGGGCACTTGGATGATCTTATCTAGGCACTGGTTGTATTGTACAGTAATGTATTCTTTCGTTTCCGAGCATGCGGGGTTCTTGGTCTTCGAATTTTTTTTCGGACGAATACTGTACTGATTAAACGAAAACTGTTAGTTTTGGTATCGTAAAAGAAAATTTTTTGTGTTTTTATTTGCGGATAATTTTGCTTGAACTGTTGTGATCGGCTCTCGAAAAGCTGTGTACTAACAATCAGATTATCGTACGATCGATTTGAAAGCGGTATTTTTCATCGGATTTTCTGATCATGTGTACGAGGCATAAGTTGTGCCCTATTTTATCTATTACACTGTGCTTATGTTTATCTCTCAGCTATCATAATTATCAAACTCTCATAACAACAAAGCTATTACAAAAGCATAGCTGACTATTTTATTCGGCATGTTCCGTCTATGCATGGGGCACCTTAAATAGAACTCTCCACAGCATGGTGAGGGGGTAGAATGCTTAACTTAAAGGGGTTGTAAATGCAAAAGGTTTTTTATTTTAATGTATTCTATCTATTAAAATGAAAAACCTTCAGTGTGTAGCAGCCTCCCCAGCACCCCCTAATACTTACCCTCAGCCCCATCTCTCTCCAGCAATGTCCACGATTCTTTCAGCCGTCCGGGACTCCCCTCCTGAATGGCTGGGGCACAGCCGTGGCGCCATTGGCTCCCGCGGCTGTCAATCAAAGTCAGTCAACCAATCAGGGGAGAGAGGGGGCGGGGCCGAAAGGCAGCTGCATGTCTGCATGGACACACGGAGCTGGAGCTCAGCTCGGGTGCCCCCATAGTAAGCTGCTGGGCTGTGGGGAGCACTCGTCAGGAGGGAGGGGCCAGGAGCAGCGAAGAGGGACTCAAGTAGTGGATCTTCAGAAAGTAGAAATCTCCACATCCTGAAGAAGCTGGAAAAAAAAACTATGAAATGCGTACATATACAGGAAGTCCCCTAAAAAACGATGTAGAGTGACAATTTAAATTTTTAAGGTTTATTTTAAGGGCCTATTGAAAGCCTCCATGGTTTCTATTATATGTACAGTATATACATATATATATTTGTAGCACACTCCTCATGAGAGCTGCTAAGTTACTAGGGTTCCCCACTGCTGCACAGCCAGTCACTTAGCATTTCCTTCATTTATTCAGACACAGGAATCAGTCCTTGGCTTGCTTTTTTGTTGTTTTATTAGGGGATGATCATTTAGATTGGGTGGGGAATTAAGGGATGCCCAACACTCCTGGTGGAACTAGCAGGATATACTGTATTCCTAGTTCAGCAAAGGCCCATTACAGGCAGGAACTCTCAGTTCCTTGACAAAAGTAGTACAAATGGAGCGAACAGCATCACATCTGTTCTTCTGCTTCCTTGTAGCCACTGATCCCAGTTCCTCTTGACTGCAGAATGCTAGCCCACCTGGCTGCCACCAGCCACACCTGGCTGCTCTTCCTCCCAGTCCTCCGACTGAATCTCTGCACCAGTCCTGCCCGACTGTCACACACATAGAGATTTCCCAGGGCAAGGTTAGATGAAGACACATAGCACACCGCGGTCTTCAAGAGAGCAATGCTACAGCTGACAGTCTCTTCTCTTCCCCTGTCTTGTCCCTGCACCATGCTGATCTACTCACTGTCTCTGCTTGCTCCTTCCCCCTGCCTCTCCAGCATGAATCTCTCAAACTGCCTCCTGTGGTGGGATCCTTTCAGGCCAGCTTTCCTAAGCTCCCAGCCCGAGGTAAAACCTCCCCGAAAGGGGTCCCTCAAGGGCCACCGACAGCCTCCCTCGGCACGGCTCCTCCCTCTTCCACCCGAACTCCCCTTCTGGCATGGACCATGTCTATTTCTGGGTTATCCCAGTTCCCTGCCAGCCCGATCCTGGGGATTGCCTGAGAGCCCATAAATATTCAGGGCAGCTCCAACTTTGTATATACCAGGGTGTAAGAGTCTAGAGCTTACTACGCATGCACCAATAGCGCGTTGCCGCAAGAGGAAATCCGTGCCAACTGAGCATGCGCCAAAGACGCCTCAGTGTGCAAACCTGCACCTGCGCAGAAGACCTGATGGAAAAAGGCGGGAAAATCCCCAGGAGGTGCACAGGAAGTGACCCTTAAACTTCCCTATATAAGCCCAGCCCAGACACTGCCAAATTGCTGGATTATCTTCAGCCCCCCCCTTGTTCCTGTGCTAGTATGTGATCTGTCTGAACTTGTTGTGACCTGGAAACCTATTTGACTACTCTTGATTGCTGCTTGCCATTGACCTCGGATTTGTACCTTGACCATTCTACTTCTTTGCCACTTTTTGTACTCAGCTGCCAGATTGAAACTGACCCCGGCTTGGATCTCGACCATTCTTCTTCTGATTAACCCTTTTATACCTCATTGCCAAAGTGGACTTGAGCTCAGCTCGGATCTTGGACTAAGGCTTGCACAGTGCTCCGCACCCCTGGCACTCGTGCCACCCAGTGTCCACTAAGTCTTCGTCTCCTTCTCCAGAGGCTTCAAGGACCCGAGGTGCAAGGGAGGCCTCCCCACTACTTCGGTCTCACCCCAGGTACGTCGCCCTTGTGACACAGGAGGAGGCACCATAGAGCTGCCAGGATGAGACACCCAGCCCTGGCCTCTAACTCCCCTGACCCAGATTCAGTGACTCCGGTTTATCCCAGAGCCAGACAAATGCTTTTACCTGCACTACACTTCTAGTAGCACAAACTAGAGGGTGTTACACATATTATAATAGTAATAAAATATAATTATTACTAAAAATACCATACAGCTAAATTAATATACTATACAGGATCTCCATCAGTTAATGATTATCAATAAGGGTACCTTAAATGGTCTTTGATTATGAATCACGTGACATATAAAAGTGGCAGGGGGTCACAGATCACATGACTATTCCTTTCCTCTGCAAATCGTTCTAAATGCTTTGTGTTGTCAGTTGATGGAGGCAGGGGCGGATTGACAACTCATGGGGCCCCCGGGCAATAGGAGAATATGGGGCCCCCAGGCAATCAGAGATTATGGGGCCACACAGTATACACACACACAGTATACAATCACACAGTATACACATACATGTACACACAGTATACACAGACATGTTTCTATTGGCTGAGAAGGTACTGGAGAGGTGGGGCAGCTATAATCTTGGGATTTTTAGACCAATAGGATGTCGGTAAGGGGCATTTCAGAGACAGATGTAAAAAAAAACCCCACAGATTTATACATACTGTCCCTGGTTTTACTGAGGCTGGCAACCCTGATGGGGCTCCCTAGTGGCTCAGGGCCCTCGGGCAGTGCCCGAGTGGCTCAATGGTCAGTACGCCCCTGGATGTAGGGGATGTACATGGATATCGGAAAGCCGCAGTCAATTCACAGCAGTGCATGTTTATTCCATTCTGTGAAGCATGGATGAAATAATATGAACATAAAAAAAACACACAGCTCTCCAACACACATGTAGCCTCAGCTTTCCTCCAGCGAGATGTTAGTATGTCACCTACAGAAATTGAACTCTTTTGGCATATCTGCTACAAGGACGATACGTGATTCCAGTCTATACAGAACATGATATAATACACACATTGCTGGAATCTAATTTGCACCTTTGGGCAAAGCTGTCATGGTCTTTGTTTTATGTAGAGGAGATATTCATCTTTTTCTGCCTTTATACTATTTTTTTTTTTTTTTCCTTCTTCTTAAACTTGTGTGGGCAACGGTTTTTCAACAATTTGCTTGGCTCAAAAATTTCTCTTAATACTCCTTTACATGGAGGTACAAATGCGTACAACCGTGCGAGGGCCATGTTTGTCAGCACGGGGGATGCACACAACCCTTTAAGGGGTTTCAGATGCTGGGAGGCTGGGCGGGGTTTCTGATCATGTGACTGACAGCGTTCTTATGATCGGAAAGCTCCTGGCCGGAAGTAGAGGTCGGGAGCTTTCCACTAGCCATCGGTAACGTTGCCGGGAGCGCGCAGGGTCAGCACAGCTCTGATTATCTTTAGGTAGGCCTATATGCGGCTTTTCGGCATTTAGGCCCACCCACCGAGAGGCCGCATATATGTGAATGGCCGGCGGGAAGGAGTTAAAGCCTAAATGCAGCCAAAATAAAAAAAAAACTGAAAAATTAGCACAAGGGACATAACTTACAGTCAAGTAGAATGTGTCCCTTGTGGTGATGGCTCTTCTTTTAGTTCAAATCCTTCTGCATCTATACCCCCCAGCATAATCTTCTAGTGTGGTGGTGGTGGTGGTGGGGGGGGGGGGGGTAATACAACTAAGGGGCTGTCACAGGTTCTCCTCCAGAGATCCCGATTATGCCCGCTCTTTCCACTCAGCTGCTCCATTCACAGAAGTTGTACTACAGCTTCTATGAATGTAACAGGATCTATAAATGAGGGGGAGGGGAGGGGTCTAATAATTATCCACCCCTCTTCCATTCCTAATTAATTTGTTTACATTCATGAAAACTGTAGTGACGGCTTCTATGAATGCCAAAGCTGGAAGGAAAGAGTGGGCATAGTCTGGCTCTCTTGATGAAAGCCTGTGACGGGCCCTTAGTTGTATTAACCACTTTCCACCCGCGCCATAGCAGAAAGACGGCTTTGCCGGGAGGCTCTCATATGACGTCCTCCCATTAACGTGCCGCTGGTGCGCTCTGTGAGTGCTGAGTCCTTCGAATTCAGCTGATCACAGATCGGGGTAAAGGGCCAATCACAGCAGTCCTTTACCATGTGATCAGCTGTGTCCAATGACAGCTGATCACGGACGTAAACACAAGCCGGTTATCGGCTTTTCTTTCCTCACGCTGACAGCGTGAGGAGAAGAAAAGGGAACAGACAACCGACTTGTGTTAAAGGGACAGGGATTATCAGTGCAGTCCCAACAGTGCCCATCAGTGATGCCAATCAGTGCCCATGAGTGCCTCCTCATCAGTGTCACCTATCAGTTCTGCCTATCGGTGCCCATCAGTGCTGTCTCATCAGTGTCACCCATCAGTGCTGCCTACCAGTGCCCATCAGTGCTGCCTCATCAGTGTCATCCATCAGTGCTGCCTATCAGTGTCCATCAGTGCCGCCTATCAGTGCTTAACAGTGAAGGAGAAAAATTACCTGTTTGCAAAATTTTATAACAAACAATGAAAATTGTTTATTTTGTTTTTCAAAAAATGTCGGTGTTTAAATACCACTAAAAGAAAGCTCTATTTCTCTAAAAAAAAAAAACCGATAAAAATGTTTTACGGGTTCAGTGTTGCATGATTGCGCAATTGTCATTCAAAAGCTGAAAATTGGCCTGGGCAGAAAGGGGGTAAAAGTGCCCAGTAGGCAAGTGGTTAATCCCCCGTCGCCCCGGAAGATTGCGGAGCCCACCCAACTAGCAAGCAGAGGCTTGGCCATTCAGACTTCAAGTGGCTGTTTCACCACACATTGGACAGGCATGGGCCATTGTTGTCGCCATCAAGAAACCCGCCCTGAGAAATGTCAAGCAGCCATCACTGGAGTGCATGTGGATTGGAAGTGGCTGCAAAGAAGCTGCAAGGAGTTAGCAGCCCTGTAGTGCAACAAAGGATGAAATAAGGAGAAAAAAAGTATTTAATTTACAAAAATAGAACTTTTTATGATGCACAGTGTATAGCGTAAACTAAACGCCATTCATTCCCAGTCTGCTTTAATCCTTTGATACCTTAGCTCCTCGTGATGAATGACATCAAAATGAACGCACTATAATCCTTAATCCTGACATTATCTCAGGGTGCAATATAAAATGACTTTATTTGAGGGTTGGCCAGAAGTTTTTATTATTTGCAATAAAAAAATAGAAAGAGAACCATTTCCAAGAATGTTCCAATCGCTAAGGTGAATACAATCACAGTCATGAAGGGCTTGATTTAAACTGTTCTCTCTTGGCCGGAGCCCAGAGTCTGGAGAGCCAGGACTACTAAAAACTTTACATCAGGCCCTGAACTTTTTAGGTTATTATACTTTATGGAGACTTTCGCAGACTTTCGCAGACACAGACGTCTCCAAGAAGAATGGTTGGCCCTGAACCTACATATAATTGTGTCTGCCCAAACAGTAGAAAATGATAATGTCCAGAGTTCCCAGCCAACTAGGCAACGTTTTTAGAGTTCTCTCAGCTTGTGAACTTCGAGAAGGCTTCCATCTAATATATGGTTGCTGCTCAAAGTTTGTTTTAAACAGCAAACATCCAAAAAAAAAAGACGCATGCTGAGGACATCACAACATTAATGTTTATTCCACCAGACTGTGGGGACTGGTGGGGACCAGTAAGGCAATCTGGCGGATAAACATCAGTGGTGTGACATCAGAAGTGTGCAGCCTTCGTTGAGTACAGAGAAAGGACGGGCTCCCCAGGCCGGCACCTGGCCAGAGAGAGGCATACTGGGCTTTTGGTGGTGCTTGTCTCTAAGATCTTCTTTTAAGAAGTTATGGAGCTTTTTGGTGTTCATAGAAAGCCATTGGGTCGACTATAATTCTCAAAATGGTTACGGAACATAGCAGGTAATTGCAGCCAGAAATGTCTGTCCATGTAATAACCCCACATTGAGTCACTGTAAGCTGGTCATAAACTGTTGCAGAAGACTCCAGACCACTGTCTCATGCAGTGAAGGCTTCATCTCAAATTTATTAAACTTATATGTAGCCCCCCTGTCCTAAACAGGGGCTATTAGACTAAATTTTGGCTAGGTGGTAGTCATCCCAGGCTAATTGTGTAGTCCTTCACTTGGTCTTCCCTAAACTCAGTGGGGTTGTAATTTCTCACTGTCGCCAGTAGGTGTCACTGGTGCCACTGGTCATAGTATGAGATGTTATAAACAAGACTGAGCTATGAATATTTATATTTCCTTCAGCCAATCCAGTAGGAGGTTTAGGCCACTCATGCATGCTGAGGGAGAATATAAATATGTGGGATAGGCTGTGTGCTCGCTCTTTTTCCCTGGGCTATGGAAGTGTTGCTGGGAAGGAGCTCTGCCGTTAGGCCCTGTTTGGGGCCTAACGGGTGTTGAACTGATCCTAGAGCTGTCCTGCTTGGTGTGGAGGAAGTGTTGGGTCACTGTTCATGTGACTTCCTCAGGGTAGGCAGTGGCGCAACGTGCTGGGCAGAGCCAGTGACGTCACATCTGCTTAGGATGTAAAACCGGAAGTGTGGTAGGGAGTACAATACTGGCCACTTGTAAACACTGTGCAATCTATTTTAATATATTGACATCTGAAGTTGAGGCAGCAGCCAGGCTCTTAAAAGGACCATGCATGTGAAGTTATTGTAAATAGCTGGATGGTGGATCCGCAAGAATAATATACCTAAAGCCTATGTTGACATTTATTGGTTCATTTTTAAGGCAAGCGAGCACCCATTGGTGGATTGGTACGGTAGTTCTGTGGATGACACATTGGAGCACAATATCATTTTCATGTTGAATATTATGGACATTTTATGCACTGGATATTATAAGAGGACTTGATTTATAAAATTGATCTACACTATATTACCAAAAAGTATTGGGACGCCTGCCTTTACACGCACATGAACTTTAATGGCATCCCAGTTTTAGTCCATAGAGTTCAATATTGAGTTGGCCCGCCCTTTGCAGCTATAACAGCTTCAACTCTTACGGGAAGGCCGTCCACAAGGTTTAGGAGGGTGTCTATGGGAATGTTTGACCATTCTTCCAGAAGAGCATTTGTGAGGTCAAGCATTGATGTTGGACGATAAAGCCTGGCTCACAGTCTCCACTCTAATTCATCCCAAAGGTGTTGAGGTGCAGGACAGTGAAGTTCCTCCACCCCAAACTTGCTCATCTATGTCTTTATGGACCTTGCTTTGTGCCCTGGTCCAAATCATTTGCTGGAGGGGGGATTATGGTGTGGGGTTGTACTTCAGGGGTTGGGCTTGGCCGCTTAGTTCCAGTGAAGGGAACTCTAATGCCCCATACAGACGGTCGGATTTTCCGACGGAAAATGTTCAATGGGAGCCTTTTTTGGAAATTCCGACCGTGTGTAGGCTCCATCGGACTGTTTCCATCGGAATTTCCGTCGCACAAAATTTGAGATCTGGTTCTCAAATTCTCCGACAACAAAATCCGTTGTCGTAAATTCCGATCGTGTGTACACAATTCCGACGCACAAAGTTCCACGCATGCTCGGAATCAAGCAGAAGAGCCGCACTGGTTATTGAACTTCATTTTTCTCGGCTCATCGTACGTGTTGTACGTCACCGCGTTCTTGGCGTTCGGAATTTCCGACCAACTTTGTGTGACCGTGTGTATGCAAGATAAGTTTGAGCCAGCATCCGTCGGAAAAAAAAACATGGATTTTGTTGTCGGAATGTCCGATCGTGTGTACGCGACATTAAGGCGTCAGCATACCAAGACTTTTGGACAATTTCAAGACTTTTGGAAATTTTGGACAATTTCATGCTTCCAACTTTGTGGGACCAGTTTGGGGATGGCCCCTTCCTGTTCCAACATGACTGCGCACCAGAGCACAAAGCAAGGTCCATAAAGACATGGATGAGCGAGTTTGGGGTGGAGGAACTTGACTGGCCTGACCATGACTAATGCCGCGTACACACGGTCGGACTTTTCGTCTACAAAAGTCCAACGGACGCTGACGGACTAAAGCTGGCTGGTAATCCGATCGTGTGTGGGCTTCTCCGGACTTTCAACTGACTTTTTTAGCCTCAAATCCGACGTACTTTAGATTTGAAACATGCTTCAAATCTTTCCGACGGACTCGAGTCCGGTCGAAAAATCCGCTCGTCTGTATGCTAGTCCGACGGACAAAAACCCACGCTAGGGCAGCTATTGGCTACTGGCTATGAACTTCCTTATTTTAGTCCGGTGTACGTCATCACGTAAGAATTCGACGGACTTTTGTGTGATCGTGTGTAGGCAAGTCTGTTCGTTAGAAAGTCCGCCGCAAGTCCGTCGAAAGTCCGCCAAAAGTCCGTCGAAAGTCTGTCGGACAGGCTGTCGGACTTTTGTAGCTGAAAAGTCCGACCGTGCGTACGCGGCATAAGACTGGGATGTCATTAAAGTACATGTGCGTGTAAAGGCAGGCGTCCCAATACTTTTGGTAATATAATGTATGCTTGGATGAGGTTATATGTAACATATTGGTTGGAAAAGAACACAGAACACATATTTTATGTGTGATACGCAATTTTAGTATGTTTATGCACTACATTTGTCTTCATGTTTCATTATTTGTGTGATAAGACTAGAAAGTATCATTTATTATTGATATTCATTATTTATTGTTGTATTTTTGGTTTTAGGGATTTTGCACACTGAGAGCCCATTCACACAGGGACGACTTGTCAGGCGACCTAGTCGCCTGACAAGTCGCCTCCCGTTCTGTGCTATGGAACCGTTCTAAGGGGAGCGACGCAAGTCGCTCCGACTTAGAAAAAGGTTCCTGTACGACTTCGGGGGCGACTTGCATAGACTTCTCGGTGAGGCGACCTGCAAGTCGTGTTGCCCCTGTGTGAATGGGGTCAGAAAGCAGCAGCGCACCACTGTTCTATTATAATTTTATTTTTTACATTTTTCTCCCTATACAAAACCACAGCATTACCTGTTTAGACATTCACCAGCATAGAGTTGATCACTGTTTAACCTCACACGTTGACTAGCATCGCCATACACACCCCGAATGGATTGATAATGTAGCTACCCTGTTTCCCTGAAAATAAGACCTAGCGTGATTGTCAGTGATGACTGCAATATAAGCCCTACCCCCCAAATAAGCCCTATCCTGTTTCCCCGAAAATAAGCCCTACCCTGAAAATAAGACCTTCAAGGACTTTAACTCGGGCCAGGGGCGGACTTACCATTGAGCCACTCGGGCACTGCCCGAGGGCCCTGGGCCACTAGGGGGCCCCATCAGGGTTGCCAGCCTCAGTAAAACCAGGGACAGTATGTATAAATCTGTGTTTTTTTTACATCTGTCTGTGTATACTGTGTGTACATGTATGTGTATACTATGTGATTGTATACTGTGTGGCCCCATAATCTCTGTTTGCCTGGGGGCCCCATAATCTCCTATTGCCCGTGGGCCCCATAATCTCCTATTGCCTGGGGGCCCCATGAGTTATCAGTCCGCCCCTGACTCGGGCTTATTTGGGGTGGTAGGGCTTATATTGCAGCCATCACCGATAATCACGCTAGGTCTTATTTTTGGGGAAACAGGGTATGTTTGTTCAAATACTTTATAAAACACCCAGATTTGCTCAGTAATCATTCATAACTACTTTTCATCAATACATACCTATGTATAAATCTATGTATTAATGTTCATATACACTTCATATTCTAGCCCATACCGTTGTAATTTTATAATTTTATGCAATATTAATTGATGCTCTATTTGTAGAATCTACACGTGATCACATTGTGCCCTTCTCAAAGGCCCTGACGAAGCGGCCTCGTCCGTGAAACGCGTAGGCCATAACTCTGTTAAAATCTGGGATTTGCACACCCTGAATCCACTTCAACCATATTAACTGTAATGTATTATTAAGTGTTTTTATATTGAATAAAATCTTGTACTTTCTCATTAATTGTTTTTCATCTATTCATACTTCTTATGCCGCGTACACACGAGCGGACTTTTCGACCGGACTGGTCCAACGGACTTTTGAAGGACTTCCAACGGACTTTCCCAACAAACGGACTTGCCTACACACGATCACACCAAAGTCCGACGGATTCGTAGGTGATGACGTACGACCGGACTAATATAAGGAAGCTCATAGCCAGTAGCCAATAGTTGCCCTAGTGTCGATTTTCGTCCGTCGGACCAGCATACAGACGAGCGGATTTTTCGATAGGAACTGGGTCCGGCGGAGTTCCGACGTAAAGATTTGAAACATGTTCCAAATCTAAAGTCCATCAGATTTTGGACCGAAAAAGTCAGCTGCAGGTCCGATGGAGCCCACACAGGATCGGACTAGTCCGGTCGAAAATTCCGCCCATGTGTACGTGGCATTAGAGGCACAATTAAAGTCCCATACAGTTCTGTATACATTTTTCAGGAACACAGTTGCATATATTTGCGGGATGGTGCCTCTATAGAAGTGTTGGTATTTTCACGCTCGCCCCAACCCGACACATAATTTTATTTTTGGTTTTAGTGATTGAGTACACTGATTGGGTGGTTGCAGCAGTTCCACAATATTTATCCAAGACAGAGCAGTGCATGAGCCCGTTATAATTCAAATATTGAGAAGTATGACACGCTGACACATCATTTAGCATACAGGCGCATTCTAGATATATTGTCAAGTGGACCTAACCATATATCCAATGTCAGGTCTGCTTTTGGTCCAAATAAAATAAATGTAAAAAAATCCACCGCGAAGAATGTTCCCTTTACCCATAATAGAAGTGGTAGAGCCTGGAATTCAGGTGAAGGAATTTTACCTCCACAGTCCTTGAGAAACATAAGAAGTCAATGAATGTTATAACTTGCTGACATATAGCTATAACCTAAATATCAGTTTTGGGGTCTCCTAACTCTTTAGGCTCCATATTGTTTGACAAGAGGAAGAGATTTTCGCGATTCGGCTGTTTTTGCTGTTCTTCCCGATGAAAGGGGAGAGATGTTTGATGGATGGACAGCAGCAGTTAATGGTGGGATAATTTTTGCTTGCTATAAGAAAGCACCCTCCTGTTTTTGGAAGGAACGTGGATTGTTTTCACAGGTGGGACCAGTAGGCTGCTCTTGGCTCGGATCTGGGAGTGTATTTTTTGACAATCTGGTCAGAGCGGGTCTCCCACACGCCCTGTCATTTACCCAGCTAATAATCAGGAGCCACGGCGCTGCTGACTCAGCCTGGCCTACCCCAGTCCATATGGAGAGGAAAAACTACGAATATTCAGCACTTTGCAACCAACATATTGCTGGGCTTTTCATTCAGGATGACTTGTCTGGGCCAGAAACAAAAAAAAAAAAAGTTGGCTCGTGAATTTCGGATGTGAAGAAGAGAGGCTTAAAATATCGCTGCCGGATGGCTTGGCCTTAAGAAATGATACTTGCTCCTGTATTTTAAAGAAATACCTGGTCCTCCTGATATTTCATTGTTTCTCTCCTGTTCATAACATTGTAATTAAATCACATTCACTAATTGTGTAAAATCTCTGAGAGCAGTATTTATGACAATGAGGCCTAGTAAGTATCCAAAAAAAGGCCACACATTGATGATGTCACACCATTCATAGTTTAGTCCACCGGACTGGCTTACCGGTAGTCCCCGCCTGTGGCACACATCAGTGTGCCATCTTTTTTTTGGATATTTGCCATTGTCAGGCCTGGGCTCAGCCCTTCCTTCTCTGAGCTGGCCGCTCAGCTGTCGGCTAATTGCCAGCTCCTATCTCTGCACAGTGACTCAGCTGTTGATGATATCCTGCTCGTCAGTCCTGGCTAGTTAAAGCCGTCCAGCTCACTTCATCTCTGCCTTCGCCCTTGGTCACATCTCAGAGACTTTCTCCTGCGTTCCTGTTGAAGACTTGCTCAGCTGACGTCCCTTCTGGCTCCTGATCCTGCTTGCTGTACTTCTACGTTGATCTCTGGCTCTCTGACATTGGCATTGACTGACTACCCGATCTGAACTCTGGCTATGTATTGGCTACTCTGTTTGCCTTTTTATTATTATTAAACAAGAGTGATAAACTGTACTTCTGTCTCGGTCTGATTCATGGTTTCTGACAGCCGTGGAACACTGAGCTGTGATTTTGAATGATGTTTGTATCTGGGATCGTTAACAATGAGGCCTAGTAGGAACCAGAGGAAACAACATGTAGGATACTGATAACCTAAACCAATTTCTTATGAAATCAAGTATCCGGTAGGCACCCTTTCAGTGTAATATACACTTCTTGTATAAAATGTATTCTATTTAAATGTATTAAAAACTTTTGTAATCGAATTCCTAGATATAAGATATAATGTATACATTATATTTCATTGATTTATGACGTAAATGTATGTATAACAATTTTAAGCATATCCATTTACATCTGTTTTTTTCTTTTTTAGTATATAATACTTGATGTGACACTTCTCCCCAGAAAAATTCCTGAAGAAGTGATTGTAAGGCTTAAATTTTTTTTTTTAAATAACAAACATGTAATACTTACCTCCACTGTGTAGTTTGTTTTGCACAGAGTGGCCCCGATCCTCGACTTCTGGGGTCCCCCGGCAGCGCTGGTAGCTCCTCCCCGCATTGTATAACCCCCTAGGAGAAGCGCTCTCCCAGGGGGTCTACCTTGCAGGTGCGCTCCCGAGTCCAGCATTTGTGTCCAACGACGCAGAATGCCGGACTCGGCCCCGCTCCCCGGCACCTGCTCCCCAGCACCCACGTCATTGGATTTGATTGACAGCAGCGGGAGCCAATGGCTGCGCTGCTTTTCAATTTATCCAATCAAGAGCCAAGACAGCGGGCAGAGGGAAAGAGCGCGTCTCCGGCGGGGGTAATACAGGACTCAGGTGAGTAAAACGGGGGGGCTGGGGGGGCCTTTCATTGACAGAAGTTTTTTCACCCTAATGCATAGGATGCATTAAGGTGAAAAAACACGAGGGTTTGCAACTCCTTTAAATGACACACAGGTGGACTCTATTTATTACTTAGGTGACTTCTGAAGGCAATTGGTTCCACTAGATTTTAGTTTGGGGTATCAAAGTAAAACAGGCTGAATACAAATGCCCCCCCCCCCCCCCCCCACACACACTTTTCACATATTTGTAAAACATTTAGAAAATCATTTATCATTTTCCTTCCAGTTCACAATTATGTGCCACTTTGTGTTGGTCTATCACATAAAGTCTCAATAAAATACATTTACGTCTTTGGTTGTAACATGACAAAATGTTGAAAATTTCAAGGGGTATGAATACTTTTTCAAGGCACTGTAAGTATTCCTTGACTCTCCATCATCTCCTTCATCCTGTCACATTCAGAGCACCTCGCAGTCTTGCCGCTTCTACATGTTCAACATCTCCAAAAGATACGACTTACCAACTTCAAAAAGACCATCAGAGTGGTACTGTATGTAAAAATTGCCATACCAGGAATTCTTCTTTAGGTGATAATTATTGTTAGAAAGACGACAAACCTAATGGTGTTATTTTCAATCATTCCAAAACCATAAAAAAAAAAAACAGGTCTGGCTTTAAAACCAGCCTCTCGTAGCCACTACTGCAGCATGTCCTCCTCTACTTTGGTCCATAATGATTTTCAGTACATAACACTCGAGGCACTAATTACTCTTCTTCTCACAAACATTTATTGCCACTTGTTCAGGTTAGCTCTGCATTCCTTCCATTGTATGTCTGACAATAACAGTAAAGTCATAATCAACTTATATATTTGCGTATCCTTGTAACAACGCACCTGATTTTTTTTTCATGCTGTAGCTGGGATTTATTTTTTCAAATATGACAAAAAAAATGATTGAAGCAGAAAAAAACTGCCTATCTATGGCATATTGCTTAACAGATAATCAGTTCTGTAAGGTGTTTCAAAGTATCACATTTGTGGGCATAAGAACCAGGGGGGATTTTTGATTTAAATCACTAGTGAAAAAGTCTTGATTCAAATAATAATTTTAAAAAAAGCAACTGTCATTTCTGTCCCGCAGCGCCTCCTCCTCTGACCCCCTGTTGGCTCCTCCTCTGACCCGCTGTTGGCTCCTCCTCTGACCCCCTGTTGGCTCCTCCTCTGACCCCCTGTTGGCTCCTCCTCTGACCCGCTGTTGGCTCCTCCTCTGACCCCCTGTTGGCTCCTCCTCTGACCCCCTGTTGGCTCCTCCTCTGACCCGCTGTTGGCTCCTCCTCTGACCCCCTGTTGGCTCTTCCTCTGACCCCCTGTTGGCTCCTCCTCTGACCCCCTGTTGGCTCCTCCTCTGACCCGCTGTTGGCTCCTCCTCTGACCCGCTGTTGGCTCCTCCTCTGACCCCCTGTTGGCTCCTCCTCTGACCCCCTGTTGGCTCTTCCTCTGACCCCCTGTTGGCTCCTCCTCTGACCCTCTGTTGGCTCTTCCTCTGACCCCCTGTTGGCTCCTCCTCTGACCCGCTGTTGGCTCCTCCTCTGACCCCCTGTTGGCTCCTCCTCTGACCCTCTGTTGGCTCTTCCTCTGACCCCCTGTTGGCTCCTCCTCTGACCCCCTGTTGGCTCTTCCTCTGACCCCCTGTTGGCTCCTCCTCTGACCCCCTGTTGGCTCCTCCTCTGACCCCCTGTTGGCTCTTCCTCTGACCCCCTGTTGGCTCCTCCTCTGACCCCCTGTTGGCTCCTCCTCTGACCCCCTGTTGGCTCTTCCTCTGACCCCCTGTTGGCTCCTCCTCTGACCCCCTGTTGGCTCCTCCTCTGACCCCCTGTTGGCTCTTCCTCTGACCCCCTGTTGGCTCCTCCTCTGACCCGCTGTTGGCTCCTCCTCTGACCCCCTGTTGGCTCTTCCTCCGACCCCCTGTTTGGCTCCTCCTCTGACCCGCTGTTGGCTCCTCCTCTGACCCCCTGTTGGCTCCTCCTCTGACCCCCTGTTGGCTCCTCCTCTGACCTGCTGTTGGCTCCTCCTCTGACCCGCTGTTGGCTCCTCCTCTGACCCATTCATTTTAATGGGACAGCTGGTGATGCGGAAGTGACACCACAAGGTGAGGGACGTGGCGGCAGCAGGTGAGTGGATGTCCGCTAACAGGCGCTGTCATGATGGATCTGAAATGACAGGCGCTCTTTAAATGTAAAGACAATCATACAGTTTGTAGTGTACATAAATTTGCAAAACAAGGGGATAAAGGAATATTTCTGAACTTTGGTTTATCACATGGTTACTGGGAAATTGTGTGAATGCATCAATGCAGTGCATGTTATCTCAGCTTGCAGAGCTTGGATTAATTGAATGAGTTTACCAAAAAAAATGAAAATATTGCAGAATATACAGCCTCGTGCTACATAACTAAGCTCCATTTCATGCTGAATAAGCTAAATTATTAATTTATCTTAAATAGAAAACTATTTTTAGATAGATTTTTAGTCCAAAAGCATCTTATTAAAAAAAATTTGATAAAAATAAAAAAAAATCAATTTAAATAAAAAAAACCCGATTTAAATAATAAAAAAAAAAAAATAAGATTTAAATAAAGAAAAAATAAGATTTTTTTTTTTTAACTCATTGATTTAAAAATACATCAATGCAGTGCATGTTATCTCAGCTTGCAGAGCTTGGATTCATTGAATGAGTTTACCAAAAATGTAAATATGGCACAATATACAGCCTCATGCTACATTAACTAAGCTCCATTTCATGCTGAATAAACTAAATTATTAATGTATCTTAAATAGAAAACAATTTTTAGATAGATTTTTAGTCCAAAAGCATTATATTAAAATAAATTTGATAAAAATAAAAAAAAAAAACGATCAAAATAAAAAAAATACGATTTAAATAAAAAAAAAATCATATTTAAATTTAAAAAAAAACAATCCGATTTTTTTATTTAACTAAATTATTGATGTATCTTGAATAGAAAACTATTTTCAGATAGATTTTTAGTCCAAAAGCATTTTATTAAAATAATTTTGATAAAAATCAAAAAAATGTGATTTTAAATAAAAAAAATCCAAATTAAATTAAAAAAAAAAAAATGTGATTTTTTTTAATTTATTTTTTTAAATCATTGATTTATATCCACCCTGATAAGAACAAAGAAGTGGAATGAATTAAAAAAATTGAAAATTTGATAACATTTTTCAAATGCAAGAATCACGAAAAAAACAAACAAACCGCTGATTCTTCCCGCTTGTGCTTTCATTTGAATTCTTGCAATGCTAACCCTCTTCTGCCCGGTCCTTCTGGGTGTTCATTTTTGTTTTCCAACAACAGTTAAAAATGCCACGTTAAGCAATGCGATCAATAGCGCTAAACCTGTTTTGTATCCAATCACCGAAAAACAACAGTTTTATCCCAATCGGGGGAATACCCTTGTATAAGAAGGGAAGGCTTGTAAGGCTTTGACAAGGTCTGCCATAACAGCTCATCCCTCTCATAAAGCGATAAGACGGAGCAGCGAAGGGCGTTACGTCTTTTGTATTCAGAATCAGGACATCTGCCAGAGAGCGAGACTCCCAGAATCCTTTTCTCTTCCACTGATCTGATCATCATTGAGGAACTAGGCCCATCATTCGTATGCTAATGTAAAGTGTCAGAGCAGATGTGAAACATTTGGTTGTGGCCTTGTCTTCTTGTAAGGTTGATACACATCTGTAAGGATGGGAGAAGAGGGCGACATTTGGGACAATGGTCCGTCTCCCTAGGTGGGCTCTAGCGTCCATGGGTTCTGTTTTGTTGGGGAGGGAATTTTCGGAGGCAGTAAAGCAGAAGGTAGGGGTTGTGATGTACAGATAACCTGACAATTACAGAGTGACAGTGAGGTCACATTTTAGGTTGTTACCCGCCCACTCGTCCCGTGTGGCCCTTCAATGGAACGTTTAATTAGTGCAAACAGTAGAGGTTTTACATTCCTTATGATAAATCAAAGGAGCTCTTCACCCCGGATTTTTTTCATTAAATGCTAGATGTAGATGCAGCAACTTTTGGTGCTTAGAACAAACAAAAGTGTTTTTGGTTGAATATCTGTGCAAATTATTTTATACAAACAGGGGTCACCAATAAATCTTTTAAAACCCAATTAGTAATGCCGCGTACACACAGTCTGACTTTTCGTCTACAAAAGTCCGGCGGACGCTGACGGACTAAAGCTGGCTGACAATCCGATCGTGTGTGGGCTTCCCCGGACTTTCAGCGGACTTTTCCAGCCTCAAATCTGACGGACTTTAGATTTGGAACATGCTTCAAATCTTTACGTCGTAACTCCGCCGGACCCAGAAATCCGCTCGTCTGTGTGCTAGTCCGACGGACAAAAAGCCACGCTAGGGCAGCTATTGGCTATCAACTTCCTTATTTTAGTCCGGTGTACGTCATCACATACGAATCCGTCGGACTTTTGTGTGATCGTATGTAGGCAAGTCCGTTCGTAGAAAAGTCTGCCGCAAGTCCGCCGCGAATCCATCGAAAGTCTGTCGGACAGGCTGTCGGACTTTTGTAGCCGAAAAGTCCGACCGTGTGTATGCGGCATAAGTATTTCCTTCATTCCCAATGAATGGATATTTGAAGTCCCAGCTCCTCCGGGATACGTTCCTCTGAAGCAATAGAAACCTGACGAAGGTTTTTAGGTCCTCTACACTTTGTTGAAAACTATGAGCTGGTACTATACTGGCAGAAGGCCACATGTTCTCACGGTCATGCCGAGGGGTGTGCAGAAGAAGCGGGGGGCGTCTTCACTGCTTCAGTAGGAGGGAAGAGCAGAAAGGGCAGAACCTCCAATCTATACCTCTAGGGTAGTTTGCAGCACATGGGGGGGGGGGGGGGGGTTGGGTACATTTTAGGTGATAAAGGACCTTTTTTTCCAGCACTGCATGTTCTCTATAGCAGTGTTCTCTATACTGCGGCCTGCGGGCCAGATGTGGCCCTTTGGTAGACTTTATCTGGTCCTTGGGGCACTATTCCTCCAAGAGGCATGACACCAAGAGGAGGACATAGGTCCTTCCACTGACACCAATGATGGGGCACAATTCCTCCTACTGACATCAATGATGGGGCACCATTCCTCCCGCTGACACCAATGATGGGGCATTATTCTTCCCACTGACACCAATGATGGGACACTATTCCTCCCACTGACACTAATGATGGGGCGCTAGTCCTCCCACTGATACCAATGATGGGGGCGCTATTCCTCTCGCTAACTCCAATAATGGGGCTCTATTCCTCCAACTGACACCAATGATGGGGCACTATTCCTCCCTACTGATACCAACAATGGAACACTATTCCTCACACTAAAACCAATGATGAAGCACTATTGATCTTTTATTAAAAGAATCAAGCAACCAATTTTATACAAAAGTAAAAAACAAAACCATAGTACAAAACTTCAACAGAAATCCAAGGAATACACATCCATGTTCAGAATATATACAATATATACATAATCCACTACCAAAATTATTTACATAAAGCAGCAGAGAGGGCCTAAGAGGCACAACCCATCACCTATGTACGCAGCCATTTATCAAAAATTAATCCAAAAAAAAAAAATAATCTAGGGTGATAAGAGACAGACAGCCACACCCGGGAAAGAGACTCCTGGCAGTCAGGGAGGCTTGAAACCCCTCCACGCCTTCAACCAAGCCCCCTGACTCCGCTTGTCTCTCTCAAGTACCCGAATCTTCTCCACCTCATGCAAGATGTCATACACCACCACCTGAACAGGAAGGATTTTACGCCGAATGCAGACCTGACACCGTGCGTTCCAAGTGAAATAACGGACTACTAGGCTAACTAGAAAAAGTGTATCTAAACAAAAAACCCCACCAGTATTGAATGCTCCGTACACCCACTCAGCATAACCCAGCCTGGAGAGGAAAGGGACACCGAGGGCCCGTCCCACCTGTTTGTACACCTCTATGTTAAAAGGGCAATGAAGCAGAAAATGGTCCATAGTCTCCTCCTCACCTGCACACTCCTCCCGAGGACAGCTACGATCCACCCCACTGCGGAATTTCAAATTGCCCCTAACATAGAGTCTCCCATGGAAGCACAACCAGGCCAGATCCCTGAATTTAGGGGGTACTCTGTCCAAATTAATAAGTCTTAACCCTGCCCTCAAAACTGGGCCTGGGCAATCCCTTAAGGCCAGTGGGTCATGAAAGACTTCGCTCAAGACTCGACTCATAAGGACTTTCCTCGGAACCGATCTGAGATCTTCAGCTGACAATCGCCACTGCCGTAGTAACTTCAGGCACGGAGCGACATAGGCTGGTAGCTGACCACGATGACCCCTGAGATTCTTCACTTGGCCACCTTCTTCCCAAAGTCGTAGAAAAGGCCTAAACCAAGATCTAAATATGCCTGCCCATCCAGGAGGTTCCACTGCAAGCATATTACCAATATTAAACTTGAGAAAAAGCAGTGAAAAGAAAAGAACTGGGTTGACCATACCTAAGCCACCCTCCCTCCTGGATAGATAGGTGACATTCCTCTTGATGGGGTTCAGTCTGTTCCCCCACAACATCTGGAAGAACACACTACTGACCCTAGCATAGAGAGACACTGGCAAGATGCAGACAAAGCTGACATACAAGAAGATCGGAATCAGGTAAGTCTTAATCAGATCAACCCTTTCCCTCATAGATAACTTCCATCTCTTCCAGCTGACCACCTTAGTATTGGCAATTTCCAGTCTGCCTTCCCAGTTTTTGAGGCCATAATCGCCAGGTCCAAATTCAATGCCTAAAATCTTAATTCTTTCCTGGGGCACTGGAAAGGTGTCCGGGAGATCAAACCCCTCACCTTCCTTTCCCATCCAGAAAACTTCACTCTTTTCCTGATTGATCTTGGAGCCTGATGCTTCAGAATACCGTGATGTCAGAGAGACCACCTCCTCTGCTTCATCCGCCCCAGTGACAATCACCGACACATCGTCCGCATAGGCAACAACCCTCAAAGGCGGCTCACCCGGAAGCCCCACTGGCACCCCACACAACATGCCGCTCTCTAGCCTCCTGATGAAGGGGTCGATTGCAAACACATAGAGCAGGGGACTCAGGGGACAACCCTGGCGCACCCCGGAGCCAACCTCAAAGGACTGCCCAACCCAACCATTAACAAGAGGAAAGCTCTCTGCCCCCTCATACAAGACTTTTAACCAATCGACAAAACCACCCGGCAGACCGTACTTACTAAGGAGCAACCACAGGTACTCATGGTTAACACGATCAAAAGCCTTTGCCTGATCCAATGTCAGCAAATACTTTCCCCAGCCTGCAGCCCTGCACCGCTCCAAGGCCTCCCGGACAGCTAAAACTGCTGTGAAGGTGCACCTACCCTGGACCGAACAGTGCTGATGGCGAGAAAGCAAAGACTCTGCTACTGACGATAGGCGCCAGAAAATGATCTTTGCCAGTATCTTTCTATCGACATTAAGAAGGCTGATGGGGCGCCAATTCTCAATCATCGAAGGATCTTTACCCTTTGAAAGAAGAATCACAGCTGAGTGCCTCATGGAAGAGGGAAGTACCCCCTCAGCAAGGCAACTGTTAAAAACCTCTACCAAATGTGGGGCCAGAATAGACTTAAAAGCTTTGTAAAACTCAGCCGTCAAGCCATCCGGTCCAGGTGACTTTTTGATGGCAAGCTGTTCAATTGCCCTTATCACCTCTTCAACTGTGATCTCCTCTGTCAAATTCATCAATGGGACATCTTCATCATTTAGACCTGGAGTAGAGTCCAAAAAGCTTTCCATCTTGTCACGGTCAAGCTCTTTCCTCCCAAGAAGGTCAGCATAAAAGGACCTCACGACCTCCAGAATCCCTGACCTGGACTTTGTCAAGGAACCTGTACTGTCCTTAAGGCCAACGACCGTTTTAACAGCTACACCTTGTTTGCAGTTCTGGTAAGGGTCAGGCGAGTGGTACTTCCCATAGTCCCTCTCCAGAACCAAAGAGGCATGCCGGTCATATTGACAATTCCTGAGAAGGAGTTTCACTTCGGAGATTGCCCCAGGATCTCCTCCTCTCGAGACAAGAATATCCAGCTTCCTCCGTAAACGTTGGTAGGTCATGTATTTATTAAACTGCTTTCTATTGGCTAGGCCCCTGAAGAATCCAGCGATCCTCTTTTTGGTCAGCTCCCACCACTCAGCCTTGCTGCTACAAAAGTCCAGGATGGTCACCTGTGCCTGAAAGAATTCCTCAAAGGATTGTCTAACATGTTCTTCCTTGAGTAGAGTCGAATTCAATCTCCAGATGCCCTTACCCCTCTGAGGGGCGTCTGAAGCATTCAGGACCACAGATAGCATACAGTGATCGGAGAACTCTACTGCCTGCACCACTGGGGGTGAGAAAGCAGAGGTCTCCTTCAAAAAAAACCTATCTATTCTACTCTGACTATTACCTCGATGAAAGGTGAACCCAGTGTCATCCGGGAGGTGCTTAATGTGCACATCCACAAGACCAGCATCCCTAACCATACTATTTAAAAAAACGCTATCATATCCCAGCCTGTCCTTGAAGTCCTTCCTGTCCTTGGGCCTAGTTACTGTATTAAAGTCACCTCCAAAGACCACTTGCCGGGATGTAAAAAGAAATGGCTTGATCCTTGTAAAAAGGCATTTCCTGTCCCACTTTGTGTGCGGTCCATAAACATTAATTAGGCGCAGGTCCTGCCCTCCCACAAGGACGTCTAAGACCATACATCTCCCAATCTCCACCTCAATAACCCGCCGGACAGTTACCATGCCGGTTTTAAACAACACCGCCACACCGCCGTAAGGCTCGGCCGCAAGAGACCAGTAAGATGGACCATACCTCCACTCTCTCTTGGCCATATGAATATCTGCCAAGGAGGTGAGCCTAGTCTCTTGCAAAAATAAAATTTCAGCATCTAATTGGCTGAACAAAAAGAAGGCCATAGAACGAGCTCTTACTGACTTAATGCTGGCGACATTTATTGTCACCACTTTTAACGGAGGGGGAACCGCCATTTGGGTTATTGGGTGGTTTGCTTCTTAGCTCCCCTCTGCTGCTCATCACCAGAAGCCTCTCTCTTTCTTGAGGCCGCCTCAAACTCCATTTCGGAATCAGAACTTCGCTCCGAAGAAGCTCCAGATGAAGAGATATCCCAATTAGAGGACCTATACCGGTTGGAGACAGGCACTGGAGCCTGTTCTGTCCTCACCAACTGCTTCTTCCGCTTCCCAACCTTCCTTCTCTCCTCCAGGTACTGCAGGTCAGCTTCAGAGATGCCCTCATCTCTTACTTTTTTCTGTGAAGTCTTTACAGAAGACTTCTTTACAGAGGAAGAAGCAACCTTTTTAGTACCCACTACCACTGCTGGTGGGGGGGGTGCTCCCTTTGAATCAGACTTAGGAGGGGTAGACTCCTGGGGGGTAACTGACTCAGGGGGCACAGACTTGGAAGGTTCTGACACAAGAGGAGGGGATACAGTAGGCTGGGGGGAGACAGATACAGATACAGAAGGAATACTTACAGACACAGGAGGGGTGGCCACAGGAACTGGGGAGGGATCCTGAGCAGGACCAGGGGAGTCAGTCACCGCAGAGGAGGATGGTACACCAGGGGCCTCACCCTCCATCCTGTCCAGCCTTGACATGTCATCTATTACCTCCTTCTCCATATTGTGCCAGGCTTCAGGACATCTGCTGTAGGGGTGGCCAAGGCGCAGGCACAGGTTGCACCTGATCATTTCGGTGCAGTCCTTAGCCATATGACCCTGACCCCGACACACTGAACATATCAAGGCTGAACAGGAGGAACTCAAATGCCCCTTTTCTCCACAGCGGTGACACAGCTTCGGCTGACCAGGGTAAAAAACAGTCATCCTATCCCTCCCTATAAAAGCTGAGGAGGGCAGGTGACGGACAACATTCCCATCCCTGGCCAACCTGACTGTAACCGACCAACCCCCAGTCCAGATGTTACGCTCATCAAGGATTTTATTGGGCTTGGTCAAAACCTCCCCATAGTTCCTTAACCAAACCTCTAGATCCCGGGCAGGGACACTCTCATTAGTGAGGATAATTGTGATTTTTTTTACTGTAGACCTCTGAGAAACTGCAACTGGGGCCAGACCTTCCCATTCAGGTCTTGACCTGCAACGAGCCTCATATCTCTCCCAGAACAGGTCAAGACCCTCTGGCCTGGTGAAGCTAACTGTATAATCCCGTGTCCCAGCTACATGTATAAAGGCATACAGATCATTTGCCCCAAAACCCATCTCTAAAATCAAATCCACCACTGCACGCCGTGCTGGAGGGATCGCACCACCTTCCCATTTCAGAATAACAACATTACGTCTGGGACCCCCAGCAGAAGCCAGAGACCCAAGACCAGATCCTGGGGTGCTCAAAGTGGTAGCCTGTAGGGGAAAACCCCGCTTGGGAGCAGAGCTACCAGGAGCAGAGCGTACCACCTGAGCAAAGGTAGGTTTATCAGGGCCAAGGCCCCACACTGAAGTCACATTAGTCTGTACATCATTATCAACTGTCTGAACTGAACTGGCAGAATCCATAGCAGGACGATTGTCCATCACACTGATACTGGGGTGATTGTTATCAGTCACAGCAATATTCAATTTCCCATCAGGAAAGGTCACAGTTTCTGCTGCAATACCAGCTGTCTCCTGATGCTGCGCTGTAGAGTCCTCAGCAGCAGTGGGGCAAACAGCTTTGGACTCACCTAAAGAAGGGTTAATGGGCTCTGCTGACACCTGTGGTTCTTCTACAGAAATGACATTTTTTAAAAGTAACTCTTGCTGCATTGCAGCATCAGCAAGCACAACATTGCTGCACACAGGATCAGCAGCCTGATTGTCATTAGGCACATTGTCAGTGTTGAAAGGCACAAAAACAGTCTTATCCACAACATGGGACTTGGCAGTCTTTACCTTATCAGGTACATCATCAGTAATGTCCTCTTCATTAAACATTAACTGATTCCTCCGCATAGGAGACTCCATTACCTGGATGGCCCTGAGCATGCCTCCTGAGTCCTGGGAAGGCATGGGGCTGCTTACCTCACCCTGAGGGGGCAGGGGGTCAGAACTGGGGGTCTCCTCCTCCACCTCCATCTTTGTCATTCTTCCAAACCTCCTGTCATTTCCAAACTTCTCCTTAAATGGCCCATCTCTGCCTTCCATCATGGCCACAATGGTCTCCTGATGGTCCACACGGACTTTGGCCAACTGGATCTCCGGATCCATGGATCCACGCTTCTGGCTGTGTAAGCCCTCCCGCTGCCTTCGCAGACGCTTCAGCTCCGCTCGTAGCTTGTAAAGCTTATCCCTCTCCCTATTTAGGACCTTAATCCCGGCCACCACTCGCTCCCGAATGGCTTCGGAACCTTCATCCCCACCAGGGGTAGAGAGATCAGCTTGTACAGGGGCAGGCATGTCACCCGACGGCCCAGGAGATGGCTGTGAGCTTCCAGCAGGAGAGGCCCTGCTGGACTCCATGGCTTCCCCAGAAAGGGGCCAGGAGAGCTGGGATAGATTTCCTCACCAGTTCCCTCTCACACGGATCAGCAGCAGCTCCAGAGAGACAGCCTCCTCCTGACACACCTGTGCTCCAATGATGGGTGAGGCACTATTCCTCCCACTGACACCAATGGTGGGGCACTATTCCTCCTAATACCAATGATGGGACACTACTTCTCCCACTGACACCAATTATGGAACACTATTCCTCCCACTAATACCAAAGATGGGGCACTATTCCTCCCACCGATGCCAGTAATGATGGGGAATTATTGCTCCTCCCACTGACACCAATGATGGGGCACTATTCCTCCCACTTACCACCAAACCTGGGGCATTGAATATCCCCAGTGAATCTGGGACATTTTCTACTCCCACTGGCCACAGTTCGACCCCCCTAAAATCTAATGGACAATAAACTGGCCCTTGGTTTAGAAAGTTTGGAGACTTGTGCTCTGTAGTAAATACAGCCTTGGATTTTGCTACTTGTCAAAGGTATCCCAACATAGCAAAGAGACTCCCTTGAAATGACTGGACTGCAACAGGTATAAATGTTATTTTAGCCTCTGCTTGAACATTTCAATGCATTACAAAAGGGCTCTCCAAATTTCCTAAACAAAAGGCCAGTTTACTATCCTTCAGACATTGAGGGGGCCGAACTGTGGCCAGTGTGAGTAGAAGACACCCTGCAGGTAAACGATGCCCCATCATTGGTATCAGTGGGAGAAATAGTGCCCCATCATTGGTATCAGTGGGAGAAATAGTGCCCCATTGTTTGTTTTAGGGGTAAGAAATAGTGCCCCATCATTGGCATCAGTGTGAGGAATCATGCCCTATCGCTGGTGCCAGTGGGATGAATGTTGCCCCATTGTTGGTGTCAGTGGGAGGAATGGTGCCCCATCCTTGGTGTCAGTGGGAGGAATGGTTTCCTATTGTTGGTGTCAGTGGGAAGGATGGTGCCCCATTGTTGGTGTCAGTGGGAGGAATAGTTCTTGATCATTGGGGACAGCGGGGGAGGAATGGTGCCCTATTGTTGGTGTCAGTGGGAAGGATGGTGCCCCATTGTTGGTGTCAGTGGAAGGAATAGTTCTCGATCATTGGGGACAGTGGGAGGAATGGCGCCCTATTGTTGGTGTCAGTGGGAAGGATGGTCCTCCATTGTTGGTGTCAGTGGGAGGAATAGTTCTCGATCATTGGGGACAGTGGGAGGAATGGTGCCCTATTGTTGGTGTCAGTGGGAAGGATGGTGCCCCATTGTTGGTGTCAGTGGGAGGAATAGTTCTAGATCATTGGGGACAGTCTGAGGAATGGCGCCCTATTGTTGGTGTCAGTGGGAAGGATGGTGCCCCATTGTTGGTGTCAGTGGGAGGAATAGTTCTCGATCATTGGGGACAGTGGGAGGAATAGTTCTCGATCATTGGTGTCAGTGGGAGGAATGGTTTTCTATTGTTGGTGTCAGTGGGAAGGATGGTGCCCCATTGTTGCTGTCAGTGGGAGGAATAGTTCTCGATCATTGGGGACAGTGGGAGGAATGGTTTTCTATTGTTGGTGTCAGTGGGAAGGATGGTGCCCCATTGTTGATGTCAGTGGGAGGAATAGTTCTCGATCATTGGGGACAGTCTGAGGAATGGCGCCCTATTGTTGGTGTCAGTGGGAAGGATGATGCCCCATTGTTGGTGTCAGTGGGAGGAATAGTTCTCGATCATTGGGGACAGTGGGAGGAATAGTTCTCGATCATTGGGGACAGTGGGAGGAATGGCGCCCTATTGTTGGTGTCAGTGGGAAGGATGGTGCCCCATTGTTGGTGTCAGTGGGAGGAATAGTTCTCGATCATTGGGGACAGTGGGAGGAATAGTTCTCGATCATTGGGGACAGTGGGAGGAATGGTACCCTATTGTTGGTGTCAGTGGGAAGGAATAGTTCTCGATCATTGGGGACAGTGGGAGGAATGGTGCCCTATTGTTGATGTCAGTGGGAAGAATGGTGCCCCATTGTTGCTGTCAGTGGGAGGATTAGTTCCCCACAGTTGCTGTCAGTGAGAGGGGGATAAGTGCCCTGTGACAGTGGCAGAAATAGTGCCTCAATGGCCAGATAAAGACAAGCAAAGGACGGCATCTGGCCCCCAAGCCACAGTTTGGAGACCACTGTATTAGAGCTTTAAAGGCTGCATGTAGTGCTGTATTCCTTTGTACATGCTCAATAAAAAGCGATTGAGACGGTAGGAAATGTAACAATCAACCGACTTTTTATCCATTTCGATGCTCTAAGGTTATAAGACTGTCAATGAAGGACACACTCAGGCAAAGCCACCATTGCTGTTTGGAGTTAGGAAAGTTTAAGGCAGACAACCGTAGCAGACCTCTCAGCCTGTACATTGGAACGTTCCCCAACCATGAACCTGCTCCCGTGACCACAGCTGGAATTCCTTAATGTAACCGAGGATTGTGCGCACGTCACTGCCATGTGCTGCTTCAACATCTGGGCAAACCCCGCTCATTAAAGGTCTCCCTGTATTACGCTCCAGAACAAACCACATCGATCGCTAACTGCTTTTTTCCATTCCCCTCGAGCCTGGGAGATAAGCTAAATGCGGATTAGCACCATTTCACTTCAAACTGAAATAATGTTCTCTTTAAGCCCAACTGCTACTTAAAAGTGCCAGGCGGAATCCGGGAAGGCTTGCCAATACCCAAAAATATGCAGGTAAACACATGCCCCCTCCTCGCGGTGGAAGGAGCGAATGCCGCCCTCTTACTGAAGGAATCTGTACATCCTGGGCTAAGATCTTGTGTAAAATCTCAGACCGGTAAGGAAGGCGTACAGCGATTTAAGCTGGCCATAAATGGACAGTAACGGCTGGGGCTCCATTTTGGGGGGGAGGCAATCAAGCCACTCGCCAGCCCCCCCTCCCCGTCGCTTTCTCGTCCGCCCATCCGCCCACCAGCCCCATCTAGGTCGCGGCATCTTTTCCTCCTCAGCGGCTTCCTCCTCAGCGGCCAATATTTGGCCAAGAGGAGAATCAGGAAGACAATACCGAAAATTAATTCGCTATTGTCACACAAGTGGGTGGGCTCGGGGAGCAGAGCACCTTTTTGAAGCCAATTAGAGCCTCGGGGCTCTAATCACGTGCTTTGAAAAAAAAAAACCCCATTGGAATCCATGCGTCCGGCGCCCTGCATGTAGATTAGGGGCCGGGCGCATGGATTAGGGGTGCGGCGCCCACTGCGCTCCCAAATGGATGGGCCGCCACTGTAAATGGCTAACATTTTTTTAATTTAGCCAGAGGGCTGAACAAAGAAAACTAAACCGATTCCTTTAGAAGGAGGGAGGAGATGGAAGCCGCCGTCGCCGTGATGACCCGTAGAGAGCAGGGGAACAGGAGGCCGCTGCCGAGCAGGGGAAGCCACCGGTGAAGCGATGGGGTAAGTGCTACCGACTGACCAGGATGGGGGGGGTGTCGGTGGCATACTGTTTGCCACCCCCCAAAAAAAATTATATACTGGCAAGCAGCCTGGTCTTTATGGCATCCCTTAGCTCTGTGGTGTCATTACCTTGATGAGTGATCTTTATAAATGCCCCCCCCCCCCAAAAGCCTATAAAACTACCAAAGACGCTCAATGCAGCCTCTAAGAAGAGACGACAGGTGAGAATCAGATTCATATTCTGTTTCTGACAAACTGTGACATGTGAAATCACACAACAGATTTAAATGTCACTGAAATTTCCCAAATCATTTTACACACCTGTCTGGAAATGAAAAGGATGCCGTCAGCACAGTCAAAAAGATTACAAGTCTGTATATTCTCATCTTTTTGTGTGCGGTTTGAGCTTTAAGAATGTTTAGCAAAAAACAAATATCTCCACAGCTCATGCTTATTTTCCCATGTTTTGCATTGTCATGGGCAATTTGACTTACACAGTGCAAAAAAACAGGCAATGTGGGGTATATACAGGGAGGAACAGGTGCACCGTGCAACCGGCTGCACAATCATTGACAGGCTTAAAGGCAGGTGCAGTCTACTTTCTCCACTGCAGGTGGCGCTCAACCGCAGCAGCATTGCATTTGGAGAGGAAGTCAAGAGGAACATGGTTGCTCTATGGTTTCCTGGGTCACTGGGGAAGCTATCCGATTGGATGCTGCTGCCCAATGTGATTCTAGCAGCCATCCTGTGCCAGGCAGAGCCTATTTAAGGCCCTTGCTCCCAGGCTTGGTGCGTATTTCATGCGTGGGCAGTGTACTGACCGTTCACCCATCTGGCAGGGACAGTGAGAAGCGTCAGGGAGAGGTTCCAGACCAGTAGGGCAAAAATAGGGACACACCATTCTTCCTGCACCTCACCGTAGGCCGACATACCCGGTGACTTTAATCGATTGGACGCCGCTCCAACCAGTACTTGCATTTAATGGACTGTGCAGCAAATGCAGGAGTTCCACATATGGGGTATTTGTCCCTGAATGCATACGGCCATAAAACCTGAATTGCATTCAGAACATCATCCAGTAGGATACAGCCACTGCATATTTCAGCCTGTCATTGCTTTTACGCTGTACCTTCCAGAGGTCAAGTGTGTTAAAAATGACCGGCCTTTGTTCAACCTGAAAAACTGAGGACATCTAGTGGCAGAAAAGAAGTACTGTGAATATGGGCGTGACTGCGCTAACTTCAGGTGAAATAAGAAAAAGCAGCTACAAAAAATGTGACGAACATATAAAGCATAAATGGTGAATGTTGTAGCGCTAATACATGTACACATCAATATTCAATTGAAACCGTGCAAAAGGCCAAGTGTTCAAGTGACAAGTATAAGAGGACAAATGTGATAAAAGTCCAATGGATAAACTGAATCTGTTATAGATAGCCCATATATCATCCTCAAAATGATGGTGTAACAGGGACGTATTGTGCTGACACTGTCCAACCAGGAAAACATCAAGATGGTACTTGATCAATGGAAGGAAGACGTATATATACTCTTAGCAGAGCTGGTGGACTCAAGTGTCAGCGACAAAGAGTCATATAGGCATGAGTGCCGGAATCGGCGGACATGCGAAACTCCAAACTATCCACAGCCTCCACCAATGTTAGGGATGGCCACCAAATGGACCTCCGATGGGAGAAACACCGGGACTGGATCCAAAAGGTCAGAACCCGACTGGACAGCAGGGCCATCTCTCATCCGGATAGTATGAAAAAAAGGAATGCTTCCAATAGTGTAGATCAAAAAAAGCATGTTTTTTTAATTTATATAAACCGGCATACAATAATAAAAAACTGTGATCACAAGTTAAAAGCTTTTGGGCAATTTGAGGAGCGATAAGCCTGGACCGACGCGTTTCGACCATATGCCCCAGTTGAAGGCCTTTTTGGTCGAAACACGTCGGCCCAGGCTTATCGCTCCTCACATTGCCCAAAAACTTTTAACTTGTGATCACAGTTTTTATTATTGTATGCCGGTTTTTATAAATAAAAAAAAACATGCTTTTTTGATCTACACTATTGGAAGCATTCCTTTTTTTCATACCAGACACTTTTTGAATGCAAAGAGATTTATTGTCTCTTAAACAGAACTCTGGGAGGGTTAGGGCCAGGACACCCTTAGGTAGATGCAAAGATAATTAGCAGACTCTGAGACAGCTATGCAGGTGAAGGCCTCCAGCCGGACACCACTTCTGTATAGGTAGGACCGCTGTCTCCTATCGAAACAATCTTGTAGCTGTTACTAATGGTAAAGGTATTCAACTATCTGCGACACAAACAGTTCTCTTCACTCCACAATCACTCACTGTGGGTCTTCACTCCACGAGCTCCCAGTCTCTCTCACTAGACTTCAGATCCACTAGCCACTGGATCCCCTGAGCTCTTCCACTGTTAGCACTCAGTATCTTCCCCAAGTGTCACCCCTGCTTCCCTGCTGGGTCCCTGGCTTGGCACTCACAGATACTCTTCAAGCTTCACTTCGGCTGACACGTTAGGTCCCTGGCTTGGCACTCACAGATACTCTTCAAGCTTCACTTCCGCTGACACGTTAGGTCCCTGGCTTGGCATTCCACAAGCATCACCTTCGTTGTCCCTGCGGGGTCCCTGGGTTGGGCACTTGCTGAAGTTTTCCCACTTCTTCACCGTCCCCGGCTGGCGAGAAGTCTGCTCTGTTACTGGCCCCAGCTCACTCACAGTGATCTCCGGTAGCAAGGTGGATGGTCCCTTAGTGGCGACAGCTTCCCCTCTACCCCCAACCACAATTGGTTCTCCGGCCAGCGCAACCGCCACTTCTAGGGTTGCCACCTGTCTGGGATTCACCTGGACAGTTCGGGTTTGGAATCATGCATCCGGGTTTCAAACTACTCGCGGCTATTAATGAATTGTCGGTCCCGGCAATACACATAAAAGTCATTGAAAAAAACGGCATGTGATTCCCCCACAAGGGAACCCCGAACCAAAAAAAAAAAAAAAAATACGTGGGGGTCCCCCCAAAGTCCATACCAGGCCCTTCAGGTCTGGTATGGATATTAAGGGGATCCCCGCACCAAATTTTTTTAAAAAAATGGCGTGGGGGTCCCCCTCAAAATCCATACCAGACCCTTATCCAAGCACGCAACCTGGCAGGCCACAGGAAAAGAGGGGGGGACGAGAGAGCACCCCCCCTCTCCTGAACCGTACCAGGCCACATGCCCTCAACATTGGGAGGGTGCTTTGGGGTAGCCCCCCAAAGCACCTTGTCCCCATGTTGATGGGGAGAAGGGCCTCATCCCCACAACCCTTGCCCGGTGGTTGTGGGGGTCTGCGGGTGGGGGGCTTATCGGAATCTGGAGGTGTCTGTGTGATGCTTCTCTTCTTGTGACAGCTCTTATATAACGGAGGGTGGAGCCACCCGGTGACCCCGCCCCCTCTGATGTACGGGGGACTTCCCTATGGCTTTTATAATCAATAAAAGAAATAAATCCGGTGATTTTAGGAATTCCCCCTTAAAAAGTAAAGCCACCATTTTAATTTCAGTAACGGTGAATGTTCAGCGAAGGAATCTGCATTGTCCGCAGAAGCATTTTAAAACTTGTGTATCACACACATTGCAAAAATAAATCCAGCATATCCAAGAGGAATCTCTGAAGGGAAAAAAATGAAATTATCTTTTATGAGGCTGGCAGAGGCCTTCATTTCAGAAATGTCTGGTGTTATGGAGAAAAATTAGCCCCCGCAAAAGGATATTACACCTTTAGCGACTTCCAACGCCTTCAGTGCTAAAAGAGGTCAGGTGCATTACGCAGCGGCAAACGCCTTCGCTGGCTCATCAGAAACGGCCGCAGAGGCCAGGAATGCATAAATCATACTATTTTATCTGTCAGGCGCTCGGCTTTGCAGTTTCACGAATAAACTTGATTATGTCTGTCTAATGTTCTAAAGCCGGATCCTGTTCCCTCTCCGTCACCCCGTCTGCCTGAGCGTAGCGCGACACATTTGCATATAAATCACGCTAATTCGTTTGTGTCACCACTTGCGTTTTTCATGTCCGTGCCGCTCATTTGTGTGTGCATTGTAAATTATACATATATATATTACGGGGATGTGAGTAAAGGAGATCTGATAAATTGCACGCATACACCGACTTTGAACATCCATTATGTAGCGTATAAGCAGAATGGGAGAATACATTCATTTAACCTTTTCCGCGGCCTCCGAATGTGAGCGTGAGCCGCCATGTTTATGGTAAGAACAGGAAACTGAGGCTACAATTGGCACAGGATCACCGAAATAGAAGATTGGAAATACGTTGCTTGGTCTGATGAGTCTGGATTTCAGCTCCGACATTCAGATGGTGGGGTCAGAATTTGGCGCATGGATCCATCCTGCCTTGTATCACCGGTTCAGGCTGGTGGTGGGGGTTTAATAGTGTGGGGGATGGGATATCACAAGTTCAGGCTGGTGGTGGGGGTGTAATGGTGTGGGGGGATGGGATATCACAGGTTCAGGCTGGTTGTGGGGGTGTAATAGTGTGGGGGGATGGGATATCACCGGTTCAGGTTGGTGGTGGGGGTGTAATGGTGTGGGGGATGGGATATCACCGGTTCAGGCTGGTGGTGGGGGTGTAATGGTGTGGGGGGATGGGATATCACCGGTTCAGGCTGGTGGTGGAGGTGTATTGGTGTGGCAGATGGGATATCACCGGTTCAGGCTGGTGGTGGGGGTGTAATGGTGTGGGGGGATGGGATACCACCGGTTCAGGCTGGTGGTGGGGGGTGTAATGGTGTGGGGGGATGGGATATCACCGGTTAAGGCTGGTGGTGGAGGTGTAATGGTGTGGCAGATGCGATATCACCGGTTCAGGCTGGTTGTGGGGGTGTAATGGTGTGGGGGGATGGGATATCACCGGTTCAGACTGGTGGTGGGGGATGGGATATCACCGGTTCAGGCTGGTGGTGGGGGGTGTAATGGTGTGGGGGGATGGGATATCACCGGTTCAGGCTGGTGGTGGGGGTGTAATGGTGTGGGGGAATGGGATATCACCGGTTCAGGCTGGTGGTGGGGGTGTAATGGTGTGGGGGGGGGGGGGGGTGGGATATCACCGGTTCAGGCTGGTGGTGGGGGTGTAATGGTGTGGGGGGATGGGATATCATCGGTTCAGGCTGGTGGTGGGGGTGTAATGGTGTGGGGGATGGGGTATTACCGGTTCAGGCTGGTGGTGGGGGGTGTAATGGTGTGGGGGGATGGGGTATCACCGGTTCAGGCTGGTGGTGAGGGGTGTAATGGTGTGGGGGATGGGGTATCACCGATTCAGGCTGGTGGTGGGGGTGTAATGGTGTGGGGGATGGGGTATCACCGATTCAGGCTGGTGGTGGGGGTGTAATGGTGTGGGGGATGGGATATCACCGGTTCAGGCTGGTGGTGGGGGTGTAATGGTGTGGGGGATGGGGTATCACTGGTTCAGGCTGGTGGTGGGGGTGTAATGGTGTGGGGGATGGGATATCACCGGTTCAGGCTGGTGGTGAGGATGTAATGGTGTGGGGGATGGGGTATCACCGGTTCAGGCTGGTGGTGGTGTAATGGTGTGGGCAGGATGGGATATCACCGGTTCAGGCTGGTGGTGGGGGTGTAATGGTGTGGGGGATGGGATATCACTGGTTCAGGCTGGTGGTGGTGTAATGGTGTGGGGGGGATGGAATATCACTGGTTCAGGTTGGTGGTGGGGGTGTAATGGTGTGGGGGGATGGGATATCACCGGTTCAGGCTGGTGGTGGGGGTGTAATGGTGTGGGGGGATATTTTCTTGGCACACTTTGGGATAGGGCTGCAACGAACGATTATTTTCATAATCGATTAGTTGGCCGATTATTGTTTCGAAATACTATTCTGCAGAATTTCAGACAGGACTGTAATATTATAATGCATGACAAAGTCCCTTGTCATATACAGGTATCCTGTCGTGTCTATTCCTCCCGGAAACACCAATGATGGGGTACTATTCCTCCCGGAAACACCAATGATGAGGTACTATTCCTCCCGGAAACACCAATAATGGGGTACTATTCCTCCTGGGAACAGCAATGATGAGGTACTATTTCTTCCACTGACACCAATGATGGGGCACTATTTCTCCCACTGACAGCAATGATGCCCCATCATTGGTGTCAGTGGGAAGAACAGTGCCCCATCATTGGTATCGTTAACTTTTAGCACTTTTGAGGTGCCATTCAAAATAAATGTTTGAAAGTTCATCAGGTACAACAGGGGTCGCCAAACTTTTTAAACAAAGGGCTAGTTTACTGTCCTCCAGACTTGACGGGGGCCGGACTGTGGCCATTGGGAGTAGAAATTATCCTGGCGTAAGTTGGATTGAAAAATGCATCTTTGGTATTAGGGGGAGGAATAGTGCCCCATCATTGCTGTCAGTGGGTGGAAGAGTGCCCCATCATTGTTGTCACTGGGAGGAAGAGCACAACATCATTGGTGTCAGTGGGAGGAAGAGTGCCCCATCATTGGTGTTAGTGGGAGGAATTAGTGCTCCATTGTTGGTGTCAGTGGGAATAATAGCACCCCATCGTTGGTGTCAGTGGGAGGAATAGTGCCCCATTATTGGTGTCAGTGGGAGGAATAGTGCCCCATCATTGGTGTCAGTGGAAGGAATAATGCCCCATCATTGGTATCAGTGGAAGGAATAGTGCCCCATCATTGGTGTCAGTGGAAGGAATAGTGCCCCATCATTGGTGTCAGTGGAGGGAATAGTGCCCCATCATTGGTGTCAGTGGAAGGAATAGTGCCCCATCATTGGTGTCAGTGGAAGGAATAGTGCCCCAAGGGCTGGATAAAGGCAAGCAAAGGGACGTATCTGGCCCCCGGGCCACAGTTTGGAGACCCCTGAGGTAGAACATAAAATAAAAAAAGTATGTTATTCTAGAATGACTTTTATTCAGACAATGTATAAAGGAGACCAGCCACTGAGGTTCAGGGGGTTAAAAGGTTCGTCAGGGCTGCAGATGAACATATGTAAAAGCGCTGGTCTAAAGGCACAGCAACACCCCGATGCATATATGTAAAAGCAGGCTAAAGCCTGGTACACACGGTGAGATTATTGGACAAATGATCGTCCTTTTTTTTTTTTTTTTAAACCGACCCCCGCTAGCGGCCAAATAGCGGCACTAAAACGACGTTGAAGCGGCGCTAAAAATAGCGCCGCTTTACCGCCGAGGCGCCTTCAGTGTGAAAGGGCTCTAATTGTAAGAGAAAAAGGTTTGTGTTTTTTCCTTCGGATGATCTTGGAGAAAGGCTGTTTACTAACGATCAGATTATCATACGATCGCTTTGCATGCGTTATTTTTAATGCGATTTTCTGATCGCGTGTACTAGGCTTAAAAGGTACAGCAACACCCAGATGCACATATCTAAAGGCGGTCTAAAGGTACAGCCAGTGCCATCTTAAGAGCATTATAGGCCCCCCGGGCAATACAGTGCACTGGGGCCCTGTCTACACAATCACACACGAGAATAAAAATGCTAATTATCAATAAGGCTAGTGGTACTTCCAACAAAATCAGTGTTTAAACATTAACACAACGTTTGGATGATATAACACAAGCTTGAAAAGCAAGAAATTGAAAAACAAGAAATTACAGATTGAAATGGGACAGTACAAAAGCACTAATTATGTGTAAGCTGGAGATATTTGTAATCTGGCGGTGCTGGGGACTTCTGGTCACCCTAGGCTAGTGGCCAGCAGGACCCACGTGTCAGTGGCCAACAGGACCCACGTGTCAGTGGCCAGCAGGACCCACGTGTCAGTGGCCAGCAGGACCCACGTGTCAGTGGCCAGCAGGACCCACGTGTCAGTGGCCAGCAGGACCCACGTGTCAGTGGCCAGCAGGACCCACGTGTCAGTGGCCAGCAGGACCCACGTGTCAGTGGCCAGCAGGACCCACGTGTCAGTGGCCAGCAGGACCCACATGTCAGTGGCCAGCAGGACCCACGTGTCAGTGGCCAGCAGGACCCACGTGTCAGTGGCCAGCAGGACCCACGTGTCAGTGGCCAGCAGGACCCACGTGTCAGTGGCCAGCAGGACCCACATGTCAGTGGCCAGCAGGACCCACATGTCAGTGGCCAGCAGGACCCACGTGTCAGTGGCCAGATCCCAGCAGGACCCACAAGCTGTGGACCTGTGGGTCCTGCTCGGAGCTGGCTGCGAACCTGTGGGTTCAGCTGGGAGCTGGCCACTGACCTGTGGGTCCTGCTGGCCACTGACATGTGTGTCCTGCTGGGAGTGGACAATAGCCTATGGGTCCTGCTGGCCATGGTCTGTGGGTCCTGCTGAGAGCCGACCATGGCATGTGGGTCCTGCTGGCCTGTAGGCCGTGGGCAGCTCCCAGCAGGATTCACAGGCCATGGGCAAGGTAAATGAGGTGTATGGGGGGCAGATGGATGGGATGATTGATCCTGTGGGGGTGTCAGGGTCTCTCACCTCAGCTTGCTCGGCAGACTCAGTGCTCAGTAGGACAGGTCCTCTCTTCCTCCTTCTCAACGGTTTCCTCCAGTCCTGGGGGGTGGGTGATGATGTTGCTCCTGGCCGAGGGTCACATCTACTCCACAGTACTGATACTGTACCACCAACCAGCAGCAGCGTGCCCAGGCCAGCCACGTCATGTGGTGTTTTTACACAGTGTCCAGCCAAGCAGAGGTGCTGGGGCAGGCAAAATATCCTGCACTCCGACCGCAGCGATGGGAGTTGTAGCATGCGGTAGGCTGGCTGCGCTGCTCTTCTCAGACTGACTCCACCCCCGGAAGTAGGGAGCTTGAGCACGCAGCCGACACCATGGACTACATCTCTCATAAACAACAGCGGCGGCCGGTGGCCATCACGCGACATCACCTGACAGACTGCCACCCAATAATGAGTCTTTCAGCGATAAGCGGGCGGACACTCGGACAGCTGCGGCACGGCGCCGGCCGGCGGCTATTGTTTCAGTTATACAAAAACAGTACTGCACCTAATTTGGGGGGGCACATGGGGCCCCACACTGGTGATGCCATTGCACAGCACTGGCACAATGCGTCAGCGAACTTTGTGACATCTGAATGATGCTTGGCTGGGGTCGCTGGGCAGGTGGGGCCCCCGGGCAACTGCCCAGCGTGCCCATGCGAAAAGACAGCCCTGGGTACAGCAACATCTGGATGCACATATCTAAAGGCAGTCTAAAGGTACAGAAACACCCGGATGCACATATCTAAAGGCAGTCTAAAGGTACAGCAACACCCGGATGCACATATCTAAAGGCGGTCTAAAAGTACAGCAACACCCGGATGCACATATCTAAAGGCAGTCTAAAGGTACAGAAACACCCGGATGCACATATCTAAAGGCAGTCTAAAGGTACAGCAACACCCGGATGCACATATCTAAAGGCGGTCTAAAAGTACAGCAACACCCGGATGCACATATCTAAAGGCAGTCTAAAGGTACAGCAACACCCGGATGCACATATCTAAAGGCGGTCTAAAAGTACAGCAACACCCGGATGCACATATCTAAAGGCAGTCTAAAGGTACAGCAACACCTGGATGCACATATCTAAAGGCGGTCTAAAGGTACAGCAACACCCAGATGCACATATCTAAAGGCAGTCTAAAAGTACAGCAACACCCGGATGCACATATCTAAAGGCGGTCTAAAAGTACAGCAACACCCGGATGCACATATCTAAAGGCGGTCTAAAAGTACAGCAACACCCGGATGCACATATCTAAAGGCAGTCTAAAGGTACAGCAACACCCGGATGCACATATCTAAAGGCGGTCTAAAGGTACAGCAACACCCGGATGCACATATCTAAAGGCAGTCTAAAGGTACAGCAACACCGATACAGCAACACCCGGATGCACATATCTAAAGGCAGTCTAAAGGTACAGAAACACCCGGATGCACATATCTAAAGGCAGTCTAAAGGTACAGCAACACCCGGATGCACATATCTAAAGGCGGTCTAAAAGTACAGCAACACCCGGATGCACATATCTAAAGGCAGTCTAAAGGTACAGCAACACCCGGATGCACATATCTAAAGGCGGTCTAAAAGTACAGCAACACCCGGATGCACATATCTAAAGGCAGTCTAAAGGTACAGCAACACCTGGATGCACATATCTAAAGGCGGTCTAAAGGTACAGCAACACCCAGATGCACATATCTAAAGGCAGTCTAAAAGTACAGCAACACCCGGATGCACATATCTAAAGGCGGTCTAAAAGTACAGCAACACCCGGATGCACATATCTAAAGGCGGTCTAAAAGTACAGCAACACCCGGATGCACATATCTAAAGGCAGTCTAAAGGTACAGCAACACCCGGATGCACATATCTAAAGGCGGTCTAAAGGTACAGCAACACCCGGATGCACATATCTAAAGGCAGTCTAAAGGTACAGCAACACCGATACAGCAACACCCGGATGCACATATCTAAAGGCGGTCTAAAGGTACAGCAACACCCGGATGCACATATGTAAAAGAAGAGCCAGCAGGCTGTGAATACAGACTAGTCCTGGGCAGGTCGGTGTGCTATTGAGGTCTGTATACATTTGTAATGAATAGATCTGGACGGGGCGGAGGGCAGCGACTGCCAGTCAGAGGAACAATCACAAAATAACAAGATAGAAAGCACTGCAGACAACAGGGTAATGAACCCATGGGGGTGGCTTGCAGCTGTTTCAAGAGACATCTTAGCTGTATGTGTGAGATGTCTGAGCGGAGCTCCTCCTTATATATTGGCCATTTCTCCGGATCCCTGACATTTATAAACAGCCGGCGGTGGTGTCTGCTGAAGTCATGACAGTTATTAATGGCCGCGCCGTAACTGTTTCTGTGGAATATGTTCAAACAGCAATTAAAATATAACGACTATTTACAATTAGCGAAGTGCTGCAATTAGTCTCATGTCAGCCCGTCCAGACCCCCCCATCCCCCCCCCCCCCCACCACTAGAGGATTCTGGGAAGAGACAAATATACATCAAAGGTGATAAAGACCTGAAGGAGGTTGTGGAATCCGCCGTCATTAATAAGTCTCCTTCCACCTTAATTATAGAGACATTCATTTCTGTCTGGAATACTATTATGGGTATAAACATGTATGACTGGATACCCTCACCTTCTATCTGATCCTACAGCCTGCAATCTTCCTTCCTCCAACCAAAACAAACCCCATCAAATCCCACTTCTTACACTAAATCATTGCTGTGCAACACATGGCTCTGCAGTCTAGAGAAGTGGTACTGTGCAGAGTCCATACATACAGAATAAGAACAGATACCGAGAATTACACCCAACACACAGGACAAGAGAAGTAGTACTGTGCAGAGGGTGTGGCTGCTTGTGGAGCAGCTGAAGTCTGTGTGGTGCTGAGCTCCTCTCTGATGTCTGGTACAAGCCCAGGGTTGGGCTCCCCTGGGCGGGGATCTCTCTCAGGAGAGTCCCAGGCTTTCCGGCCTACACAAGGACTGTCAGGTGAAGCTGTGGTTGGTGGTGAAGCCGGAGGACGGAGCTCTGGGAATGGGAAGCAATCTGCAGAGACTGTAAGTAGACGTGGAAATGGTTGTATGAAAAGTACCGATAATACTGATAAGAGGAAGTCTGGTGATGTTATTCAGCAAAAGAGTTCTCAATCCAGCCAGCCATTGCAGGACCAGCAAGCCCAGCACAGTGCAGCTCAGTCTGTTCAGAGACATGTTATCATAGCTCAGCACAGTCCAAACACTGGAAGTACAACTCAAAGAACCCCTCAGAGTGGGGCTCATTCAGTCCAGCAACATGACACCCAGTACAGTCCAAGTTCTGGAAATGTGATCCAATCCAGCCAGCCATTGCAGGCCCAGCAAGCCCAGCACAGTGCAGCTCAGTCTACTCAGAGACATGTTATTGCTCAGCACAATCCAAACTCTGGAAGTGCAACTCAATCCAGCCAGTCATTACAATCAATGCAAACCCCTCAGAGTGGGGCTCATTCAGTTCAGCAACTTACTAATACCACCCAGTACAGTCCAGTTTCTGGAAGCATGATCCAATCCAGCCATCCATTACAACCACAGCAAGCTCAGCAGAGTGCAGCTCATAGAGCTCAGAGTGGAGCAGAGACATCGGTTTCTCCCAGTACTCCTCGCAAATACACCAGAACTTCCTTAGAACAAAAAACCATTAAAGAGAACTTACAACAGTGTGTAATGGTGGGCAGCAGCCAGAGACGTTCATCGCGCTCTAAGCTGCAGCAGAATAAAGAGGAGGGTGGTAATAATTTTCCACAATCTGCACCAGTGAAGCCATCTACACCCAGGAGAGACCCTCAGACCAGTACTGGTAATGGGAAGGTGGATCAGGATTTCAAGCGTCCTGCAGCCGCGAAGCAGAAAGTGTTAAAGTCTGAACCTGCGCTGCACCTGGCTGACAAGATTCCTTTCCTGGTAAAAAGAATGGAGTCCCTGAGGAAAGCCAAGACTAAAATCCAGAAGCAGATTGACTCTGTTTATCGTCTTAAAGCTGCCAACCCCAAGAAGGAATTTTTATATGACAGCAAACTGAACTCCCTGGGCATTGAACTGGCCGGTGTGTCAAAGGACATTGATGCTGTTCTGGAAGAACTGGGACCAGTGGCGGAGGTGTACTACAATCGTGATCGATTTGAGGCGGGATTGAGTGGAAGGATTGAGTCTTCTACAGAGTCAGACTCTGGGGAACCAGTCCAACGCACGCAGCCACCACATGTGTCTCCTGAAGGGAAGACTGTGCAGCCTCTGGAGGACAGTGAGGTTGGAGTAGATCCTCCTGCTGGACTTCCAGCTCTGGAGGGTGATGGGAACTTCAGTATAACCCAGCAGACATTCACAGTACAGGAGACTCAGGGGAGTGACATGGTGGACTCCCAGCACATGGATTGTGAGAACAGTGCTGCTGCCACTAGTACTCCTGGTGGGAGCCATGCTGGGGGGACTGGTGTTCATGTGGGGAGCCATGCTGGGGGGACTGGTGTTCATGGGGGGAGTAACACTGGGGTAACTAGTAATGATGATATGAGGTGCAGTGATGATGTCACTAATATTGATGTGGTGAATGTTTCTGATGTTATCAATGCTGGTATATCTGAATGGGGTCATCAGCAGTCTGAGGGCTCTGAGAATGTAGCGATGGAGGAGTCAGTTCAGAATAACTCTCAGGATTTCCCCCCTTTGGTGGATCCACCACCTGCTCCACAAGGGAATGCTGGTCCATCTGGTCATGTCCCTCCTCGGAATGCCTGGAGCCGTGGGGCCCCTTCTTTTTCCACCAGTAACAATTATACTGGTCAGGCCTTTAAGAGAAGGAATGTGGTCAGATTGAAGCATAGGGGTTCCAGAGAGGAGCTCCCTGATCGGAGGTTTGTAGTAAGGGAGTTGCTGTGTCATCAGATGGGGTTTGCTCCTGCAGACATACTGGCAGTCATCAATCTCCCTGACAGACAGGGTTATGATGTCAGCTTTAAGCTCATGTCTGACTTAGACAGGTTCTGGGCCAGTTTCAGTGGTTTGCGGGACAAAGAGGGTTGGAGGAATTTCATCTTTATTCCCATCTCCAAACCTGACACAGCAAATGTTACCCTCATGTTCTGGAATGAGTCTGTGCCCCCCCAGGATGTTGTCATCTGGCTTAGAAGACATTGTGAAATGGTTTCTGAGTTGACAAAAACTAAAGACAGTGATGGGATCTGGACGGGTGGCTGGAGGGTTCTTATCAAGTTGAGGCAAAGTAACAATGTTACCCATCACCTGCCAAACTCTTTTTTCATTGGGCGGGAGAGAGGAGTTTGCTTCTATGCAGGTCAGCCCAGGTTATGTTATAAATGTGGTAAATCCGGCCATGTGGCGAATGTTTGTACGATCCTGAAGTGTAATCTTTGTGGGGAGGTTGGCCACATCAGTTCTACCTGTGAGAAGGTTAAGTGCAATCTATGTGGTGGGCTTGGCCATTTCCATAGGGATTGCCCGGAGGCCTTCCATAATAAGGACGGGGAATCTGCAGACAATGAATTGTTGGCTGCAGCAGAACAACTAGAGGAGGAAGCTTTAATGAATGGGGCTGTATTGACTAGGGAGGAGGTGGTCCCGGAGGTCCAGGAGACTACTCCCGGGCGGACGGACAGTGTTCAGCAGGCTGAGGAGCAGCTGGCCCCAAACTCCTCTTCTGTTCCAGTTCCTGTCTCTGTGAAGATCAGTGGTCAGAAGAGGAGGAATAAAAAAGATAAGTCTACCCGTAAACCCGAAAGTGACTGGATATTAGTGCAGAAGTCATCTAAAAAAGTGAAAGGGGCACCAGAAGTGGGTACGGCACTTTCCACCAATAGGTATGAAGCGTTGTCAGATTCGGATGTGGGCTCCTATTCTCTGGAGGCCCAGGAACTGGAGCAGGAATTAAAAAGAGTGGAAAAGGAGTATGCGACTGGCTCAGAGGATGACCCGCCCACTAAGAGGCGTCCGCCCCCTGATCCTGGATCCGCAGAATCTGATATGGAAACTGGTAGTCAGCAGAGTGACTCCGATTCTGACTTATAATGGGGGTCTTATTTTTTCTCCTCTTTGCTGTGATGGCTAGTTTTTCTCTAAACATTGTCTCCAGCAATGTGAACAGCATTAAAAACAGGAGGACAAGGCATGCCGTTTTTGAACACCTCAGGTACCTGGATGCTGATGTCTATTTTTTACAAGAGACACACCTAACATCTGTTGGACTTATGCGGGAGGCAGAGAGGGAGTGGCACACAGGACCCTCATTTTGGTCTTTGGCTGTGGAGTCTTATGCAGGTGTTGCCATCCTTTTCAATACTAAGGATGTGACAGTGCATAGACTCACTGAGGTGTCAATGGGAAGATGTCTTATATTGGAGGTAACAATTCACGGCAGGAGACTCCGATTAATTAACATATATGGGCCTCAAACAATAGCAGGAAGAATTGGGTTATTTAATGATGTGAAATCCTATCTTTTTACATCAGTCCCTGTGGTTATGGTAGGAGACTTTAATGTCACTAGGACATCAAGTGACCGTTCTTCTGGTAGGGTGGTGGGTAGTGACTCCAAAGTTCTTAATCGTATTATTTTGCAAACCGGTTTAAGTGATATTTTTGCACAAAATGGCAGGAAGCCAGGCTTCACCTTCTTTCGCGGTAATATCAAAAGCAGACTAGATATGGCACTGGTAAGTCCTACAGAATTGGTGACCAATATGAGTGAGAAGCTGGTACCTTACTCAGATCATGTGGCCCTTTACTTTTGTCTGGGAACCTGTAAGCATCCTGATATGGGCAGGGGGCTATGAAGGCTAAACTCTAATCTCTTAGAAGATGTATCTGTCCAGCAACAAGTACAGAACCTCTTGCAACACCATGCTGAGAGACTAGACTTCTATGACTGTACGGCGGATTGGTGGGAGGATGTTAAAAAGGACATCTCTTCTCTCTTGAGGAAGTTGTCTGCTAAAATGGGGAAAAGTAGATATAGCCATTATCTCAGGCTGAGGAAAGAGCTGGAGTTGCTTTATTCTGGCGGGTTGGAGGCAGGGAGGAAGATTGATCAAGTAAAATCTGAGCTAAGTCAATATCAATATAGCAGATACAACTCCCTGGTATTTGAACGGGATTATGGATCCCCAGGGACACCTGATCCCTTTGAAAATTGTAGGGACAAGGTGACTAGGAAGTTAATGATGGGCCTGAAGGATTCCCAGGGGATTTTGCAGGAGTCTCAGGAGGGTATTCTGGGAGTGGTAAGATCATACTATGCTGACTTATTTCGGGAGAAGGGTTTGGATAAGAAGAAGATGGCACAGTTCTTGGAGGCAGTTCCAGGTCCTGTTGTTGATCATTTGGATTTTTCTCCTTTGACAGCAGACATAACGGTGGAGGAAGTTAGGGAGGCTATTGATACATTACGTCAAAAGAAGGCACCAGGACCTGATGGCATTACAGCTGAATTTTATAAGAAATTTAAAGAGCTCCTGGCTCCGATTCTGGTGGATGTGTTTAAAAGTTGTTTGGAGAAATGCCTGATGCCTCCATCCATGAGAGTATCATCCTTAGTTCTGCTGTTCAAGGGTAGAGAACCTAATGACATCAAGAACTGGAGGCCTATAGCCCTTTTAAATGTAGACCGGAAGATTCTGGCAAAAATATTATTTTCTAGGTTGAAGTGTTTTTCTCCAGCACTATTGACAGACTGTCAGTATGGCACGGTAAAAGGGCGGAATATTTATGGTGCTCTCATTTCCTTGAGGGAAGCTTTTGAGAGGTGTAAGGTTCTTAGGCATGGGAAGTATATGGTGAGTTTAGACCAAGCTAAAGCTTTTGACAGGGTTGACCATGGGTATCTGTGGGCGACTTTGTTAAAGTATGGTATCCCAAGGTTATTTGTTGATTGGCTGAGAACTTTATACTGGAAAGCTGAGAGTTTTCCACTTATCAATGGGTGGCAGGGCGGTACTTTTAGGGTTGAGGCTGGGGTGAGGCAGGGTTGCCCCTTGAGTCCCCTCTTATATGTTTTTGCCATTGATCCTTTTTTGAGATCACTGCAGGAGTGTGATTTTCGGGGGGTACCTGTGCCCCATGCCTCGGCCCTATCCGTATTCGCTTATGCGGATGATGTCACTGTAGTGGTGTCCACCTCCCATGAGGCCCAGTTGCTAGCAGCTTCCATTGGAACTTACTCTGAGGCCTCTGGGTCTGTTGTCAACTTTGAGAAGAGTGAAGCTCTCTGGACACTGCAGGGTGATCCAGATTTTGATCTGCCCCAGTTTGCAAAAGCTTCAAGTTGTCTTAAGATCTTAGGGGTTAAGTTTGGAAGGGAAGATAATGCCAGGCTAAATTGGGAGGAGAAATTGGATGCTGGAAATGCAAGGGTTCAGCGATGGAAGAATTGCAAGTTGACCTACAGAGAAAGGGTCAAAATGTTGAAGACGTACTTAATTCCTATCTTTCTATACGTCTCTATGGTTTTTCCGTTGCCAGAATCTTTCTCTGCAAGGCTCTTCAGTCTGTTTTTTCAGCTCTTCTGGGGTAATAGACTGAATCCAATAAAAAGAGGGGTTACTTACCTGCTGAACAAAGAGGGTGGGTTGAATATGATAAATCCTAAGGTGTTTTTTGATTCTCTGTTTCTTAAAGTTCATTTTGGGTGTTTGGACTCCGATGTTGGCCCTCCGTGGGTAAACAGTGTTAGGGCCTGGATATTGCCTCGTGCAGAGTCCTGGATGCGGGGCGGTTCTCTCAAGAGGAAGAGATGTACTCAGGGTTATCTCCCACCATATCTGGACTCAGCTCTGAAGTCTATGAGGAGGTGGGGGATTGAGAAATCCTACCTTGAAAAAAGTCCAAGGAAATTGTTATACCAGAGGATCTGTAGGACCTTTTTCTGTTCTCCACTTGTACTCAAAGACTGCACTACAGCTGTTATGGAGGAAAGCTTAAAGTTGTTGAATAGCCCCAGATTACCCTCAAAGTTTCATGACATTGCCTGGCTGTCTCTCCATGGGAAGATGTATGTGAGGGGGAACATGAAAGGTCTGGCCGCATCTGAAAGGATCTGCCCTTTGGGCTGTAATCAGGAGGAGTCCATGGAGCATTTCTTGGTGGATTGTTGGGGAAGCCGTGAAGTCTGGAAGGAAGTAGCTGCTGGAGTTGGGATCCAAAGGTTGGAAAACCTAAGTTGCTCAGACAGGCTTTATGGTGTTCCCCCAACAATACACGGTGTAGATAGAGGGACAATGTATATCATCATTACCGTAGTCAAGTACTATCAATGGCATGCAAGGACTAAAGTTGCCATGCATAATGAACAGTTTATCTCTAGTAAAATTGCAGGTTTAGTGTTATCCGAGTTACGATGGATTAAGGGTTTGGAAATTAGGAAATGCTGGAGAAGTATAGATTTATGGAAAGGAGTCTTATTGTGACATTTATTCCTATTCATGCCCTTTTTTTTAACTGCTAAGTTTTTGACCTAAACAACATGTCAGTAATTGTTGTATTTATGTTATTTTAAGTCAGTTAGTCTATTATGTATCTTGTTTGTTTTTACAAATAAAAATCTCAATACATACAGAATAAGAACAGATACCGAGAATTACACCCGACATACAGGACAAGAGAAGTAGTACTGTGCAGAGTCCATACATACAGAATAAGGACAGATACCGAGAATTACACCCGACATACAGGACAAATGATCCGATTCAAGCACTTTTGGGGTGTCGTGAATTTAACATTGACACCCGCAGCAGATCACATGAACACGATTTCAGTGCAGAGCAGAAAACACACCCGATTCTCTGCATTTCCCGCATCCCATACATGTGAACCGAGGCTCAATTCACACCTCGGGGCATTCTAGGATCGCGACAGAATCGCGTGACAATCGCTGCAAATTGCATCGCTTGAAGCTTTTTGCCCAAAAGAAGCTCCTGCGCCTTCACGCGATTCATGGAATTTGGCACGTGATAAATCGCATGACAATCGCAATGCACATTTTAGGTACTGTTGAGAATAATGGCACATGAATCTGCGTTTTGCGATTGTAGTGCGTTTTTGAGATTGCGAGCAGAATCGCAGCGATTCCGCCATGATCCCAGAGGGCCCAGAAGCGAATGGAGCCTTAAACAGTGACAACACGTCATTCAGTGAACATGTAACATTGTATCGCACCGCGAACCATGAACACGTGAAAAGTGAACAATGATTAGGAAATGTATCTAAAGAGATGACGAAGAGATGTATGGCTGCACTTTGACGCTGTCAGCCCCCCCCCCCCCCCCCACGTCTCCTTTTACCTATATTTACTAATTCATGTGCCCGCTATCTCCCAGATGTCTCTCGCCCCGTGCCAAGTCTCCAGCTCTGAGAATGCCAGGCTGCCCTCTTGCCCCGGTGTGTGGGGGACGTATGACAGGTGTCACAGCGTTCTGAGCACCGCAGCGGCACAGCTTCTGTTACCTTTTCCCCTGCGCCCCGGTTCAGATCTTTTTTATGGTGCTCCTGTGTCTCTCATTGTGCCCGGCGCAGGATTATCAGAGTGTAACGCCGGATACAATTCAATACTACAAGCTTATGTGTCACCGGGGGGCTCTTATCGCCTCCTGGCATGGAATCTAGGGCAGCGGTGCCACAGCGGACACAATGCTCCTGTGTATACCCAGTAAAAGAAATCCTTCTTCTTTTCCTCTTATACCCCCCCGACTGTCACCCATAGATAAAAGGGACTGGCGCTCCTTTTCTTCAGTATGCCATAGCTAAAGTGGTTGTGAGCCCTTCCATGTACCCAGTGAGGTGACTGGCATCAGGTGATACACAGAGATGAAACAAATCATCCTACATCAGTTGTACCCGTTTATCTGCAGTCTTCTCTACATCCATTCAAAGTGCAGATTTTACACTGGATCTCTCAACTCTGGACAGCAGGGGGCAGAGAGCTGATTGGCTACCATGCAGAGCTGCACCAGGTTTTGCACTCTTCAGTTTTAGTAAATCAATCCCACTGTGTTCTGAGAGCAGCGCTCACAGCTGTCAGAATACAACGATCAGCAGCTGCAGCCAAAAAGTTTGCCATCGTTTGATCAACTTCTGTTGAGTGGGGACGGCCTCTCCCAAACGGGAATGTTGGAAAATGTAATTCAATCAGCGCATGCAGCTGAGCACTGAATTTTTTTTTGGGGGGGGGGCAGCAAACAATCCACCCCCTCCCCCCCCGGATCGGTCAGTCGGTCACCAGCCCCATCTAGGTCTTCCTCAGGGCGGCCGCCTTCACCCTGCTTCTCCTCCTTCTGGGCTTCACGGCGGCTTCCCCTGCGTCTCCTCCCTCCTCCTCCTCGGCGTCCAATAGGATCGCTTCTCCTCTCGGCCAGCGGGGTGACAGGTCTCAGGACCCGCTTCCTGTTTGGCCTGGGAAGAGAATGAGGAAGACAATAGCAAATATTAATACGCTATTGTCACACAACTGGGTGGGCTTGGGGAGCAGTGCTCTGAGCCCACCCTTTTTTGAAGCCAATTAGAGCCTCAGGCTCTAATCATGTGCTTCTAAAAAAAAAAACCCATTGGAATCCATGCGCCTGGCACCGTGCATGGATAAGGGGGGCGGCACCCCTGCACCCTGTTTGGACGGGCCGCCACTGGATAGTGTATTCTGACAGCAGAGGAGTCCCACTGTCAGAATACAATAGCCTAGCATGAAGGATTCCTTCATCCACCTTATATGTGTGGGTGGGGGGATCCGTTCCTTTTTTTAAAAAAAAACGCTGGCTGTTTAAAAAAAAAGATCCACCTATGGCCTGCTTAAAGTGGTTGTAAACCTCAGACATGAAATATGAACAAAGCACATCCCTCTATAGTGAGTACTTATCTCAGTCCAGAGCACTGAGTGTCATTTCTGTCTGCTGCCTCCTTCCTCCGCTATCAGCATGGATCACTTCTGACAAGTTTTTCTGGCACCAAGAGAAAAAAAAGGTGACAGGGGAGAAGAGACCTCCTGCAGAAAGCCTGTGGTTGACAGCCTCAGCTCTGTGCTGTGTGAAGGGGGTGTGTCCCTTCCCCTCCACTGAGCTCTGCAAAGTGTAACTTCAGCTCCCTGCCCCCTGCTTTCTGAAAATGTAGACAAGCTGTATAAGTTTGAACAGATGTAGAGAAGAGAAGACAGCAGATAAACAGGTACAACTTAAATAGGAGGATTTCTTTAATCACCGTGTATCACATACAAGGACTTTACTGGGTATATGTGAGGGTTCACAACTACTTTAGGTCCTAATCATGACCTTTAGCAAATGCCCTATAACCTTTAGGCTTGGTTCACACTGCTGGGATCCGACTTGTGAAACCCCAAAACGCGTGAAATTAGCACCACTGAAGTTGCTCCGACTTTAGGAAAGGTTCCTGTATCATTTCAAGGCGACTTCTATCCTAATCATTTGGTGGAGGGGGGATTATGGTGTGTGGGGGGGGGGGGGATTATGTTGTGGGGTTGTTTTTCAGGGGTTGGGCTTGACCCCTTATTTCCAGTGAAAGGAACTCTTAAGGTGTCAGCATAAGAAGACATTTTGGACAATTTCATGCCCCCAACTTTGTGGGAACAGTTTGGGGACGGCCCCTTCCTGTTCCAACATGACTGCCCACCAGTGCACAAGGCAAGGTCCATAAAGACATGGATGAGTGGGTTTGGGGTGGAGGAACTTGACTGGCCTGCACAGAGTCCTGACCTCAACCCGATAGAACACCTTTGGGATGAATTAGAGCGGAGACTGCGAGCCAGGCCTTCTCGTCCAGCATCAGTGCCTGACCTCACGAATGCGCTTCTGGAAGAATGGTCAAACATTCCCATAGACACCCTCCTAAACCTTGTAGACGGCCTTCCCAGAAGAGGTGAAGCTGTTATAGCTGCAAAGGGCGGAGCCAACTCAATATTGAACCCTACGGACTAAGACTGGGATGCCATTAAAGTTCATGTGTGTGTAAAGGCAGGCGTCACAATACTTTTGACAATATAGTGTATATCCCCTGCTGAGTCCACCTGAAGTGTATTTTGTATGAAAAGTAAAAATAAGAGTACAGTAAAACCTCGGATTGCGAGCATAATTTGTTCCGGAAACATGTTTGTAATCCAAAGCACTTGTATATCAAAGCGAATTTCCCCATAAGAAATAATAGAAACTCAAATGATTCGTTCCACAACCATTTATTCATAAATCCTTCAGTTTATAGTCCATATAAAAAGATTATAGCGATGTGATTGGTTGTGTAACCATAAAATGTCCATCTACAAATGGAAGCCTCCACAAGGGGATTAGAAGAAAAATCCAGCAGGAGCTCCAGAGTATAATAGAGAAGAGAGGCGCCTCTAAGTGTAGAAATATGTTGCTAAATGTTGGACCTTCATTAAATGTAACCATATTGCTACACTTAGAGGCTCCTCTCTTCTCTTTTATACTCTTTTATATGTTTTCACGCTACTTGTATATCAAGTCACAATTTGTTAAAAAATGTTGCTTGTCTTACAAAACGCTCTCAATCCGAGGTTTTTACTGTAATCCCGACATTTCTGCTCTCTGTACTTTCAATCCACAAATTCAAAACTGTCATTTTTTTTTTTTTTTTTTTTAATAAAACATATTTTGCTGAAACCTGAAGCTCAGATCATAAAGATTACACCATTCATTCTACAAACCTCACAAATCTGTCTTCTTTTTTTTAATGTTTTTAATAAAATCCGTCTCCTGCTTTTAAATTCTTGCTCTGCGTTGGCTGCTGGTTAAGGATTGTAATTTAAGAAGAAGAAGGCAATTAAAGTATTTTAATTAAATCTGTGGCCTGAGATTCAGTTTGAACGTATTTATGAAAAGAAGAGCGGGGGGTGTGCGGAATACTTCCGTTATCGCCGTGTTCCATCTGAAGAACCATTTGTAGCCTTGAACTGGTACATCGCCCGCGATAAGAGCTGAATGTGTAAGTCCGGGGAACGTTTCTTTTGTCACAAGAAGTATTTCCACAAATCTTCTGTGATTTCATAATATGTATGCTGGATGCTCAAATTCACGATGGGACCCGAGAGCCGCCATTCTCCATCACATAGATATTAAAATATAGTAAGGATAAGGAAATACAAGATTGGAAGCTCCCGGGATCAGGGCCCTCCTAACCATCTTCTATTGAATTGGATTGTTGCTGTACAGTATTCTCTCCATTTATCTTGTAAAGCGCTGCGCAAACTGTTGGCGCTATAAAAATTTTTTTTAACTTTTTGCTACAATAAATATAAATATATATATATATACACACACATATATATATAAATAAAAAGACTTCATCAGTTTAGACCAATATGTATTCTGCTACATATTTTCGGTAAAAAAAAATCACAATAAGCGTATATTGATTGGTTTGCGCAAAAGTTATAGCGTCTACAACATAGGAGATATATTTATGGTATTTTTATTATAATTTTTTTTCCTAGTAATGGTGGTGATCAGCGATTTTTTAGTGGGACTGCGACATTGCGGCGGACAGATCGGACACCCTTTGACACTTTTTTTTGGGATCAGTGACATTTATACAGCGATCAGAGTTAAAAATAGCCACTGATTACTGTATAAATGTCACTGGCAGGGAAGGGGTTAACACTAGGGGGCGATCAAGGGGTTAAGTGTTCACTGGGAGGTGTTTCTAACTGTGGGGGGGGGAGGGATTACTAAGAACAGACGATCTCGCTCTACTCCCCTGTCAGAATGGGGATCTGTCTGTTTACATCGACAGATCCCCGTTCTGGCTCTCTGAGGAGCGATCGCGGGTCGCCGGCAGACATCGCGGCCGCTGGCCATGCGCATTGGCTCCGGCCCACACGATCCCCCTAGAGCTCTCAAAGCTGCCAACTTACACCTATGGCGACAGGCGTCTATAGACGTCCTTCCAAAACCCCACCCCTGTGTGCCTGCTGCGGCGTGTTTCGGGAATGCTCTGTGACCGCTGCTCACAGATTGGGGTAAAGGGCCAATTACAGGGGCCCTTTACCATGTGATCAACTGTGTCCAATCACAGCTGATCACAATGTAAACAAAGTTGCCGGTTATCGGCAGTCCTTTCCTCTCACGCTGTGTCTGTGTGGGGAAAGGAGAACTGTTAATCGGCAAGACTCAGCACATTGATCTATTGTGAAAAAAAAAAGACTCAGCACATTGTTTAGACTGATAATCAGGGCACTGATTATTAGTGCAGCCTCATCAGTGCCCATCAGTGCAGCCCCATCAGTGCCCATCAGTGCAGCCCCATCAGTGCCCATCAGTGCAGCCTCATCAGTGCAGCCTGCAACTCATGGGGCTCCTGGGCAATAGAAATTTATGGGGCCCCCGGGCAATCAGAGATTATGGGGCCACACAGTATACACACACAGTATACAATCACACAGTATACACATACATGTACACACAGTAAACATAGACATGTTTCTATTGGCTGAGAAGGTACTTTAGAGGTGGGGCAGCTATAATCTCGGGATTTTTAGACCAAAAGGATGTCGGTAAGGGGCATTTCAGAGACAGATGTAAAAAAAACTACAGATTTTTACATACTGTCCCTGGTTTTACTGAGGCTGGCAACCCTGATGGGGCCCCCTAGTGGCTCAGGGCCCCCGGGCAGTGCCCGAGTCGCTCAATGGTCAGTCCGCCCCTGCCTACAGGTAAAAGCCTGAGATGGAAGTTTACTTCCACTTAAAGCATTTTGGAGTATCCCACACCCAGCTACCTGTCCCTGTTACAGTTTATTCAGCAATAAATCCCCCCAAAAGACATCCCTTAGACCAGGGGGTCTCAAACTGGCGGCCCTCCAGCTGTTGCGAAACTACAAGTCCCATGAGGCATTGCAAGGCTGACAGTTACAAGCATGACTCCCTCAGGCAGAGGCATGATGGGACTTGTAGTTGGAGGGCCGCCAGCTTGAGACCCCCTGCCTTAGACTGATTTATTGAGCCGGAGTGAGTGAAGTGTTACCGAGTTCCTAGCTGTCTCTGCACTAACCTTGGGAAAAACCAGTTAAGTCACAGCGGCTCCTTTGGGGGCAGCTCTTCACAAGACTACCCTTCATGGCACCCAGGAGCAAAAAATGGGGTAAAATAAAATCTCTTTAATACCCCCACCCAGCCCCATCACCCGCAGGTCTCTCGCTGGGTTTCCTGTCCTGGCAGGCTTGGGGAAAACGTATTTAATGAATGAATTTATTACTACAGCCCCGTTGGCACGACATTTTTGCATAACAGATTAAATTCTACAGCAAATTTTGCCTCGTCTCCAATTAATCAGTAATGCCGGTAATGATACATGGAAGAGTTAGACGATCTGTTACAAAAAAATTAACATCCCTTAAAAGTGTCAGCCGCGTTGCCCTTTCTCCTCGGGGTTTATGGCGCTCCGATAGAATATTGATAGAGGTAGATGTGATAACTGCTTTTAGGAAGTCTCTGTGTTAATTGTGCCGTCTGAAGTCTATACGGAAATGTATGGGTTTTATGTGCCTCTTCCAGGCATGCCTATCCTTGGCGGGGGTGTAAGATAAGAATAAAGCGGATTTGGTGACCCCGGCGGCCATTTATCTGTGTAAAACGCCAGGACGCCATGTCGCTCTGCCTGGATGTGATGTTAAACGCTCGGAGGAGGTTAATAGGGAGGACGTTTTTCAGTGACCCCCGTTATTAAAAATATCCCGTTCCTTCCTGAATTACAAAGTTAATTTGGAAGAGAAGGAGACGGCCAGCGCTGAGACAGTGCCCATAGAGATGAGACGATCGCTGCCCAATGCTGGGGAGTTCCTGGGAGAAAATGATAGAAATGAGTAATATATTCGACTAATGTGTGTGCTGCAAACCTACATAAAGTCATCGGTCTTTGTGGCATCATTTTCTTTTTAATGAGTTGATATAAAAATTTGTTACATAAACTTTGTATGGCAGAGGTGCCAAACTCCGCTTCATAGAAGGCCGCATTATGGTTGCCCTCAAGTATTTGTAAGACGACATAAATCACTGGATTTTTCTCCTTAGAATAGGTGCAGGAAATGAACCACCCCCTCACCTTGAACCGAATCGAACGGTGGGTGTGGCCAAATTGAACTACCAGTGGGAGGATCTTAAAGGGGAAATAAATACCAGGAGTGCGCTATGTGCGGAGTTCAGGGGTGTTTTATGTACCAAGTACAGTATTCTGGGGTGTGCTATGTACTAGGCACAGGATTCTGGGGTGCGCTATGTACCAAGTGCATGATTCCGGGGTGTGCTATGTACCAAGTGCATGATTCTGGGGTGTGCTATGTACAGAGTGCAGGATTCTGGGGTGCACTATGTACCAAGTGCAGGATTCTGGGGTGCTCTATGTACAGAGTGCAGGATTCTGGGGTGCTCTATGTACGGAGTGCAGGGTTCTGGGGATGCGCTATGTACGGAGTGCAGGGTTCTGGGGATGCGCTATATACAGAGTGCAGGATTCTGGGGTGCGCTATGTACAGAGTGCAGGATTCTGGGGTGCGCTTTGTACAGAATGAAGGGTTCTGGGGTGCGCTATGTATCAGGCACAGGATTCTGGGGTGCACTATGTACCAAGTGCAGGATTCTGGGGTGCACTATGTACCAAGTGCAGGATTCTGGGGTGCGCTATGTACAGAGTGCAGGATTCTGGGGTGCGCTATATACAGAGTGCAGGATTCTGGGGTGCGCTATGTACAGAGTGCAGGATTCTGGGGTGCGCTATGTACAGAGTGCAGGATTCTGGGGTGCACTATGTACAGAGTGCAGGATTCTGGGGTGCGCTATGTACAGAGTGCAGGATTCTGGGGTGCGCTATGTACAGAGTGCAGGATTCTGGGGTGCGCTATGTACCAAGCGCAGGATTCTGGGGTGTTCTATGTACAGAGTGCCAGATTCGGGGGTGCGCTATGTACAGAGTTCAGGATTCTGGAGTGCGCTATGTACCAAGTGTAGGATTCTGGGGTGCGCTATGTACAGAGTGCAGGATTCTGGGGTGCGCTATGTACAGAGTGCAGGATTCTGGGGTGCGCTATGTACCAAGCGCAGGATTCTGGGGTGTTCTATGTACAGAGTGCCAGATTCGGGGGTGCGCTATGTACAGAGTTCAGGATTCTGGAGTGCGCTATGTACCAAGTGTAGGATTCTGGGGTGCGCTATGTACAGAGTGCAGGATTCTGGGGTGCGCTATGTACAGAGTGCAGGATTCTGGGGTGCGTTATGTACCAAGCGCAGGATTCTGGGGTGTTCTATGTACAGAGTGCCAGATTCGGGGGTGCGCTATGTACAGAGTTCAGGATTCTGGAGTGCGCTATGTACCAAGTGTAGGATTCTGGGGTGCGCTATGTACAGAGTGCAGGATTCTGGGGTGCGCTATGTACAGAGTGCAGGATTCTGGGGTGCGCTATGTACCAAGCGCAGGATTCTGGGGTGTTCTATGTACAGAGTGCCAGATTCGGGGGTGCACTATGTACAGAGTTCAGGATTCTGGAGTGCGCTATGTACCAAGTGTAGGATTCTGGGGTGCGCTATGTACCAAGTGCAGGATTCTGGGGTGTGCTATGTACAGAGTGCAGGATTCTGGGGTGCGCTATGTACCAAGCGCAGGATTCTGGGGTGTTCTATGCACAGAGTGCCAGATTCGGGGGTGCGCTATGTACAGAGTTCAGGATTCTGGAGTGCGCTATGTACCAAGTGTAGGATTCTGGGGTGTGCTATGTACAGGGTGAAGGGTTCTGGGGTGCGCTATGTACCAAGTGCAGGATTTTGGGGTGCGCTATGTACCAAGTGCAGGATTTTGGGGTGCGCTATGTACCAAGTGCAGGATTTTGGGGTGCGCTATGTACCAAGTGCAGGATTTTGGGGTGCGCTATGTACCAAGTGCAGGATTTTGGGGTGCGCTATGTACCAAGTGCAGGATTCTGGGGTATGCTATGTACCAAGTGCAGGATTCTGGGGTGCGCTATGTACAGAGTGCAGTATTCTGGGGTGCACTATGTACCAAGTACAGGATTCTGGGGCGTGCTATGTACCAAGTGCAGGATTCTGGGGTGTGCTATGTACCAAGTGAAGGATTCTGGGGTGCGCTATGTACAGGGTTCTGGGGTGCGCTATGTACCAAGTGCAGGGTTCTGGGGTGTGCTATGTACCAAGTGCAGTATTCTGGGGTGCGCTATGTACAGGGTGCAGGGTTCTGGGGTGCGCTATGTACAGGGTGCAGGGTTCTGGGGTGGGCTATGTACCAAGTGCAGGATTCTGGGGTGCGCTACATACAGAGTGCAGAGTCCAGAATTGCAGCGTGGCTGAAAAAAAAGCCCTGGGCCACATGTAATGGCCTGGCAGGCCGGATTCGGCCCACGGGCCTTGTGTTTGACACATGTGCTGTATGGCATCTCTGGATGACTTAAAGAGTAACTCCACTTTTGCCTGAGAAAAAAACCCTCCCCCTCTGGGTGATCTCTGTACATTGCAGGGATTGTAACAAACTTTGTTGCAGATTCTGACCTTTTGTTACTGTGAAGAAATAGCTGTTTGTTTCTCTGTGTCTAAAGTGAATCTGAATGGGAGTGACTTTATAATTATCAATCAGCTGCTGCACTTGCAGGGTTCTGATCAGGAAAGTGGCAGGGTCTGCATCCCTTTTAGATGTGCTTTCACTTTGGGAGTATTCCATCGATAATTACCTTTTTAATGCAGGGGATGCCCAAAATCTGTTTGTGGCAATACCTCCCATGTGTGATGAAAACACTATTTAGATGTGCGTCCCGGGCCTATGCCCTTGTTTGCATTTCCACGTGAGCATTTAAATTTTTTTAATTACTATTTTTATTTATTTAAATTTTTTGTACAATTTAATTATTTTTTTCTTTCATTCAACTTTATTGCTACCACAGAGGGTGAGCAAGCCTCCTTGTGATAGCTTGGGGCAGTGGCCGGTACACTTTATGGGGCCCTTCCAAGTTCTGTAAGTGATTGGGGGGCTGTAAAGTCGTCCGGATTACTTCTGCAAGAAAGCCGGTCGCCAGTTTTAAAAAACTGTACGAGGATCGTGGCTGCGGCTGCTCCCGGCAGATATAAACAACACAAATTTAAGCAGCTCTGTATATTTATTTCAATGTAAGTTCTTAAACATGATCCAGTACCAGCCTCTTGCAGTCCCTGTACAGCAGAGTGGAAGGAAGAGCAGCACAAGGAGCCAATCAATTCATGAGCTGACAAGGTGCATGCTGATAGGAGGAGCAATCATAGTGAAAAGAAAACGAGCTCATCACTATGACATGACTATTAGTCAGACTATGACAGCCTGGGTCCCAAGGAGTGGGTTGAAGGATGCTAGCTGTTTTTCAATGAAGAAGACTGAGGACATCTAGTGGCTGAAGGAGGCAACTTCAAATAAAAGGTGAGTATTGCAGCAAAATCACCATTTTTATTTTATCTTTTAATAAACTTTTTTTTTTTTAAATTTGACTGGAGTATTACTTTAATGAAGCAGAATTCCAGGTATGGCAATTTTTACATATTCACATAGGCCCAGCTTGGACCAGTGTCAGCATGTATGTGCCATACCTGTGGGATCCCCGTGAAAGGTGGAAATCACTGTAGTAGACACCATTACTACACCACTACTACACAGCTACTACACCATTACTACACAGCTACTACACCACTATTACACCACTACTACACAGCTACTACACCACTATTGCACCGCTAATACACCACTACTACACAGCTACTACACCACTATTGCACCGCTACTACACCACTACTACACAGCTACTACACCACTACTACACAGCTACTACACCACTACTACACCACTATTACATCACTACTACACTGCTACTACACCACTATTGCACCACTACTATACCACTACTACACAGCAACTACAACACTATTGCACCGCTACGACACCACTACTACACAGCTACTACACCACTTCTACAAAGCTACTACACCACTATTACACCACTACTACACTGCTACTACACCACTATTACACCACTATTGCACCGCTACTACATCACTACTAAACAGCTACTACACCACTATTACACCACTACTATGCTGCAACTATAGTAATCTCCACTAGCTTCCTGGTATCAGCTACCCCACGTCGCCCCGCCTCTCCACCTCGTCCAATCAAAGAACACTTTACATTAATTTAGAAAATGGAAAGCGTTCTCTGAACAGCGCTTGCGCCAAGTGTGTTTATAATGCAGCAGGGCAGCCACTCAACCTATGACACAGAAGCTACTGGAGATCACTGTAGGAGCGGTGTAGTAGTGTTTGTTGTAGCGATGTGGTAGTGGTGTAGTAGTGGTGTAGTAGCAGTGTGATAGTGATGTAGCAGTGGTGTGGTAGTGGTGTAAAAGTGGTATAGTAGTGGTGTAGCAGTGGTGTAATAGTGGTGAAGCAGCAGTGTAATAGTGGTGTAGCAGTGGTGTAATAGTGGTGAAGCAGCAGTGTAATAGTGGTGTAGCAGTGGTGTAATAGTGGTGTAGTAGCAGTGTAATAGTGGTGTAGTTGTGGTGTAGTAGTGGTGTAGCAGCAGTGTAATAGTGGTGTAGTAGTAGTGTAATAGTGGTGTAGCAGCAGTGTAGTAGTTGTGTGGTAATGGTGTAGTAGCGGTGTATTAGTGGTGTAGTAGTGGTGTAATAGTGGTGAAGCAGCGGTGTAATAGTGGTGTAGTCGTGGTGTAGCAGCAGTGTAATAGTGGTGTAGTTGTGGTGTATAGGTGTAGCAGCAGTGTTATAGTGGTGTAGTAGCGGTGTAGCAGCAGTGTAATAGTGGTGTAGTAGCGGTGTAATTGTGGTGTATAGGTGTAGCAGTAGTGTTTTAGTGGTGTAGTAGCGATGTAGTTGTGGTGTATAGGTGTAACAGCAGTGTTTTAGTGGTGTAGTAGCGATGTAGTTGTGGTGTATTGGTATAGCAGCAGTGTTATAGTGGTGTACTAGCGGTGTAGTTGTGGTGTATAGGTGTAGCAGCAGTGTTATAGTGGTGTAGTAGCAGTGTAGTAGTGGTGTGTACTATGATTTCCAAGGTGTGGCACATACGTACTCCAAGCTGGTGCCATGTAACTATGGTAAAATTGCCATACCTGCCTGGTATTCAGCTTGTACTTACAATTCACTCCCCACATTATACATTATATATAGGGAAATATCCTCAGTGTAAGTTGTGTAGTTGTCCTGGTATATTTCTTGCTGTCTTCCTCGGAAGCCCAGGCATGGTATGTAAACTGAGAGTAAAATAAATATGAAGCATTAGAATAAGAAATTTGTATTCAAATCTGACCACGGCTTCCTATGCAAACATAAGTCAAATAGAATTTGACGATTCCGGCAGCGCTGTCAGAACGCAGATCATTTCGCTGGCACTTTGAATATCTGATAAGTCCTGTACTTCAACAGAACACACTGTGTATTTTTTTTTTTTTTTGCTTTTTTCAAATGAAGGAATCTATGGCCATGCAGGAAGGAATTCCACCTCCCACAGGCACTATTAGACCCCCGTCCCCACTTTCTGGAACTCCCAACAAGACAGATGTGAAGATTCACTTTAATGATGAATATAATCGCCGCAGTTATATAATACATCTCTACAATACTTGCAAATTTTTCCATGTTTTGTCTCTTTAAATATGCTGCAAGTAAAGAGAACTGCCTGTTGATATCCCAGGAATCCGGTGAGCTCCAAACTTTCTGTAGTTTGCTGACAACTCTGCACTGAAGTCCCAAGAAATGTTGTCAGCCTTGTCCAGTTCCCCTCTGCTGGACTACAGAACCCTGCTGAGCTTTATATTTATTTAAAGAACTGACGCAGGCTGAAGATTGGACGACTTCTGCCCTTTCTGCGTTCTTCATCTAAAGTGTATGATTTTCCCCAAAGTACATAGTATTTTTTTAATCCCACAATTCTTTTTTTTCACTAATTCGCAAGGTAAATAATTAGGAAAGCTGTGTAATTTTATAAACACCTTGACATTCACTAGATTATAGCAGAGAAAGTTTTAAAATCAGCGGCTACAACTACTGCAGCTCCTGACTTTTAATATAAGGACACTTGTCCAGGGAGCCCGCCATGTCGGTTGCAGCCACCGCCATTCCTGGTAAGGGAACACGCCAGTGAAGCCCTTTGGCTTCACAGCCGGTTCTCTATTGCGCATGTGCAAAGCGCTGCACTTTCTAATTGGCCCAGCAGCAGAGGAAGGAGGAGGAGGGGGCCGAACTTCTGAGAGACGGCTCCGCTGGGCCGTCTCCGAAGGTGGGAAGGGGGACCTGTCAAAAACAGTATACAAAAACAAATAAGTGGAAGTTCCTCTTTTGGGTGGAACTCTTCTTTAATTTAACAAGCTTAGAAGTGGATTGGCCCCCGTGCACAGCTGCACCAGATTTTGCACTCTCCAGTTTTGGTAAATCAACCCCACTGTGTCTTCTGAGGCTCGATTCACACCTATGCATGTTGCTTTTGAGCGTTTTTGGAGGTTTTTTTTTCATGCTTGCCACGTTTTTGAGCCGCGTTTTTGCCGCGTTTTTGCCGTGATTTGCGTTTTGCGTTTTTTTTTTTTTTTTTTTACAGTTTTTTTTTTACAGTCTAAAAAAAAATGTAAAAAAAATAAAAAAAATAAAATAAAAAAAAACGGCAAAAACGCATCAAAAACGCTGCAAAAACGCTGCAAAAACGGTGCACTTGCGTTTTTGATGCTTGTCCATTGAAATCCATTAGGCTCGATTCACACTAGCGCGTTTTTTGATGCATTTTGCATTTTGCAGAAATGCACGGGAATTTTTTAACATGGGTTCCTATGGAACATGTTCACATCAATGCTTTTTTGTTTTTTTGCGTTTTTGGAAAGGGTCGGGGACTTTTTTACATGCAAAATGCAGCGTTTTGCATGTAATGGTTTTCAATGGACAAGCATCAAAAACGCAAGTGCACCGTTTTTGCAGCGTTTTTGATGCGTTTTTGGTGCGTTTTTGCCGGTTTTTTTTTTTTTTTTTTTTAATTTTTTTTACATTTTTTTTTAGACTGTAAAAAAAAACTGTAAAAAAAAAAAAAAAAACGCAAAACGCGGCAAAAACGCGGCTCAAAAACGTGGCAAGCATGAAAAAAAAACCTCCAAAAACGCTCAAAAGCAACATGCATAGGTGTGAATCGAGCCTTACATGCAAAACGCTGAATTTTGCATGAAAAAAAGTCCCCGACCCTTTCCAAAAACGCAAAGAAACAAAAAAGCATTGATGTGAACATGTTCCATAGGAACCCATGTTAAAAAATTCCCGTGCATTTCTGCAAAATGCAAAATGCATCAAAAAACGCGCTCGTGTGAATGGAGCCTTAGGAGGCGTTCACACTTGTGTAGTCCCCTGGAGTTTAGTGCATGCCCTCAGTGTTTGTTCCACACATAGAACACTGCAGGGAGGACACAGCTGAGGAAAGAGGGGGGAGAAGATGGAACATTAAGGGGGGGGGGGGGGGGAGAAAGAGGAAGGAATGAATGAAGGATGGGAAAAATGAAAGGAACAAAGAGAGGGAAAGAAGGAAGGAAAAGGGGGGGTTAAGGAAAGGAAAGAAATAAGAAAAGGGAAGGAAGGAAGGAAGGAAGGAAGGAAGGAAGGAAGGAAAGAAAGAAAGAGAGAAAGAGGGAGAGAAGAGATGGTAAGGGGGTAGGGAAGCTTGAAAGGAAATGAACAAGGAAATACAAGGAATGGAGGGAGGGAGAGAAGAAAGGAAGAGGGAAGGAAGAAAGGGAGGGAGGGAAGGAAGGCTAGAGAGATATGTAGAACGGAAGGAGGGAAGGAAGCAGGGAAGGAATAGAGGTAGAGGGGGTAGGAAGCCTGAAAGAAAGGAACAGGACAAGAAAAAGTAGGAAGGGGGGGAAGGAAGGAAGGAGAGAAAGGAGAAATGAAGGAGAGGAGGAAGAAAAGGAGAAAAGAAGGAGGTGGGGGAGAGAAGAAAGGGAGGGAGATGGGGTAGGGAAACCTGAAAGAAAAGGAACAGGGAAAGAGAAGGGAAGGAAGGGAAGGAAGGAAGGAAGGAAGGAAAGAAAGAGAGGGAGGGAGTGTGCAGTGAAAGAAGCAAGGAGAGAAGGAAGAAAGGAATAATGAAAAGAAAGAAGAAAAGGGAGGAGAGAAGGAAGATAGGAAAGAGAAGGCTAACAAAGAAACGACCATGGAGAGGCATGAATAATAAAAGTGGAGAATTAATATATCATTTTTATATATTATAATATAAAAATATACTGGAGAGGGAATTTCCAAAAGAGAGAGACAGGGAGAAAGAGAGAGACTGAGACAGAGAAAAAGAAAGAAAGAAAGATAAATTAAGGAAGGGAGAAAGAGATGGAGAGAGAAAGAAAGAGAGAGAGAAAGAAAGAAAAGGAGAGAGAAAATAAAGCTGTAACACAAAAGAGAAGTCAGAAGCATAGAGGGAGAAGACAGAGGAGGGAGATGATGGACAGGTAACAGAGGACACAGATGTGACATATAATATCTTCTGTCACCTCTGGTTGGTAATTTAGCAGAATGAAGCTTTCATAGTGGCTGTGAAAGTAAACCCACCCCTCCCTTCTCCTGATTGGCCCCTCCACATTCCATTGATCTCACTCCTGGTTTCCTATTGGAGGAGCCCCTTCTCCTGGAGTGCTGTGATGTCATTGAGAAGTTTGCTATGCTGGTCCCCACGTGTGATGAGCATTGACAGAAGCGCTGGCTGAAGACGAGCTGGCAAAGGGCTGTTAGGGGCTCCGGGGGGATTTTTGGGACAGCTGCAGCTCCCAGCCAGCATATCAGGCTTTTCTGAAGACTCCCCCAGCTTACTATAACAGTGCCCTGTCCTCAGGATAATACTCTGCACATACCAATAAGGACATGACTGGTAATGACAGCTGAGAGGATCCAAGAGTGCCTGGCATGGAGATGACATCTGATTTGCATTGTCATGAATACAGACTTTTTGCATCATGCCATCCCTATTGAATTAGTGCATTTTTCCAGCTGGAAAATTTCTGCTGACCCCAAGAGCTTACAGTCTTGATGCCACAGCATGTGATAGGAGGATGCTGGAAGGGGGCACAGTGGGTGTAGGTCCATAGGCAGCCCCTGTTGATTCCTGGCTGTGATGCCATGGCACCCTGGTCCAGGATCACCTGACATGGCGACCTCAGCCCTCTGTTGGCGACCATGACCTTCCCATCAGTCCTGCCCGAGCCCCTGTCCAGGAGTATCTTCAGGAAGTTTGTGTTGATGCTTTGCTCCCTCATCATGTCCCTCTATGTCTTCTACTGTCTGTCTGATCGCTGCCAGAGCCTGCCAGGGCCCATCATAGGGGTCCCAGAGGATGAGGGGGTCTATGAGGACTCACCGCTGGCACTCTGGCAATCAGTGAAGAGGAAAAAGCTGCTGCAGAAGATGAGGGACCATCAGGGCATCTTCCGGCAGGGGGCGCAGTGGAGCCGCCTCTTCCCTAATATTGGGGTGCCATACCCTGCCCAGGAGGGGGGCAGTACCCTCACCCCACTGGGGGAAGGGAGCAAGAAGCTACCCCAGGCCATCATCATTGGGGTGAAGAAAGGGGGGACCCGGGCTTTGCTGGAGTTCCTCAGGGTGCACCCCGACATCAGGGCTGTGGGAGCTGAACCCCACTTCTTCGATCGCAACTACGACAAGGGACTGGACTGGTACAGGTGAGATCCCATTCTAACACTCTCTATGTACATCAGCTATCATTGTATGAGATGCTGGACCTCTGCTGCCCCCAACTGGCCAACAGCGGGACAGAAACACTGTACATTGATACATTGTAATATACAAATACATCTATATTGATACATTCTTATACAAACAAACAAATCTGTATTGATACATAATTCAACATATTAGTATAACAAGCATCACAGGGGAGAACGATGGAGGTCTAGGTGTTAACTGTATGATATGAGCCAGATCTGATTATCTCATTGTTTCCAATGGGAGTAATTCCCAAATCTAGGACAAGGATCCTTATTTTCAAAAAAAAGTCAGTCCAGAGGGATAAGAATCTTTATTTTTAGCCACGTGACTGTAATGATCAAATCTACGGTTAGGTTCACATTAATGCGTGTGCACTTGATGCGTTTTTAAGGCTGATTTTCTGGAGCATTTTGCTATTTGTCATGTGCATTGGAATGTGTTGATAGGAGGAGATGTCTGTTGTCAAGCAGAAAAAACACACCAAAAATGCGTGTACATGCGTTTCTTATACGTTTTTGATCCAATTCCATTAAAGTTTATGGAGCCAAAAAAAACACACACAAAAAAAAAAAAGTCCCCGCACCTTTCCAAAAAAATGCATCGGTGGAAACTGTATAGATGTGAATGTGACCCATAGGAACTAAGCTTTGAGTTGATGTGCTGTTTGGTATCACATGTGCGAAGTGCATTTGCTATTGCACTTAGGGTACTTTGCAGTCTTATGGTCTTCTTTTATACACAATATATATATTTGTTTATGTGGTATATATCACATTATTATGTTCTTCTGTTCTGGGTGAATGTGAACCCCAACAACCTAAAGAGACCCAATAGAAGGAGCACACCTATGCCCTGTACACACAGTCGGATTTTCCGACAACAAATGTTGGATGTGAGCTTGTTGTCGGAAAGTCCGACCGTGTGTAGGCTCCATCGAACATTTGTTGTCAGAATTTCCGCCAACAAATGTTTGAGAGCAGGTTCTCAAATTTTCCGACAATAAAACTTGTTGTCGGAAAGTCCGATCGTGTGTACACAAGTCCGACGCACAAAAGTTCCACGCATGCTCGGAATCAAGCAGAAGAGCCACACTGGCCATTGAACTTCATTTTTCTCGGCTCGTCGTACGCGTTGTACGTCATCCCGCGTTCTTGACGTTCGGAATTTCCGACAATATTTGTGTGACCGTGTGTATGCAAAGACAAGTTTGAGCCAACATCCGTCTGAAAAAAATTCATGGTTTTGTTGTCGGAAAATCCGATCGTGCGTACAGGACATTAGTCTCCATTCACAAGCTGCACAGCAATGGAAATCACATTATTTTCTATGGCGCCCGCTCACATCAATGCAGTTTTTGAAAGGGTATAGGAACTTTATTGGGACAGTTACAAGATGATATTGGCCTCGCCGACTTCAATGGAAACACACCAAAACCTGTGTAAAATGCATGTTTTGGGGTCGGTTCACACTACAAAAACGCACTCCGGATGTGTTCCAGATGTGTTTTTGCTTACAGTTCACACCAAAAAAACTCACTCTCTGTATGCGTCTTTTTGATGTGTTTTCAAAGTGTTCCAGTGCATTTTTTACCTCTAGTTTTTTTTCCAAGGTTTTCCAGGTTTCTTTTTTTTTTTTTTTTTGCTGCAATGTGTTCCGGTGCATTTTTGATGGATTGTACTGCAGTCCAGTACAGTTCTGTACATGAAAAAAAGCTGCATGTTCTACTGAAATTCACTGGAACTGACTGCTGGTGTGAACTATCCCGTGTATTCTACTTGTCTTGCATTTTTGATGCATAAAAAAAATGCACTTGATTACATCTGGTGTGAACTGCCCCTAATGCCGCGTACACACGATCGGTTTTCTCGTCGGAAAAGGATATGACGGCTTTTCTGACGGGATTCCCGCTCAAGCTTGCCTTGCATACACACGGTCACGCAAAAGTTTGCTGAAATTATGACCGTCAAGAACACGGTGACGTACAACGCTACGACGAGCCGAGAAAATGACGTTCAATGCTTCCGAGCACGCGTCGAATGGTTTCTGAGCATGCGTAGGGATTTTGCGCGTTGGAATTGCCACAGACTATTGCATTTTCGGATAGGAACTTTTCCCGAACGAAAAACTGAGAACACGCTCTCAATCTTTTGCTGGCTGAAATTCCGCCAGCAAAAGACGGATGGAGCCATACACACGGTCACATTTTCCAGTGAGAAACTCTCATCGGTCTTTTGCAGGCTGAAATTCCGATCATGTGTACGCGGCATAAGGCTTCTCTTTTCAAGTATTCTTTTCTCATAGTACATGTCTTTTTTGCCTTGAAAAAGGTCGGAGGAGTGTTCTTTTGACAGGCGCCTCTCACAACATATCACTCAGTTTTAGAGGGGGGTACTTTACCCCCATTATCCTCAGACCCACAAAGACATCTAGACTACATATAACCCCCTCCAGAAGGATCGCCCGTCACTTTTGAGGCAAATGGGGTTACATGCCATACAAATCTATGCGATAATTTACTGTACTCAGATCTGTACTTTGGTTTTCTACCATATGTCTATATATGTACCCTGGAAGCAGTGAAGTTGCTGTCAATTTTTGATGTTTTTGTACTCAGATTATATTTTTATTATTATTATAATAATACAGGATTTATATAGCGCCAACAGTTTGCACAGCGCTTTACAACATGAGGGCAGACAATACAGTTACAATACAGTTCAGTACAGGAGGAATCAGAGGGCCCTGATCATAGGAGCTTACAATCTAAGATATCATTTCTGTCTTTATTTCCCAGACTTGCATGAAAAAAAAATCATTTCCAAAAATGTTTGCAGAAAAGCTACAGGTTTTAACCCTCTAGATAGTAGACATGTGCGCCGTCAAAAAATTTGTTTTGTTTCGTTCCGTTTCGTATTAGCTGTTAATTCGTATTTCGTAATTCATGTCCGAAATTCAATTTGGATTCGTACGAAATATGAATTTTCGTTAGGTTCGTTAACGTTTCGTAACAATTACGAACGTTCGTTATGATGAATTTATCATTATGAGGGGCTCCCCCCATCCCTGTGCTGTGCTCATTATGAGGGGCTCCCAACATCCCTGCGCTGTGCTCATTCATTATGAGGGGCTCCCACCATCCCTGTGCTGTGCTCATTATGAGGGGCTCCCACCATCCCTGTGCTGTGCTCATTCATTATGAGGGGCTCCCACCATCCCTGTGCTGTGCTTATTATGAGGGGCTCCCACCATCCCTGTGCTGTGCTCATTATGAGGGGCTCCCACCATCCCTGTGCTGTACTCATTCATTATGAGGGGCTCCCACCATTACTGTGCTGTGCTTATTATGAGGGGCTCCCACCATCCCTGTGCTGTGCTTATTATGAGGGGCTCCCCCCATCCCTGTGCTGTGCTCATTATGAGGGGCTCCCACCATCCCTGTGCTGTACTCATTATGAGGGGCTTCCACCATCCCTGTGCTGTGCTCATTATGAGGGGCTCCCACCATCCCTGTGCTGTGCTCATTATGAGGGGCTCCCACCATCCCTGTGCTGTACTCATTATGAGGGGCTTCCACCATCCCTGTGCTGTGCTCATTATGAGGGGCTCCCCCCACCCCTGTGCTCTGCTCATTATGAGGGGCTCCCCCCATCCCTGTGCTGTGCTCATTATGAGGGGCCCCCACCATCCCTGTGCTGTGCTCATTATGAGGGGCTCCCCCCATCCCTGTGCTGTGCTCATTATGAGGGGCTCCCACCATCCCTGTGCTGTACTCATTATGAGGGGCTTCCACCATCCCTGTGCTGTGCTCATTATGAGGGGCTCCCACCATCCCTGTGCTGTGCTCATTATGAGGGGCTCCCACCATCCCTGTGCTGTACTCATTATGAGGGGCTTCCACCATCCCTGTGCTGTGCTCATTATGAGGGGCTCCCACCATCCCTGTGCTGTGCTCATTATGAGGGGCTCCCACCATCCCTGTGCTGTACTCATTATGAGGGGCTTCCACCATCCCTGTGCTGTGCTCATTATGAGGGGCCCCCACCATCCCTGTGCTGTGCAAGGCGCCTTAAAGGCGCCAGATTTTTTTTTTTATTTCAGTATTCAAAACAGCCAAACTTGGCATTTTAAAGCTTTTAAGTGCGAGGAGGGATCTGGGGTCTTATAGATCCCAGATCCCTCCAAATAAATAGCTGACATGTGACTATTGAGATGTTTACATTCCTTGTGACAGCAATAAAAGCGATCTTTTTTTTTTTTTTAAAGGGATAGTGTAAAATAAATAAAAATAAAAAAATAAGTAAAATTAAAGCGCCCCATCCCTTCGTGCTTGCGCACAGAAACAAACGCATATGTAAGTCACGCCTGCAAATGTAAACCGTGTTCAAACCACACATGTGAGGTATCGCCCCGATCGGTGGAGTGAGAGCAATAATTCTAGCACTAGGTCTCCTGTGTAACTCTAAACTGGTAACTGTTTAACATTTTTAAAGCGTCGCCTATAGAAATTTTTAAATTCCGTTATTTGTCGCCATTCCACAAGCGTGCGCAATTTTAAAGCATGAAATGTTGGGTATCTATTTACTTGGCAAAACATCATCTTTCACATTGTATAAAAAAAAATTGGGCTAACGTTACTGTTTTGTTTTTTTTAATTCATGAAACTGTAACAACGCCATTTTAGCCTCTAGTGTATCTACTAATATATATATATATATATGTTTGGGGGTTCTAAGTAATTTTCTAGCAACAATTACTGGTTTTAACTTGTAAGCAACAAGTGTCAGAAAAAGGCCTGGTCTCCAAGTGGTTAAAGTGTATTTTAAGGCCAAGTTTTTTTTGTTTTTTTTTAAATCTCAGATGGAATGGTAAATGATTGAAATGTCTATGTTTTTTTTTTTTATTTTTTTTTTTGTCCCATCGGAGAGATTTCCCTTCTTTTCCTGTCCTGTAAATACAACAGAGATAAAAGGAAAAATCTCTCTAAAGTGAAGGAAATCACCTTTTGATCATTTGAAAGTTTCCTCATTGGAAGATTCCCCTCTTTAATTGCGACACATAAAGTCGCATGACAAGACTAAATCTATTTGTTTTAATGGCACCCATTTCAATCTATGCGATTTAAAGTTTCAGTATCTTTAAAATAGGTTCCTGCACTTCTTTGATGTGACTTTCTTGCGACTTGAGTGCCATAGAGTGTTATAAGTCAAACTTTGGAGTCGCACTAGTGTGAACCGAGCCTTAAGCCCCATACACACTATTATGCCCCGTACACACGGTCGGACTTTGTTCGGACATTCCGACAACAAAATCCCAGGATTTTTTCCGACGGATGTTGGCTCAAACTTGTCTTGCATACACACGGTCACACAAAGTTGTCGGAAAATCCGATCATTCTGAACGCGGTGACGTAAAACACGTACGTCGGGACTATAAACGGGGCAGTGGCCAATAGCTTTCATCTCTTTATTTATTCTGAGCATGCGTGGCACTTTGTCCATCGAATTTGTGTACACACGATCGGAATTTCCGACAACGGATTTTGTTGTCGGAAAATTTTATCTCCTGCTGTCCAACTTTGTGTGTCGGAAAATCCGATGGAAAATGTCCGATGGCGCCCACGCACGGTCGGAATTTCCGACAACACGCTCCGATCGGACATTGTCCATCGGAAAATCCGACCGTGTGTACGGGGCATTAGATTTTCTGAAGATTTTTGTCTTGAGATTTACCAAAACCATATAATATGAGGTCAAACCTTAAGAGTTTCAATTTGTATGCAATCAGGCAGACCCTTGCACTACATGGTTTTGGTAAATCTGAAGACAAAAATCTGCAGAAAATCTAATAGTGTGAATGGGGCCTTAAGCCTCGTACACACGATCGGATTTTCCGCAGACAAAGCCTCAGTCTTTTGTCCGAAGGGCGTGTGCCTGGATTTTGTCTTGCATACAAATGGTACACAATTGTCGGCCAACAAACGCAAACGTAGTGATGTACTAGACGTACTACGAGCCGATAAAGAGGAAGTTCAATTGCCAGGCGCCACCCTTTGGGCTCCCTCTGCTAATTTCGTGTTAGTAGAAGTTTGGTGAGTGTTGATTCACGCTTTTCATTTCGCACTTTTCATTTTGTGCTTTTCATTTTGTGCTTTTCATTTCGTTTCTGAACGGCCGTTCGTCAACCAGCCATGTTGTGGAATCGGAGGAGATGTTGTTTATTATTGGCCTTGGAGTTATTGCTTTGACCCAAGTCCAGTCCAGGAACAGGAGGAGGAGGATTTCTTGGACTAAAAATTGGTTGCTTTATTAATCGTTACCAGTTATGTCATATGCCTTTGCTGCGGGAGCTCCAGGAGAATAATCCGGATGATTTTCAGAATTATTTCCGGATGACGGACCCCCTGCTTTCACCAAACTCTTGGCATTGGTGACCCCCTATATTAAGAAGCAGGACACATGCATGAGGATTTTATTTTATTTTTTGGTTGATTAATGATTTGATTTGGTATATTTTCTATATTTTTGGATGCATAGAATGCACTTTTTGGTTAAGTTCTATTGGCAGATAACATGTCTAATTTTATTTGTTTTCTTTTTTTAATGCACATTAAAAAAATTATGTAGAATAATACTTGGCTGTGTGTTTTACTTCAAATGACAGTTTGGGAGTTGGCAGTTACATTTTAAAAAATACAATGTAAAATTAACAAGGGACACCAACATAGTTGTATCCTTGATCTTAAAAACTACGGAATAATGGTGTTGTGGTAACTTTCACCAAAAAAAAAAGTAACAAGCATAATATTATTCTTGATATCACTAGAAAAAAAAGCCTTTGAAAATTAGTTTGCCATAACTCCATCAGTATCACCAGCAAAGCAGCTTCATTATTATCCCATTAAGGCCGGGTTCACACTGGAACCCGCTGCGGATCGCACAGGAGTGCTGTTTCAGGGACGAATCAGGGACGAATCTATGCCTGAATTGGGCCCTGAAATGGAACCAAAGACGCACAGCTTTTTTGTGCAGTGCGTTCCGCAGCCGCAACGGAGATATGTGAACCAGCTCCATAGGGAGCCAGTCACATTCTCCTGCTATGCAATTTGGATGCGGGGAAACCCACATCTAATTCGCATAGGTGTGAACCCGGCCTAAAGAAGAAGAGAATTGTGCGCTGCATTTCGAGATTTCATAATTTGCCGCATTACGAATGTTAATTCTCCATTACGAACGCTAGTTTACAAGACCGACCGCTTCCGGCTCCTCCTTGCTTCAGAGCATGCGTGTTTGTACTTTGGACTTTTGTCCGATGTACTTGTGTACACATGCTGGGAAAATCCGACAACAGACCGTTGTCCACGGAAAATTTTAAAGCCTGCCATCCAACATTTGTCCGCGGAAAATCCGACAACATTTATTCGATGGCGTGTACAAACGGTCGGATTTTCCGCCAACAGCCTGTCATCGAACATTTCCCGTCGGAAAATCCGATCGTGTGTACGAGGCTTGAGGTTTCATGGACACAAACGTCTAGAAGCTGCAAAGTCTCCTGTTTGCGGCACCTGCAGCTCTCTGGTGACGGGAATATACACCTCCGAACCACCATGTGCATGAGGCCTTACACGTATTTGTGAACGTTGTTAGAAGTTTAAAAACAAAAAGTCGTTTGTAGCTCAGTTTACTGTTTTTTTTTTGTTTTTTTCTTTTAAGACAAGACTTTGCAAAACTGTTCTCGGCAGTATTTTGAAAGTAAAGTGAAATTGCGCAGTGATTTTATCACCTCAGTGAGACTTAAATAAAATATCAAGCTCATATTTGCAGCCATAAATGCGTTCTTTTTCTATTGCAGACATAAAGTGTGAGATCGGAATACTGAACTGTCCTTGTAAGCAGATCTGTTTAATACGGTCTTCATAATGTCTGTGGTGCTTTGTATTGGCAGTAAAATGACGAAGACGTGTATTGTTCACAGAAATTCGTCTTGTCGATGTTTAACAGTCTTTTTTTTAGTGCAGCTCTTGAAAGCTCTTGCTGAAAGAATCAATAAAACCGGCAATTTAATGAGTATAAGCCTTTTCTGAGAGGCTGGAATTGCAGCAAGTGTTTAAGGGCAAGATCCTCTAGGTTGCTAAGAGTTGTAGTACCTTGCTGGTGGTGGTAGTACCAGAGAAAGGAGCCACATCCATCATGAAGGGCTCTGATCCTTCAAAAGATTTAGGATTTCCCTCATGAACATATAGTCATAGGAAACATATGCACTTCATTTGGGAACAAAAGATATTTTTTATCGTCAGTTGCAAAGAATCTGATCTTTACTTTAAGACTTCCAGAGAAACAAGCTCTAGTCTAAAAGGACTCAAGCAAGGGTTAGATCAGCCGATCGCAAGCTTTTTAACATGGAGGAAAATTCCGGGGGAAAATTGTTATTCCTACAACTCACAGTACATTAGCATGTTGGTCAGTGGGAAGAATGCTCCTTACATTGGTGATCAGTGAGAAGAATGTTCCTTACATTGGTGATCAGTGAGAAGAATTTTTTTTTACATTGGTGGTCAGTGAGAAGAATGTTCCTTACATTGGTGATCAGTGAGAAGAATGTTCCTTACATTGGTGATCAGTGAGAAGAATGTTCCTTACATTGGTGATCAGTGAGGAGAATGTTCCTTACATTGGTGATCAGTAGGAAGAATGTTCCTTACATTGGTGATCAGTGGGAAGAATGTTCCTTACATTGGTGATCAGTGAGAAGAATGTTCCTTACATTGGTGATCAGTGGGAAGAATGTTCCTTACATTGGTGATCAGTGGGAAGAATGTTCCTTACATTGGTGATCAGTGAGAAGAATGCTCCTTACATTGGTGATCAGTGAGAAGAATGTTCCTTACATTGGTGATCAGTGAGAAGAATGTCCCTCACATTGGTGATCAGAGGGAAGAATGTTCCTTACATTGGTGATCAGTGGGAAGAATGTTCCTTACATTGGTGATCAGTGAGAAGAATGTTCCTTACATTGGTGATCAGTAGGAAGAATGTTCCTTACATTGGTGATCAGTGGGAAGAATGTTCCTTACATTGGTGATCAGTGAGAAGAATGTTCCTTACATTGGTGATCAGTGAGAAGAATGTTCCTTACATTGGTGATCAGTGAGAAGAATGTTCCTTACATTGGTGATCAGTAGGAAGAATGTTCCTTACATTGGTGATCAGTGGGAAGAATGTTCCTTACATTGGTGATCAGTGAGAAGAATGTTCCTTACATTGGTGATCAGTGGGAAGAATGTTCCTTACATTGGTGATCAGTGAGAAGAATGTTCCTTACATTGGTGATCAGTAGGAAGAATGTTCCTTACATTGGTGATCAGTGGGAAGAATGTTCCTTACATTGGTGATCAGTGAGAAGAATGTTCCTTACATTGGTGATCAGTGGGAAGAATGTTCCTTACATTGGTGATCAGTGGGAAGAATGTCCCTTACATTGGTGGTCAGTGGGAAGAATGTCCCTTACATTGGTGATCAGTGAGAAGAATGTTCCTTACATTGGTGATCAGTGGGAAGGAGGAGGAGGACACACCTAAGGAGCTCTCTGTGAACCAGCCTTTTTTCAAGCCTGGGCCTTGCCTGTTAGCTTGGCCCAGGAATAATGCCTGATCCTGGGGGAGGCCCAGGGAGGGATCCCCCTGATGACACGGGGCCTAGTGAGGAGGAGGAGGAGGAGGAGGAGGTGGAGGATCTGACTGTGGGTCCAGGCCCTGGTGAGAATGTGGATGTGTACAGAAAGAAGATCATTGATCGCTTTCGAGCAATTGGAAGAGCTGAGGAGAAACTGAAATGTTTAAAAGCTGAACATAAAAACTTCAGGACCAAGTATTTCCAGGCCTGGAGTAAGAATCGTTTGGCCATGAAGCCAGAGCTACAGCAGATGGAAGAGATGGTAAAGAAACAATCTTTATTTTTGGAGAAATTGAAACATAAAAGTGGAGCGTTTGCAGAAAAGTTTAAAAATGACAGAAGATTTGCCAGCCAGACATCGGTGAGTTCTGTGGATCAGCAGCCACAGGTAACAGACAACCCGGCTTCATCTGCCTCTGCACCTCTCCCCCCATGTCAGGCTGGGGAATCGCCAGCGGCAACCAGCCAGGGGGTTGAGAATGAATATGGCACCCTAAACTTCATCCGACAGATGGAGTCACCCCTAAGGGCAGACAGGTCTGTTGGTGAAGTCCCAGAGGATGAGCAGAGGGGTTACAGACCGGCAGAGCCAGCACTGGTGGAGAAATCCCAGTGCACCACGCTGCCTCCTTCCAACATGTCTGCCCCATTGGCTGTGGTGGATGGTGTCCCGGCTGTGGTGGATGGTGTCCCGGCTGTGGTGGATGGTGTCCCGGCTGTGGTGGATGGTGTCCCGGCTGTGGTGGATGGTGTCCCGGCTGTGGTGGATGATGTCCCGGCTGTAGTGGATGGTGTCCCGGCTGTGGTGGATGATGTCCCGGCTGAGGAACAGGAAGGGAAGGAGCCCTGCAAACCGCTGCCTGTTGGAGTCTCTGCTGTGGAGAAACCTTCTGCAGACATGGAGGGAAAACCCCTGGCAGAGGTGTCATTAGCTCACCAGAGCAATGTGGATGGATCTACATCATACACCCCGGACATGGATTTTGCTGCTACTGCTGAGACCTGTAGTCCTACAAACAAGATGGCTGCCAGCTCCAAAGAGACTGTTTCACCTTCACCTGGGCTGATTGATGCAGGTGGGGGAGGGGATCAGCACAGTGCAGCATATGAAGTGGAGACAGCCATGGAAGTCTCCTGCAATGATTCACCTGTTGCTGTATTGGAACAACCTTCACTCTGCTCTGCTGATAGTCCTGTCCTGATGGAGGAGAAGAGTCTGCCTGGAGGTGATGTGTGTATGGGGACAGCAGTGAGTGAGGACACAGCAGGAACTATGAATGTGACAGAAAATAATGACAGCAATATTACTGATAAAGCAAAGGATGTGTTGGTGGTGGGTGGTGGTGGTGAAGGGGTTAATGTGGCTGCTATAGGTAAAAATGACATTTCTTCTGCTCAGCAGAGGAAAGATTCTTCAGGTGTGCAATCCAATCTCGAATGTGTGCAATCGTTATCTGCCAAAGTTGTTTTAGATGTTTCTAATCGCACAGATGGATCCTCTGCAAGGAAGAATATGGGGAGTTATGCGTCTGTTCTGGGGAGTCGCACAAAGGAGGGTGGAGGGAATTTTGTAAATACTAGTCACAATTTGGGGAGGCTTGGTGGTGGGATGGTTGGTGGGTACAGAAGAAGGAATGTGGTTCAGTTGAAGTGGGAGGGGGAGGGGACCCCACCAGTAAGGGGGAGGGTGGCTGAGTTGGTTCTGGAAATGGGGTTTAAAGCCTTGGATATCTTTGCTTTGATTTGCCCAGTGGGGAGTTATGAACTTGATTTGTCCTTTGTAAAGCCTGAGGGTCTGGATTTATTTTGGGAGCGATATAGGAGGTGCAAGGGCCTTCCGCAGTGGAGTGGTTTGGTGCCAAAGGTGATTTCCAGGCAGCCTCTGATAAAGTCGGTGACTATCTTGGTGCGTAACGAATCCATACCAGAGGCTGATTTGATAGTATGGCTACGCCGATATGGTGAGGTCCTCGCTCCACTGCGGAAGGTCCTGGATGAACATGGGATATGGACAGGGGCCTGGACAGTGTCACTAAAATTGGGCATGCTGGGCAATGTAGTTCAACACCTTCCCTGTTCAGCTTTTCTGGGGAGGGATAGGCTGACTATTTTTTACCAGGGTCAGCCTAAGGTCTGTAATAAATGTGGAGACAAAGGCCATTTTGCATCTACCTGTACCCGTAAGAAATGCTCACTATGCCAGGATTTGGGCCATTTGGCTAAGGATTGTACTGAAATTCGATGTAATTTGTGCCAGAAGCTCGGTCATCCTTATAGTCAGTGCCCGGAGGCATTCCATAACTTGCCAGGATTGGCGGCTGAGCTACAGAGGCTTGATAAAGAGGATGAGGCCGCTAAAACTGTTATTGTCCCTCCTGTTTCTGTTACATCTGTTCCAGATTCTGTTTCCCCTAGTGATGTGGTCCCTGAGTCTGTCCCTCCTGTGTCTGTTACATCTGTTGTTTCGGATTCTGTTTCCCCTAGTAATGTGGTCCCTGAGTCTGTCCCCCATGTGGTGGTCCCTAATCCTACTGTACGTAGATCCTCCAGGCTAGCAGAAGCTGCTGGGGGGGCAGGTTTGGCGGATCTTCCATCTCAGCCTCCAGTCCCTGTCCCTCGGCAGCGTAAACGTGGTCAGGGGCCTGTGAGGGTGTTGGATGGGGGAGGGGTTGAGGGAAAGGTGTCCATATCCCATGTCTCACCCTCTGTTGAGGGGGATTCGGATGATGAGGGGTGGGAGAAGTTTAGGAGGAAGAAAAAGAAGAAGAGGAAGACAAGTAAAGTGGTCATTTCTTCCTCAGGGTCGGACCCAGGAGGGGTTCCTCTTGGTAATACTTTTTCAGTTTTGTCAGGTGATGATATGTCTGATATATCTTTCTCTTTATCATCCATGGATGAGGGGGAGTCACGTAGTCCTTAAGAGAGCTGTTTCGGGTGATGAGAGTGTGGCAAAGGTTAAGAAACGACTACCCCAATCATCCTGATGGCAGTTCCCACTCCGATAAAGGTGGCGACCATTAATGTCGCCAGCATTAAATCTGCAAGAGCTCGTGATATTGCCTTATTTTTGCTCAGCGAGTTTGATGCCGAGATTTTATTTTTGCAAGAGACCTGGCTCAATACTTTGGCCGATGTCCATCTAGCAAAACGGGAGTGGAGATGTGGTCCCTCCTTTTGGTCTCTTGCGGCTGAGCCCTGCAGCGGAGTTGCGGTCCTTTTTAAAACCGATATGGTAACGTGCCGGCGGGTAATTGAGGTAGAAATGGGGAGATGCATGGTCTTAGACGTCTCTGTTGGGGGGCAGGACCTGCGCCTGATCAATATCTATGGACCGCAGTCAAAATGGGGCAGGAAATGCCTCCTCACAGAGATCAAGCCCTTCCTTTTTACGTCCCAGCAGGTTGTCTTTGGAGGTGATTTTAACACCATAATTAGGCCTGAAGACAGGAGAGGCTCCATAGACAGGCTGGGTTACGATAGCGTTTTTCTTAGAGATATGGTGAGACAAGCAGGCCTGGTAGATGTGCATATTAAGCACTGCCCTGGCAGCACAGGATTCACATTTCAGAGAGGGAATAGTCAGAGTAGGATAGATAGGTTTTTTTTAAAGGAGAACTCTGCTTTCTCGGCTCCTGAGTTGAGGGCGGTGGAGTTCTCTGACCACTGTATGCTGTCTGTGACTCTGAATGCCTCGGACACTCCACCCAGGGGAAGGGGTACCTGGAAACTGAATTCGACTCTCCTGGAAGATGTAGAGGTAAGACAATCCTTTGAGGATTTTTTTCAGGCACAGGTTTCTATTCTGGACTTTTGCAGCAGTAAGTCAGAGTGGTGGGAGCTTGTGAAACAAAGGGCAATTGGACTTTTCAAGGCCGTAAGTAAGAAGAAGCAGCTTGGTATGTACATTGCCTACCAGCATTTGCGGAGGAAGCTTGATCGTCTTGTCTCGTATAGAGGAGATCCAGGGGAGATCTCTGAGGTGAAGTTTCTTCTTAGGAAGTGTCAATACGACCGGCATGCCTCCTTGGTTCTGGAGAGGGATTATGGAAAATATCACTCGCCTGATCCTTACCAGAACTGTAAGCAAGGCATAGCAGTTAAGACGGTCATAGGCCTGAGGGATAGTACGGGTTCCCTGGTGAAGTCCAGATCAGGGATCCTGGAGATCTTCAGATCATATTACGCAGACCTTCTGGGAAGAAAGGACCTTTGTCGGGACAGGATGGAAAGCTTTCTGGATTCTACTCCAGGATTGGGAAATGGTACATTGCCTTTGATGGATTTGACAGAACCAATTTCAGTGGATGAGGTAGTTCATGCTATAGAGAAGCTGGCTACCAAAAAATCGCCTGGGCCAGATGGGTTGACAGCTGAATTCTACAAGTGTTTTAAGTCCATTCTGGCTCCCTTTTTAGCAGAGGTTTATAACAGCTGTCTAGAAGAGGGTTCGCTCCCTCCCTCCATGAGGCAATCCGCTGTGATTCTTCTGTCAAAAGGTAAGGACCCCTCAATGATTGAGAACTGGCGCCCCATCAGTCTTCTCAATGTTGATAGAAAGATCCTGGCGAAGATTCTTTTTTGGCGCTTGTCGTCAGTAGCAGGCGATTTGTTGTCCAGTCATCAGCACTGCTCGGTCCAAGGTAGAAGTACCTTTTCAGCGGTTTTAGCTGTCCGGGAGGATTTGGAACAATGCAGGGCTGCTGGATGGAGAAAGTACTTGCTGGCATTGGATCAGGCGAAGGCTTTTGATAGAGTCAATCACGAGTACCTGTATTTGCTACTTGGTAGATACGGCCTGCAGGGGAGGTTTATAGATTGGCTGAAGACATTATATAGAGGGGCTGAGAGCTTCCCACTGGTTAATGGTTGGGTTGGACGGCCTTTTGAGGTTGGCTCTGGTGTGCGCCAGGGATGTCCTCTGAGCCCCCTGTTATATGTATTCGCAATCGACCCCTTCATAAGAAGGCTAGAGAGTGGATCTTTGTGCAGGGTGCCTTTGGGCATTGCTGGTGTGCCGCCTCTGAAGGTCGTGGCCTATGCCGATGATGTGTCTGTTATTGTCTCTGGGACAGAGGAGGCGCAGGAGGTGGTCTCTATGATAGAGCAGTACACGGAGGCTTCTGGTTCTAAAGTCAACCATGAAAAGAGTGAAGTTTTCTGGATGGGTGAGGAGGGTGAAAGCTTCGAACTTCCGGATGCCTTCCCAGAGCCCCAGCAGGAAATTAAAGTGTTGGGCATCCAATTTGGTCCTGGTGACTATGGTCATCGAAATTGGGAAAGCAGGTTGGTGTGTGCCAATGCCAAAGTAGCAAGCTGGAAGAAATGGAAGCTTTCCTTGAGGGAGAGGGTTGACTTGATCAAAACGTACCTGGTCCCAATCTTTTTATATGTCAGCTTCATCTGTATCTTGCCAGCATCTCTCTATGCAGGGGTGTACAGCTGTTTTTTCCAACTGTTATGGGGAAGTAGGCTGAACCTGATCAAACGCAATGTAACTTACCTGTCTAGGCGGGAGGGTGGCCTAGGAATGGTCAACCCAATAGTTTTCTTTTCTCTGCTCTTTTTAAAGTACAATCTTGGTAACATGCTAGCAGAGAACCCGCCGGGATGGGTGGGCATTTTTCAATCTTGTTTTAGGCCTTTTCTGCGATGCTGGGAAGATGGCGGGCCAGTGAAAAGTCTGAGAGTCCGACATGGCAAGCTCCCGGCTTATGTTGCCCCGTGTCTGAAAATACTTCGGCAGTGGCAGGTGACAGTGGAGGATATCAAGTCCCTCCCCAGGAAGCTTCTGGAGAAGAGGATTTTGAGCTCTGCTTTCAGTGTGTCACTGGCCTTAAGGGATTGCCCAGGCTCTGTAATGAGGGAGGGGTTGCGTTTAATCAATTTAGAAAGAATCCCCTTGAAGTTTAGGGATCAAGCCTGGCTCGCTTTCCATGGAAGGCTCTATGTCAGAGGGAACTTGAAGCATCGCCCTGTGGATGATCAGGATTGTCCTAGAGCGGAGTGTGTTGGTAAAGTGGAGTCTATGGACCACTTTTTGCTGCAGTGTCCCTTTAACATAGAGGTGTATAAAAGGGTGGGGAGGGCTCTAGGCATCCCCTTTTTCTATCGCATGAGTTATGCGGAGTGGGTGTACGGGGCATTCCCGACTCGCTGGGATTTTGATTTGGATACACTGTTTTTAGTTAGTATTGTTGTCCGTTACTTCACATGGAATGCACGGTGCCAGATTACCCTGCGGAAAAAAGTCCTCTCTGTTGAGGTGGTGGTGCACGATATTCTGGGTGAGGTTGGGAAAATTCGGGGCCTTGAGAAAAGCAGTGAGCCTCGGGCGGTCTGGAAAAGGGCGTGGAGGAATATCAGACCTGCCTTTGGTGAACTGCCCATCTCTGGGTGAGGAGCTCTTTTTTCTTTTTCTGTTTCTTTCACTCCCTTAGCTTTTTTTGGTTAGTATCTTCTTTTTGAAGAAGGGCTGCATGCATAATGGGTGCGGGTTTGTTTCTTGACCTCATAGTTTAGATGTCTGGTGTATTGGTGTGAGTTGTAGTGAGATTATCCCCAATAATGACATGTTCATGATGAGTTTTGTTTTTGCTGTAAAGTCATTTTTTGTTTGAGAGCAGATTTGCTATATTTATTTTCATTTATGTAAATATGTATATATTTATGTATATTATATATAGTGATTTTATGCTTATTGATTGCAAGACTTTTAATAAAGAAAAATTGGGAAGAATGTCCCTTACATTGGTGATCAGTGGGAAGAATGTTCCTTACATTGGTGATCAGTGGGAAGAATGTCCCTTACATTGGTGGTCAGTGGGAAGAATGTCCTTTAGATTGGTGATCAGTGGGAAGAATGTCCCTTACATTGGTGATCAGTGAGAAGAATGTTCCTTACATTGGTGATCAGTGGGAAGAATGTTCCTTACATTGGTGATCAGTAGGAAGAATGTTCCTTACATTGGTGATCAGTGGGAAGAATGTTCCTTACATTGGTGATCAGTAGGAAGAATGTTCCTTACATTGGTGATCAGTGAGAAGGAGGAGGAGGACACACCCAAGGAGCTCTCTGAGAACCAGCCTTTTTTCAAGCCTGGGCCTTGCCTGCTAGTTTTGGCCCAGGAACAATGCCTGATCCTGGGGGAGGCCCAGGGAGGGATCCCCCTGATGACATGGGGCCTAGTGAGGAGGAGGTGGAGGATCTGACTGTGGGTCCAGGCCCTGGTATGGATGCGAGTATCTTCAGTCAGAAGATTGTTGATCGCTTTAGGCAAATTGGAAGGGCTGAAGAGAAACTTCAAGTTTTGAAAGCTGAACATAAAAACTTTAAAGCCAAATACTTCCAGGCATGGAGTAGAAATCGCACAGCCATGAAGCCTGAGTTACAGGAATTGGAGGAAAAGGTAAAGCAGCAAACTTTATTGTTGGAGAAGTTAAAAGCCAGAAGTGGAGCTTTTAAAGAAAAATTTGACAATGAAAAGAGATTTGCCAGCCAGTCGTCAGTAAGTTGCATGGATCAGCAGCCTCAGGTTATGGATGACCCGGGTCCATCTGCCTCTGCACCTCTCCCCCCATGTAAGGCCTTGGAATCGCCAGCGGCAACCAGCCAGGGGGTTGAGAGTGAGCATGGCACCCTGACCTTCATCCAGCAGATGGAGTCACCCCTGAGAGCAGACAAGGTTTCCATATCTGATGATCCATCAGAAATCCCTGAGGATGAGAGGAAAAATAAACCAGGGAATGAAGATGGACCTGCACCAAACACCCTGAACATGGATGTTTCTACTCCTGCATTTGCTGAGACCAGTAGTTCCTCTACCAAGTTTTCTGCATGTGTTTCACACAGTAAGGCTGACACCAGCAAAGAGATTGCCTCATCTGAGCCTCTCTGTGTTCCAGCAGAGCTGATTGATGCTGATGGGGGAGGGGATCAGCACATTGCACCATGTGCAGTGGAAGCCATGGAAGTGTCAGACCAGCCTGCTGAAAGTCCTGTCCTGATGGAAGAAAACAGGCCAGCTGAAGATTCCACCAGCACAGCAGTGGGAAAGGACACTGTTGGGAAGACTACAGGAACTGTGAATATACCAGCAAGTATTAAGAATGACAGTAATGATAAAACAATGAATGTGGTGGGTGGTGGTGAAGGGGTTAATACTGCTGGGAAAAATAAAAATGACATTGCTCTCCCTGCTCAGCAGAGGAAAGACTCATCGATTGTGCAGACCAAATCTGTACAATCGATATCTGCTAGAAATGTGTCAGACGGTTCAAAACACACAAATGTTTCTTCTGCTGGGAGAAATGTGGGCAGTTATGCATCTGTTCTGGGGAGTCGCATCAAGGAGGGTGGAGGGAATTTTGTAAATATTAGTGGTCACAATTTGGGGGGGCTTGGTGGTGGGATGGTTGGTGGGTACAGGAGGAGGAATGTGGTTCAATTGAAGTGGGAGGGGGAGGGGACCCCACCAGTAAGGGGGAGGGTGGCTGAGTTGGTTCTGGAAATGGGGTTTAAAGCCTTGGATATATTTGCTTTGATTTGCCCAGTGGGGAGTTATGAATTTGATTTGTCCTTTGTAAAGCCTGAGGGTCTGGATTTATTTTGGGAGCGATATAGGAGGTGCAAGGGCCTTCCGCAGTGGAGTGGTTTGGTGCCAAAGGTGATTTCCAGGCAGCCTCTGATAAAGTCGGTGACGATCCTGGTGCGTAACGAATCCATACCAGAGGCTGATTTGATAGTATGGCTACGCCGATATGGTGAGGTCCTCGCTCCACTGCGGAAGGTCCTTGATGAGCATGGGATATGGACAGGGGTCTGGACAGTGTCACTAAAATTGGGGGTGCTTGGAAATGTAGTTCAACACCTTCCCTGTTCAGCTTTTCTGGGGAGAGATAGGCTGACTATTTTTTACCAGGGTCAGCCTAAAGTCTGAAATAAATGTGGAGACAAAGGCCATTTTGCATCTACCTGTACGCGTAAGAAATGCTCACTATGCCAGGATTTGGGCCATTTGGCTAAGGATTGTACTGAAATTCGGTGTAATTTGTGCCAGAAGCTCGGTCATCCTTATAGTCAGTGCCCGGAGGCATTACATAACTTGCCAGGATTGGAGACTGAGTTGCAGAGGCTTGATAAAGAGGATGAGGCCGCTAAAACTGTTATTGTCCCTCCTGTTTCTGTTACATCTGTTCCAGATTCTGTTTCCCCTAGTGATGTGGTCCCTGAGTCTGTCCCTCCTGTGTCTGTTACATCTGTTGTTTCGGATTCTGTTTCCCCCAGTAATGTGGTCCCTGAGTCTGTCCCCCATGTGGTGGTCCCTAATCCTACTGTACGTAGATCCTCCAGACTGGCAGAAGCTGCTGGGGGGGCAGGTTTGGCGGATCTTCCATCTCAGCCTCCAGTCCCTGTCCCTCGGCAGCGTAAACGTGGTCAGGGGCCTGTGAGGGTGTTGGATGGGGGAGGGGTTGAGGGAAAGGTGTCCATATCCCATGTCTCACCCTCTGTTGAGGGGGATTCAGATGATGAGGGGTGGGAGAAGTTTAGGAGGAAGAAAAAGAAGAAGAGGAAGACAAGTAAAGTGGTCATTTCTTCCTCAGAGTCGGACCCAGGAGGGGTTCCTCTTGGTAATACTTTTTCAGTTTTGTCGGGTGATGAGATGTCTGATCTATCTTTCTCTTTATCATCCATGGATGAGGGGGAGTCACGTAGTCTTAAGAGAGCTGTTTCGGGTGATGAGAGTGTGGCAAAGGTTAAGAAACAACTACCCCAATCATCCTGATGGCAGTTCCCACTCCGATAAAGGTGGCGACCATTAATGTCGCCAGCATTAAATCTGCAAGAGCTCGTGATATTGCCTTATTTTTGCTCAGCGAGTTTGATGCCGAGATTTTATTTTTGCAAGAGACCTGGCTCAATACTTTGGCCGATGTCCATCTAGCAAAACGGGAGTGGAGATGCGGTCCCTCCTTTTGGTCTCTTGCGGCTGAGCCCTGCAGCGGAGTTGCGGCCCTTTTTGAAACCGATATGGTAACGTGCCGGCGGGTAATTGAGGTAGAAATGGGGAGATGCATGGTCTTAGACGTCTCTGTTAGGGGGCAGGACCTGCGCCTGATCAATATCTATGGACCGCAGTCAAAATGGGGCAGGAAATGCCTCCTCACAGAGATCAAGCCCTTCCTTTTTACGTCCCAGCAGGTTGTCTTTGGAGGTGATTTTAACACCATAATTAGGCCTGAAGACAGGAGAGGCTCCATAGACAGGCTGGGTTACGATAGCGTTTTTCTTAGAGATATGGTGAGACAAGCAGGCCTGGTAGATGTGCATATTAAGCACTGCCCTGGCAGCACGGGATTCACATTTCAGAGAGGGAATAGTCAGAGTAGGATAGCTAGGTTTTTTTTAAAGGAGAACTCTGCTTTCTCGGCTCCTGAGTTGAGGGCGGTGGAGTTCTCTGACCACTGTATGCTGTCTGTGACTCTGAATGCCTCGGACACTCCACCCAGGGGAAGGGGTACCTGGAAACTGAATTCGGCTCTCCTGGAAGATGTAGAGGTAAGACAATCCTTTGAGGATTTTTTTCAGGCACAGGTTTCTATTCTGGACTTTTGCAGCAGTAAGTCAGAGTGGTGGGAGCTTGTGAAACAAAGGGCAATTGGACTTTTCAAGGCCATAAGTAAGAAGAAGCAGCTTGGTATGTACATTGCCTACCAGCATTTGCGGAGGAAGCTTGATCGTCTTGTCTCGTATAGAGGAGATCCAGGGGAGATCTCTGAGGTGAAGTTTCTTCTTAGGAAGTGTCAATACGACCGGCATGCCTCCTTGGTTCTGGAGAGGGATTGTGGAAAATATCACTCGCCTGATCCTTACCAGAACTGTAAGCAAGGCATAGCAGTTAAGACGGTCATAGGCCTGAGGGATAGTACGGGTTCCCTGGTGAAGTCCAGATCAGGGATCCTGGAGATCTTCAGATCATATTATGCAGACCTTCTGGGAAGAAAGGACCTTTGTCGGGACAGGATGGAAAGCTTTCTGGATTCTACTCCAGGATTGGGAAATGGTACATTGCCTTTGATGGATTTGACAGAACCAATTTCAGTGGATGAGGTAGTTCATGCTATAGAGAAGCTGGCTACCAAAAAATCGCCTTGGCCAGATGGATTGACAGCTGAATTCTACAAGTGTTTTAAGTCCATTCTGGCTCCCTTTTTAGCAGAGGTTTATAACAGCTGTCTAGAAGAGGGTTCGCTCCCTCCCTCCATGAGGCAATCCGCTGTGATTCTTCTGTCAAAAGGTAAGGACCCCTCAATGATTGAGAACTGGCGCCCCATCAGTCTTCTCAATGTTGATAGAAAGATCCTGGCGAAGATTCTTTTTTGGCGCTTGTCGTCAGTAGCAGGCGATTTGTTGTCCAGTCATCAGCACTGCTCGGTCCAAGGTAGAAGTACCTTTTCAGCGGTTTTAGCTGTCCGGGAGGCTTTGGAACGATGCAGGGCTGCTGGATGGAGAAAGTACTTGCTGGCATTGGATCAGGCGAAGGCTTTTGATAGAGTCAATCACGAGTACCTGTATTTGCTACTTGGTAGATACGGCCTGCAGGGGAGGTTTATAGATTGGCTGAAGACATTATATAGAGGGGCTGAGAGCTTCCCACTGGTTAATGGTTGGGTTGGACGGCCTTTTGAGGTTGACTCTGGTGTGCGCCAGGGATGTCCTCTGAGCCCCCTGTTATATGTATTCGCAATCGACCCCTTCATAAGAAGGCTAGAGAGTGGATCTTTGTGCGGGGTGCCTTTGGGCATTGCTGGTGTGCCGCCTCTGAAGGTCGTGGCCTATGCCGATGATGTGTCTGTTATTGTCTCTGGGACAGAGGAGGCGCAGGAGGTGGTCTCTATGATAGAGCAGTACACGGAGGCTTCTGGTTCTAAAGTCAACCATGAAAAGAGTGAAGTTTTCTGGATGGGTGAGGAGGGTGAAAGCTTCAAACTTCCGGATGCCTTCCCAGAGCCCCAGCAGGAAATTAAAGTGTTGGGCATCCAATTTGGTCCTGGTGACTATGGTCATCGAAATTGGGAAAGCAGGTTGGTGTGTGCCAATGCCAAAGTAGCAAGCTGGAAGAAATGGAAGCTTTCCTTGAGGGAGAGGGTTGACTTGATCAAAACGTACCTGGTCCCAATCTTTTTATATGTCAGCTTCGTCTGTATCTTGCCAGCATCTCTCTATGCAAGGGTGTACAGCTGTTTTTTCCAACTGTTATGGGGAAGCAGGCTGAACCTGATCAAACGCAATGTAACTTACCTGTCTAGGCGGGAGGGTGGCCTGGGAATGGTCAACCCAATAGTTTTCTTTTCTCTGCTCTTTTTAAAGTACAATCTTGGTAACATGCTAGCAGAGAACCCGCCGGGATGGGTGGGCATTTTTCAATCTTGTTTTAGGCCTTTTCTGCGATGCTGGGAAGATGGCGGGCCAGTGAAAAGTCTGAGAGTCCGACATGGCAAGCTCCCGGCTTATGTTGCCCCGTGTCTGAAAATACTTCGGCAGTGGCAGGTGACAGTGGAGGATATCAAGTCCCTCCCCAGGAAGCTTCTGGAGAAGAGGATTTTGAGCTCTGCTTTCAGTGTGTCACTGGCCTTAAGGGATTGCCCAGGCTCTGTAATGAGGGAGGGGTTGCGTTTAATCAATTTAGAAAGAATCCCCTTGAAGTTTAGGGATCAAGCCTGGCTCGCTTTCCATGGAAGGCTCTATGTCAGAGGGAACTTGAAGCATCGCCCTGTGGATGATCGGGATTGTCCTAGAGTGGAGTGTGTTGGTAAAGTGGAGTCTATGGACCACTTTTTGCTGCAGTGTCCCTTTAACATAGAGGTGTATAAAAGGGTGGGGAGGGCTCTAGGCATCCCCTTTTTCTATCGCATGGGTTATGCGGAGTGGGTGTACGGGGCATTCCCGACTCGCTGGGATTTTGATTTGGATACACTGTTTTTAGTTAGTATTGTTGTCCGTTACTTCACATGGAATGCACGGTGTCAGATTACCCTGCGGAAAAAAGTCCTCTCTGTTGAGGTGGTGGTGCACGATATTCTGGGTGAGGTTGGGAAAATTCGGGGTCTTGAGAAAGGCAGGGAGCCTCGGGCGGTCTGGAAAAGGGCGTGGAGGAATATCAGACCTGCCTTTGGTGAACTGCCCATCTCTGGGTGAGGAGCTCTTTTCTTTTTCTGTTTCTTTCACTCCCTTAGCTTTTGTTGGTTAGTAGCTTCTTTTTGAAGAAGGGCTGTATGCATAATGGGTGCTGGTTTGTTTCTTGACCTCACAGTTTAGATGTCTGGTGTATTGGTGTGAGTTGTAGTGAGATTATCCCCAATAATGACATGTTCATGATGAGTTTTGTTTTTGCTGTAAAGTCATTTTTTGTTTGAGAGCAGATTTTCTATATTTATTTTCATTTATGTAAATATGTATATTATATATAGTGATTTTATGCTTATTGATTGCAAGACTTTTAATAAAGAAAAATTGGGAAGAATGTTCCTTACATTGATGGTCAGTGGGAAGAATGTCCCTTACATTGGTGATCAGTGAGAAGAATGTTCCTTACATTGGTGATCAGTGAGAAGAATGTTCCTTACATTGGTGATCAGTGAGAAGAATGTTCCTTACATTGGTGATCAGTGAGAAGAATGCTCCTTACATTGATGGTCAGTGGGAAGAATGTCCCTTACATTGGTGATCAGTGAGAAGAATGTTCCTTACATTGGTGATCAGTGAGAAGAATGTTCCTTACATTGGTGATCAGTGGGAAGAATGTCCCTTACATTGGTGATCAGTGAGAAGAATGTTCCTTACATTGGTGATCAGTAGGAAGAATGTTCCTTACATTGGTGATCAGTGGGAAGAATGTCCCTTACATTGGTGATCAGTGAGAAGAATGTTCCTTACATTGGTGATCAGTGGGAAGAATGTTCCTTACATTGGTGATCAGTGGGAAGAATGTCCCTTACATTGGTGATCAGTGAGAAGAATGTTCCTTACATTGGTGATCAGTGAGAAGAATGTTCCTTACATTGGTGATCAGTGAGAAGAATGTTCCTTACATTGGTGATCAGTGAGAAGAATGTTCCTTACATTGGTGGTCAAGGGGAAGAATGTCCCTTACATTGGTGATCAGTGGGAAGAATGTCCCTTACATTGGTGGTCAAGGGGAAGAATGTCCCTTACATTGGTGATCAGTGGGAAGAATGTTCCTTACATTGGTGATCAGTGAGAAGAATGTTCCTTACATTGGTGATCAGTGAGAAGAATGTTCCTTACATTGGTGATCAGTGAGAAGAATGTTCCTTACATTGGTGATCAGTGAGAAGAATGTTCCTTACATTGGTGATCAGTGGGAAGAATGTTCCTTACATTGGTGATCAGTGAGAAGAATGTTCCTTACATTGGTGGTCAGTGGGAAGAATGTTCCTTACATTGGTGATCAGTGAGAAGAATGTTCCTTACATTGGTGATCAGTGGGAAGAATGTCCCTTACATTGGTGGTCAAGGGGAAGAATGTCCCTTACATTGGTGGTCAAGGGGAAGAATGTCCCATACATATCCCATGCAGATATCTAAAACATCCTCAGTTTCATTGGTTACTTATCTGAGGGGCAGAAGTTGCTAATTACTCATGGAACCCCTAGCACTCTTTGGGTCTTGCAGAACTCTGGTTAAGAAAGGCTGTGTTAGATGCTTTGGCAACGCATATGGCCACTTTAAGTCTGAAGATCTACAAAAAGTTGAAGGTTTTGGGTGAACTGGGAACAGTTGTTAGGTTCTGCTGTGTTTTAATTCCACTCTGTCAGGACTCCATATTTTTATCTGTCGATGTGTTTGCCTTGTAGTGAATAAAACTGTTTGAAACCACAGTGTATACCAAGGAACTTTTCCCTGGGCAGCCATTCCTGAGCTGTCAATACAACCATAGCGTAATGGAAAGTCAATTTTTACTGTTACCCAGAACATTCCTAATGTACCACTTCCACTACGCTGCACGGTTACAGGCTGATAATATGGGTACTTAATGAGATTTAAAACTTTCATTTTGTCACCTACATATGACATGATTAAGGGCCCATTCACACCGCATGCTCATTGCGGGTCCAACGCAATAACAAGACGAAATCTATTGTTTCCAATAAGCATAGCTCACACCAATGTGTGAAGTAGGTGCGCTCTTTTGTGAAAATGGAACATGCTGCATTTAAACAGCACAATGCACTGCAGTCATAGGGGTGTGCCAGGTGTGCCTGGGCACACCCTAATCACCCTGTGCGCCAGGAGGACCGATGATAAGGTAGTGTGCAGTCTGCCGTCCTGTACCAGGCCCATGTCCTATTAATTCAAAAGGGGGGCCCAGGCACCGAGCAGGAGGACTGGCTGTACTGTTGTATTGCAGATACCGATCCTCTTGTTCCTCCCCCTGCAGCACTTCCGGCTTCTCCTCCTCTCCCTCCCTCTGGCTGCGCTGCAGGGGGATCAGTTCTAGCATCTGCCCTCCTCCATCCTCCCCTCTGTCTCTTTCTCAGTCTTAACCACTTCAGCTCCGGAAGGTTTTACCCCCTTCCTGACCAGGCCATTTTTTGCGATACGGCACTGCGTTGCTTTAACTGATAATTGAGCGGTCGTGTGACGCTGTGCCCAAATATAATGTATGTCCTTTTTTTCCTACAAATAGAGGTTTCTTTTGGTGGTATTTGATGACCTCTGCAGTTTTTATTTTTTGCGCTATAAACAAAAAAAAAGCCAACAATTTTGGAAAAAAAAAAACCAAAACAATATTTTTTACTTTCTGCTATAAAACATACCCAAAAAAAAAAAAAAAAATCTAATTTCTTCATCAATTTAGGCCAATATGTATTCTGCTACATATTTTTGGCAAAAAAAAAAAAAAAAAATATTGATTGGTTTGCACAAACTATGGGATAGATTTAGGGACTTTTTATTTTTTTAAATATTTTTTACTAGTAATGGTGGCGATCAGCAATTTTTAGCGGGACTGCGACATTGTGGTGGAGAAATCTGACACTAAGTGACACTTTTTTGGGGACCAGTGACACCAATACAGTGATCAGTGCTAAAATAAATGCACTGTCACTGTATAAATGACACTGGCAGGGAAGGGGTTAATACCAGGGACGATCAAGGGGTTAAGCTTGCTCCTAGGGAATGCTTTCTAATAGGGCGTACACACGGTCGGACTTTGTTCGGAAGTTCTGACAACAAAATCCTAGGATTTTTTCCGACGGATGTTCTCTCAAACTTGTCTTGCATACACATGGTCACACAAAGTTGTCGGAAAATCCGATCATTCTGAACGCGGTGACGTAAAAGACGTACGTCGGGACTATAAACGGGGCAGTGGCCAATAGCTTTCATCTCTTTATTTATTCTGAGCATGCGTGGCACTTTGTCCATCGGATTTGTGTACACACGATCGGAATTTCCGACAACGGATTTTGTTGTCGGAAAATTTTATCTCCTGCTCTCCAACTTTGTGTGTCGGAAAATCAGATGGAAAATGTCCGATGGAGCCTACACAGGGTCGGAATTTCCGACAACACGCTCCGATCGGACATTTTCCATCGGAAAATCTGACCGTGTGTACGGGGCATAACTCTGGGGGGGGGGGGGGGGGAGGGGAGTGGATGCATTGGAGGAAAAGAGAGATCCATGTTTCAGCTTAGCTGAAACACAAGATCTCTCTTTTACTCCGTGACAGAACAGCGGTCTGCCTTTCCTCCGAAACGATGGGCGGGTCCCGGCGGCCATCGCGACCACCGGACCCGCTGATTGGCTCCCGCTGTGTCCAATCACAACGGGAGTGGCCTAGATTGCATGCACAAAATCACACACAGGTTTTTGATTGGACCAATATGTATTCTGCTACACGTTTTTGGTAAAAACCATTCCATTAAGCGTTTATTAAAAAAAACAATAGTGCAGCGCTAATTAATAAATACAAATTATTGTTTGAACCTAATAAAGTCCATAGAAACACAATTTCATATACTCTAGGTACTTCAGAGCAATCAATATGAGAAGTCCCACATGCCGTGAAAGTGGTGAAAAAATAGCAGAGGTGTCACCAGCCAGTGATTTCGCACTTACCATAGGAAAAATTACCCCCTAAAAAGAGCGATCGAATGCGCCTTGTTTACAATACACGAAGCCAGAGATCCAGATCACTGGAATCTCCTCCCCTGTGTCAGGGTAAGTGGCACCTTAGAAGTAGATGTGCGTGATTTGTGCGTGATTCCCCCACTGGGATGAACTCAAACCACAAGGCATGAAAATGAAAAGGTAACCAACATAGCGCAGTACCGTTTAGGCCCCTTTCACACTTATACGACTTCAAAGTCGCGCGATTTTACCGCAATTTCGCGACCGCGATTTTGCCGCGATTTGCCGCGATTTTACCGCGATTTGGGAGCAGTAATACTTTGTACGACTTTGCCACATTTTTGGCATTAACAAATGAAAACATACAGTAGTTGGTATGAATCATAAGGGGGAACTCCACGCCAAGTTTATTTAAAACTTGGCGTGGGTTCCCCCTCAGGGGCATACCAGGCCCTTAGGTCTGGTATGGATTGTAAGGGGAACCCCCTACACCGAAAAATCGGCGTGGGGTCCCCCCCAAAATCCATACCAGGCCATTTTTTGTGATGCGGCACTGAGTCACTTTAACTGATAATAAAATGGCCTGGTCAGGAATGTATTCTTCTACGTATTTTTGGTAAAAGAAATCCTAATAAGTGTATATTGATTGGTTTGCGCAAAAGTTATAGCGTCTACAAAACTATGGGATAGATTTAGGGACTTTTATTTTTTTATTTTTTACTGGTAATGGCGGCGTGATCTGCGATTTTTAGCCATACTGCGACATTGCGGAGGGCAAATCTGACACCGAGTAACACTTTTTGGGGACCAGTAACACCAATACAGCGATCAGCGCTATAAAAATGCACTGATTACAATATAAATGGCATTAGCAGGGAAAGGGGTTAACACTAGGGGGGCGCTCAAAGGGTTATAAATCCCCTAGGGAGGGGCGTACGAACTGTGTGGGGCAGGGTCACACTGAAGGAAAAGCGAGATCTGTGTGGCAAAGGCACAGACGTTGTGGTGTCTCTAGCTGCGGTTGGTACGAGTAATTTGTCTCTCATAGTGTGATGTCACCATCGAACACCCGGGGTTTTTTGTCTAAACTTCAAGTAGACGCGACATAAACTCTTTTGTGAGACAGCCGCGGCTGGAGACGGGCCACGGGCTTTATATAAGCAAAGACAGGCCAAGAAGTGGTGAGAAATCAGAGCTTCTGTCAAATGCAGCATCAGATGAGCTGTCAGTGCTGGGATGACTGGAGTGCTAGAATTGGGGAGGGAAGGACATATTTGTGGAAGTTTACATTCGTCTGTGTTTGAAGTTGTGAAGTCAATTGCAAGTTAAAAGAAGCATGAGCACTTAGCGGGTTATGCAAATTTTTTTTTTTTTTTTTAGCTCCTGTATTTTAGTGAATTGCACTGTTAAGGTTGGTCCCGGGACTCTATCTACATAGAGCTTGCATGCGTCTTTTCAACTTGCTGTAGTTGACTCTAAAGCCTCGTACACACGATCGGATTTTCCGCAGACAAAACCTCGGACTTTTGTCCAAAGGGGCGTTGGCCAGGTACTTGTCTTGCATACAAACGGCAATGAATTGTCGGCCGACAAACACGAACGTAGTGACGTACTAAGTGTTTTTTTTTTTTAGCTCCTTAGCGCCACCCTTTGGGCTCCTTCTGCTAATTTCATGATAGAAGTTTGGTGAGTGTTGATTTGCGCTTTTCATTTTCGCGCTTTTCATTTTCGCGCTTTTCATTTTCGCGCTTCTCATTTCGCGCTTTTCAGTTCGTTTCTGAACGGCCGTTCGTCAACCAGCCATGTTGCGGAATCGGAGGAGATAACGTGTTATCTATTATTGGCCTTGGAGTTATTGCTTTGACCCAAGTCCAGTCCAGGAACAGGAGGAGGAGGATTTCTTGGACCAAAAATTGGTTGCTTTAATAATGGTGACCAATTATGTCATATGCCTTTGCTGCGGGAGCTCCAGGAGAATAATCCGGATGATTTTCGGAATTATCTCCAGATGAACGGACCCCCTGCTTTCACCAACTCTTGGCATTGTTGACCCCCCTATATCAGGGGTCTTCAAACTGCGGCCCTCCAGGTGTTCAGGAACTACAATTCCCATCATGCCTAGTCATGTCTGTGAATGTCAGAGTTTTACAATGCCTCATGGGATGTGTAGTTCTGCAACACCTGGAGGGCCATAGTTTGAGGATCCCTGCCCTATATTAAGAAGCAGGACACATGCATGAGGATTTTATTTTATTTTTTGGTTGAATAATAATGATTTGATTTGGTATATTTTCTATATTTTTGGATGCATAGAATGCACTTTTTGGTTAATTTCTATTGGCAGATAACATGTCTAATTTTATTTTTTTCTTTTTTTAATGCACAATAAAAAACATGTGTAGAATAATACTTGGCTGTGTGTTTTACTTCAAATGACAGTTTGGGAGTCGGCAGTTACATTTTAAAAAATACAATGTAATATTAACAAGGAACACCAATATAGTTGTATCTTTGATCTTAAAAACTACGGGATAATGGTGTTGTGGTAACTTGCACCAAAAAAAAAAAAAAACCAAGCATAATAATATTATTCTTGATATCACTAGAAAAAAAAAGCCTTTGAAAATTGGTTTGCAATAACTCCATCAGTATCACCAGCAAAGCAGCTTCATTATTATCCCATTAAAGAAGAAGAGAATTGTGCGCTGCATTTGAAGATTTCATAATTTGCTGCGTCACAAATGTTAATTCTCCATTACGAACGCGAGTTTTACAACACCGACCGCTTCCGGCTCGTCCTTGCTTCCGGGCATGCTTGTTTGTACTTTGGACTTTTGTTCGACGGACTTGTGTACACACGCTCGGAAAATCTGACAACACACATTTGTCCGCGGAAAATTTTAAAACCTGCCATCCAACATTTGTCCACGGAAAATCTGATAACAATTGTCTGATGGAGCGTAAACACGGTCAGATTTACCGCCAACAGCCTGTCATCACACATTTCCCGTCGGAAAATCCGATTGTGTGAACGAGGCTTTAGAGCAAGTTTACAAGAATACCAAGTTAAATTAGAGGGATGAGGAGCTACGCATATGACAGATGAGGTTTAATTTTGAAAAATGTAAACAAATGCATTTGAGGGCTAAAAATATAAATACAAGTTACCTTCTGGGGGGGGGGGGGGGAGAACCTCTGGGGGAATTGAAGATGGAAAAGGATCTGGGGGTCTCAGTAGATCACAGACTAAGCAATACAATGTATAGCGCTACCATTGGAGGGGCTACTGTGGTTTAGAAAGGTCATATCCCAAACCAGTGCAGAGGCAGCCAGGCACACACCAATAGTCCATTCACTCCATTCACTCCATTCACTCCAACTCATCAAGGGGTTGTCTTTTTCAAGTTTACTTGCTAGCAGAAACTTGGGAGGGGATTTGGGGTGATGCGGGATACTTTAAAACGGAATGTATTGCTAGCAGAGGACGTGTCTTACTTGGCAGCAGTAACACTAGTATAGGTAGACTGGAACAGTCCACGGTTCTTATCTGGGGACCATGAAGTAGTATGAGCACAGATAAAGGCAGACTGGAAGAGTCCACGATTCATGGCTGAGGACCATGAAGTAGTATGAGCACAGATAAAGGCAGACTGGAAGAGTCCACGATTCATGGCTGAGGACCATGAAGTAGTATGAGCACAGATAAAGGCAGACTGGAAGAGTCCACGATTCATGGCTGAGGACCATGAAGTAGTATGAGCACAGATAAATGCAGACTGGAAGAGTCCACGATTCATGGCTGAGGAACATGAAGTAGTGTGAGCACAGATAAATGCAGACTGGAAGAGTCCACGATTCATGGCTGAGGACCATGAAGTAGTATGAGTACAGATAAATGCAGACTGGAAGAGTCCACGATTCATGGCTGAGGACCATGAAGTAGTATAAGCACAGATAAAGACAGACTGGAAGAGTCTACAATTCATGGCTGAGGACCATGAAGTAGTATGAGCACAGATAAAGACAGACTGGAAGAGTCCACGATTCATGGCTGAGGACCATGAAGTAGTATGAGCATAGATAAATGCAGACTGGAAGAGTCCACGATTCATGGCTGAGGACCATGAAGTAGTATGAGCATAGATAAATGCAGACTGGAAGAGTCCACGATTCGTGGCTGAGGACCATGAAGTAGTATGAGCACAGATAAATGCAGACTGGAAGAGTCCACGATTCGTGGCTGAGGACCATGAAGTAGTATGAGCACAGATAAAGACAGACTGGAAGAGTCCACGATTCATGGCTGAGGACCATGAAGTAGTATGAGTACAGATAAAGGCAGACTGGAAGAGTCCACGATTCATGGCTGAGGACCATGAAGTAGTATGAGTACAGATAAAGGCAGACTGGAAGAGTCCACGATTCATGGCTGAGGACCATGAAGTAGTATGAGCATAGATAAATGCAGACTGGAAGAGTCCACGATTCATGGCTGAGGACCATGAAGTAGTATGAGCACAGATAAATGCAGACTGGAAGAGTCCACGATTCATGGCTGAGGACCATGAAGTAGTGTGAGCACAGATAAATGCAGACTGGAAGAGTCCACGATTCATGGCTGAGGACCATGAAGTAGTATGAGCATAGATAAATGCAGACTGGAAGAGTCCACGATTCATGGCTGAGGACCATGAAGTAGTATGAGCACAGATAAATGAAGACTGGAAGAGTCCACGATTCGTGGCTGAGGACCATGAAGTAGTGTGAGCACAGATAAATGCAGACTGGAAGAGTCCACGATTCGTGGCTGAGGACCATGAAGTAGTGTGAGCACAGATAAGAGGCTCCACTCACTGGATCTTGGTACTCAAGAAGTCCATTGGTGTGGCCTCTTGCAATGTAGTCCAGCATTCATTCCAAAGGACTCCAGGGGCAGACAGCCTCGAGCTCTAATCATGTGCTTAAAAAAACCCAAAAAAACCCCATTGAAATACATGCGTCCAGCACCCTGCATGGAGATTAGGGGCCAGGCGCATGTATCGGGGGTGGGGGGGGCCGCCCCTGTGCCCCTTATGAGGTATTTTGGAAGTCCTAGGTAGAGGGAATTTGCGTAGTCGAGTCAGGAATTGATAATTGTTCCAACTACTGCTGCTGTATGTCCTTCCAGGATGAGCCTATGCAATAGATGAGGAAGGTGGTGGGCTCTGCTGTGCATCCATCGTCATGTTTGAGTCAAAGATGACTCCGAGGCTTTTGGCTTTGTTGCTGGGTGTGATGGGTTGTCCGAGGATGTGCCTCCATGGGAATACGAAATGGAAAAGAAATGGTTGCACATCGAAGAAAGTCCAATTTGCCGTTTATTGACTCACCAAAGTGACATGAAAGGACACCAGATCTGGTGTAATTTCTTTTCCATTTCTAAAAAACGATATCGGGTCCTAAAGCCTGCAGCTGCATATCATTCCGGTACAGATGCCTACTCCCCTAAAAAATGCCACCCCAGGCAAACACCTTCTTTGCCTTGCGGTAAATACGCCCCCTGAAGCTTCCTTATTCGAAGACCTCCCCTCTGTTCCTGTTTGACGACAACTACAAATTTTTTGGTTTTCCCCTTTCAGTCCCGTTGATAATGGTCACCAGAACCAACAGAGAGGGTGATCACTCACCAGAGGGCAGAGATGTTACAAACAGTTTGTAGTGTGAGCGGGCAGCTTTGTTTTAGTACAGGTGCACTTGAATGACTTCCAAGGGTGACAAATGCGATACACTAAAAGGCAAACCAAAGCCGGCAGCAGGGAACGTGATTTTTGCGGCGTAACGGTCTTAGCCTATCCACTTTGTTGAACCTCCAAGCTGTCTACAGAACGCCGCAATATCACAAGTGTGACATGGGCCAGTCGTGAGAGGAAATCTGCCGCTCGCTCACAAGCACGGGCTGCATTCCCTTCAACAGCTGCATCCGGCTGTGTGTCTGCCTCCACCAAACTTTCTCAGCCTCCATGAGGCCGAATTCTGCATCGCCTCACGTGAAAAGTAACATGAGAGGCTCCCGAGATTCCAGATTTTGTCGCCGTTCCTCGCTCAGATGTTCTTTAAATACACAAAAAAAAAAAAAAAAAAAAGAATATCACAGACTGCAACCCGAAATCTTTCAACGTCATGGAAGCTTTGCGAATTCCAACCCCAGTCTTTTGGTGTCCAGGAACCATCGTCCTCGTCTCCGGATTGTAGCAAGACGGGATTACAGACATCGCTGATATCAAGTTTTCCTGAAACGTGCGTTCCGCTCTTGGCTGAACGACACCAGATTTTTAATCCGTTTTTGATTGTTCGCTGGAGGATTATGAAAGGGGAACAAGCTGGTCATCTGTGCGCAATTATTATCGTGCTTGTATCAAAGATTTAAAGGATCAGTCCACAAAAAAAACGCACGTTAGCTTATGTAAAACATCTAAGGGTAACAATGAAATATCTGTACGTCTGCGTTCCCGTCTCTGAGCAGAACGTGAGCTATTTCACAATGAATTTACAGTTGCTGGACAGCTGACTTCACTGTCCAGTGTTGGGATTACTGATGGTTGTATGGAGCGACATGCAGGATCTCTCTAAGGAAGGTTTCTTACATATACACTATATTACCAAAAGTATTGGGACGCCTGCCTTTACAAGCACATGAACGTTAATGGCATCTCAGTCTTATGCCCCGTACACACGGTCGGACTTTGTTCGGACATTCCGACAACAAAATCCTAGGATTTTTTCCGACGGATGTTGGCTCAAACTTGTCTTGTATACACACGGTCGCACAAAGTTGTCGGAAAATCCGATCGTTCTAAACGCGGTGACGTAAAACACGTACGTCGGGACTATAAACAGGGCAGTGGCCAATAGCTTTCATCTCTTTATTTATTCTGAGCATGCGTGGCACTTTGTCCGTCGGATTTGTGTACACACGATCGGAATTTCCGACAACGGATTTTGTTGTCGGAAAATTTTATAGCCTGCTCTCAAACTTTGTGTGTCGGAAAATCCGATGGAAAATGGAGCCTACACACGGTCGGAATTTCCGACAACAAGGTCCTATCACACATTTTCCGTCGGAAAATCCGACCGTGTGTACGGGGCATAAGTCCGTAGGGTTCAATGTTGGATGAGAAGGCCTAGCTTACAGTCTCCACTCTAATTCATCTAAAAGGTGTTCTATTAGGTTGAGATCAGGACCCTGTGCAGGCCAGTCAAGTTCCCCTCCCCCCACCCTAAACTCGCTCATCCATGTCTTTTATGGACCTTTTTAGGATGAGTGATAACATGAACACTTTTGCCCTTCAATTATTAAGACATTCAAGAGAGGACGAAGTATGGAAGCATTGAAGAGCCCTGGGGCCATCCAAAAATGTATCAGACGATTATAAGTTTGAAAGTCAGAATTCGAAGTTTGAAAGCAATAATTCTGAGAATAAAGTCAGTATTCTGAGGTTAAAAGTCTGAATTCTGACTAGTAATCCAAGATTCTGACTTTGAAACTCAGAATTGTGCTTAATACATTTTTGGATGGCCTAAAGTATTAATCTCAGAATTTTGACTTTGAAAACTTATTAAAAGACAAAAAAAAAATTCTGATTTAGATTTCGAAAACTCAGAATTGTGTTTAATACATTTTTGGGTGGTCCAAAGTTTTAGTCTCCAGAGTTCTGACTTTTAATCTCAGAATTCAGATTTTTAGTCTCAGAATTCTGACTTTGAAACACGGAATTCTGACTTTGAAACTCAGAATTGTGTTTAATACCTTTTTCAATGGCCCAAAGTTTTAATCTCAAAATTGCGACTTTGAAACTCAGAAATCTGACTTTGAGAATCAGAATTTCTTACTTTTAATTTCAGAATTCTGACTTTGAAACCCGAAATTGTATTTAAAATATGTTAGGATGGCCTCATGGCTCTTCCATAAACTAAGCAATGGCACTGAAGCCATTTACTGAAAATCACCATCCTTAAAGGGGTTGTAAAGGTAAAAAAATTTTCACCTTAATGCATTCTATGCATTAAGGTGAAAAAACTTCTGACAATACCGCCGCCCCCAGCCCCCCCATTTTACTTACCTGACCCCTCGAAAGTCAGCTGCTCGCTCCCGACATCCATTCCTCCGCTCAGCCTGGCCGCTGATTGGCTACAGTGGATGGATTGGAAGCAGCGCAGCCATTGGCTCGCGCTGCTGTCAATCACATCCAATGAGGGGGGCGGGGCCGAGTGATACAGTGAGCGGCTATAGCCCCTGGCTGTATCACGGGAGCACACCCGCAAGAACTAACCACCATGCGAGGGAGCTCGCATTAAGGTGGTTAGTTCTTGCGGGGAGGAGCTGAAACAGCCGCCAAGGGACCCCAGAAGACCAGGTTCGGGGCCACTCTCTGCAGAACGAGCTGCACAGTGAAGGTAAGTATAACATGTTTTGTTATTTAAAAAAAAAAAAAAATTACCTTTACAACCCCTTTAAGACTTGGGCTTCATTTGATGTTTCACACTGTTTCTGTTGATTAAAAGATTTCCTCAGTTAGGAGAAGAAAACTTTGGCTGAAGCAGCCTTCTAACCAAGCCAACAGTATGAGAGACACCACCTATCCTTGGCAGGTAAAAGGCCCTTTTACGAACGTTCCTCTTTGTCTTTGTAGCATTAGTGGAGATGGGCCAGGTTCCAAGCCGTCTTCGCTAGAGGCAGCAGTGGATTGAGCTGTGTCGGTGTAGTTAGACCCGAATAAGACAAATGTTCGTCTGTAGTACAAAGATTGGGCTAATTGATGACAGTTGGACACAGCCCAAACATGGACCAGATGGCCCGGGAACCACCAGCAACTGAAGCGCAAAAACATAAACTGCAGTTTGATACAAAATGTACATAACAAAGGGGTCAGCCTCCCGGAGGAAATGAGACTTGGACGTTGCTTCTAATGCCAGTCAGACTGTGCCGTTCAGATAAGATAGACTGGTTGAGCCTACGCCATTTTAGCGGAGCTGGAGAAATCTTCAACCGCGTAAGTGGAACTTGGCTGATAATGTTGGTTACCGCTAGATGACGTCATAATCCAGAAACAAAGGCGAGAGGCTGCAATTTACTTTCACTCGTGTTTTCCAGATCCGTTATTTCACACCTATTACTACTCATTGTTCTTCTAGTATCTTTGATCTTTCTAAATCTTGTATTTCAGACTTATAACATTTAACATTACTTGGATTATTATTTTAAAATTTAACTAAATTATCTAAATATATCCACATTTAGGAACAAAGATGTAATATATTGCAGGTTACAAGTCTTTAGATATGGTGGTTGCATTAGTTTTCCTTTTTTTCAACCCTTTTTCCCTTTATTTTCTACTGGTGATCCTTCCGGTACACAATGCAACCTCTTGCGCTCGGGCGCCCGGTCAACTGAGTAAGCGGTGCAGCCAAACCCCTTAGCGAAGTCAATGGAATGTGGCAGGTCTTGCTGCCCTCCTTTAGAATAACGGGTATCCTTAGAACTGAAACATACAAAAAGAACAGGAGGGCGCACTGACCTTGTGCATTACCAAAGATAAAATTTATTCATAAAATATAACAAGAAATATACTCACAAACGAGCTTTCAAACAAGGCTTATCAATACTCTGGCGGTTGCAAGCAGTATCTCTAGACGCCTACAACCGGGACCAGATATCTGGAGGAACCAGATGGCATCGCAAACAGCTTACGCGTTACGAGGGCGAGCCCTCTTCCTCAGAGCCACAGCGTCTAGAGATTCTGCCGGAGTATTGATAAGCCTTGTTTTAAAGCTCGTTTGTGAGTATATTTCTTGTTATATTTTATGAATAAATGTTATCTTTGGTAATGCACAAGGTCGGTGCGCCCTCCTGACCCTGCCAGTAACAACACTTCCTGTCCTACTGTGACAATGCCCAATACTTATGGGGAAGTAACATTGTCACCCTAGGACAGGGTCTTCAGTAACCTTCCTCTCTCCTCGAAGTGTGGAAGGGTTCTGTAGTCCTCAGAGATTGCTAGGGACAATGTAACTGGTATGAGTGAAACAAAGTGCAAATAAAGAAAAAAAACACATCTAAAGGTTGGAAGCTTTAAAATATAAAATTTTTGTTTTTTGGGTTTAGATACATTTTAAGGAAGAAGTATCACTTCAATTTAGTTTTGATTCCCCCAGGGGATCAAGTGCATGTTGCATTTTATTTAAGCTGTTTTGGCGGGATTTTTGAGCTTTGGTTTTTTCTTATTTTTTCTGTTTTTTCTGATTGGTTGATGGTTATTTAAATTCTTTTCACTGTTACCCCACATTTATCACATGCCTGACCAAGGGGTCCTGCGTGACTCTGAAACGTTGCACTCCGTTTGGACGCTATTTATGTCGTTCCATGGTGTGCTGGCAAATATCTCTTCATTGTGCATGTTGCATTTGGTCCCATGGCATTGTGATGTCACCACCCCACCTCTCCACCTTGTCCAATCAGAGAATGTCTTTCATTCACTGGGAAAAATGCATCTAAGGTTTTGTAAGCTTTAATATATAAAAAATTATTTTTTGGGTTTAGATACATTTTTAGGAAGAAGGATCACCTCAACATTAAAATTCCATTTTGAGTCCCTCGGGGGGGACCAAGTGCATGGTTCACTTGGTCCCTTGACATTGTGACGTCACTGCCTCACCACTCCACCTTGTCCATTCCCATGTTGAGCAAGCAACATTGGTTTTAGTGACCTTTCCGGTGTGCAGCAGTCTTCCATCTCTACGCTGAGTTCATGAGCATGGACCGCTCGGCTTACTTTCAATTTACAAATACTGTACTGGTGACCCCACAATAGGGATAAAACTTTTTCGCAGAAGAGAGTTTAATAAGACTCGTGGCCACTCATTACAATTAGAAGAAAAGAGGTTTAACCTTAAACTACGTAGAGGGTTCTTTACTGTAAGAGCGGCAAGGATATGGAATTCCCTTCCACAGGCGGTGGTCTCAGCGGGGAGCATTGATAGCTTCAAGAAACTATTAGATAAGCACCTGAATGACCGCAACATACAGAGATATACAATGCAATACTGACACATAATCACACACATAGGTTGGACTTGATGGACTTGTGTCTTTTTTCAACCTCACCTACTATGTAACTATGTAACCCTCTAGGTTCAGGATGCAGAAGGTCGGCCACTTAGCATGGGACTCGGAAGACAGAAGACAGTTGAGATTACTGTAGTATTAAATAAATAGAAGACTGGAAGGAATGGATTAGCCAAATGTGGGATACACTACGCTTAGAAAAAGTATGCCTTTCAACAAAGGGGGTGCCCAGGCAAATTTAATACGGTTTGGTCTCCCTGGTTGGATACACCGGGGTTATCCACAGTTGGATTGGTCCTGGATAGAATTTTGTAAAATATCTCTCACTCTGCAAAGCTTGGTGTAACATAGGTGCTTTGAATGTGCATTTCTGAATCGGGAAGTATTGTCGGTAGTACTGCTTTGCTAATAATGTAATGCCATGACAATGATGGAATATGGTACTGCTATATCACTTTTTTCTGAAATGCTGTATTGTCTCTGGATTTTGTAATTGTTTTTTCACGTTTATGTTATCAATAAAACTTTAAGATAAAAAAAAATAAATAAAAAAAAATAGAAGACTGCCGAACACTGGAAAGATCACTAAAATCAATGTTTATTGCATGAGACATCTACAGGCATTGCAATGACAGTCCCCGCCCTAGGACCACCCCCCTAACGCGTTTTTCTATGACTAAGCCCTATTGGGTAAAATGCGTTGGTAGGGCTGGTCCTAGGGCAGGGACTGTCATTGCAATGCCTGTAGATGTCTTATAATTACAATACACATTGGTTTTAGTGACCTTTCCGGTGTGCAGCAGTCTTCCATCCCTACGCTGAGTTCATGAGCGTGGACCGCTCGGCTTACTTTCAGCGCCAGTGGGGAGGAGCGGCTTGGAGCGATGAGCTACTTGTCAGTGTTTTCTGACATGTGTGCTAGACCAATGCTGGAGCAATGTAACTACTGTATGCAAAAAAAAAAAATACTTCCTCTTTAAGCTAAGGGCAGATGGATTCCAGGAAGTAAATGCTATATGAATCACCTGTCCTTACTTAAGATGGCCACTGCCAGGAATGCTAGGGGGGGGGGGGGGGTCAATTTCAAAGGATGGATTGATGGATGGATGGGGGCGTTTGCTTTGAATATTAAAAATGAATTAACCCCTTCGTGACCATGCTATGACGGCTACAGTGCAGCCACACTTTGCCGGGAGGCCGTCATATGACGCCCCCCTGTGTGCCCCCTGCAGCACACATGGGCAGTGACCTGTGATCAACACATCCTTCAGGCACAGCTGATCACAGATCGGGGTAAAGAGCCAATCCCGGCAGCTCTTTACCATGTGATCAGTTGTGTCCAAACACAGCTGATCATGGATCTGCACTGACAATCAGGGCACTGATCATCAGTGTCTTGATGATCAGTGCAGCCCCAACAGTACCCACTAGTGTGCTGTCGATCTGTGCCCACTAGTGCTGTCGATCTGTGCCCACTAGTGCTGTCAATCTGTGCCCACCAGTGCTGCCAATTAGTGCCCACCAGTGCTGCCAATCAGTGCCCACCAGTGCTGCCAATTAGTGCCCACCAGTCCTGCCAATCAGTGCCCACCAGTGATGCCTATCAGTGCCCACCAGTGATGCATATCAGTGCCAATCAGTGATGCCTATCATTGCCACCTATCATTTCCCCATCAGTGCCGCCTATCAGTGCCAGCCTCATCAGTGCCTCCTCCTCAGTACCCATCAGTGCTGCCTTATTAGTGCCCATCAGTGCAGTATATCAGTGCCCATCAGTGCAGTATATCAGTGCAGTCTCATCAATGCACATCAGTGAAGGAGGAAAATTACTTATTTACAAAATTTTATAACAGAAACTAAGAAAAACTTTTTTTTTTTTCAAAATTTTCGGTATTTTTTAATATGTTTAGCAAAAAATAAAAAAACCCCGGTGGTGGTTAAATACCACCAAAATAAAGCTGTATCTGTCTAAAAAAAATGACTAAAATTTGTTTGGGTACAGTGTTGTATGACCGCGCAATTGTCATTCAAAGTGCGACAGCGCTGAAAGCTGAAAATTGGCCTGGGCAGGAAGGGGATGAAAGGGCCCCCCGGTATTGAAGTGGTTAAATAACGTTTTTGATTTGTGGTGCTCAGATGCAGTATAGTTCCGCTTTAACATTAGAGCACATAGCAGATTCATTTGCTGGAAAGTGACCTTTCCGACCTTTGTGTAAAGTTTGGGTTTTGGTATTTCCCGACAGCAAGTTCGCTAATCTATTCTTGGGGGACTCTTAATCTACCAACGACCCCGTGAGAATTATTTTACAGTGTGATCTATATCACTAATCCAACCCAAAAGGAGTAGATAGCACCCCATATTCATTATTCCACCCCCGTCTTTTCCGGAAAAAGTTTGCTGTATTTATACCCTCTCCACAGGAAGTGTTTTATCACCGTGAAGAGGGAAAGCCAACATGAGGCTAATGAGGCACTTCTTAAGTGTAACAAGAATATTTTAAACCCTTGGTGCTTTGAAACAACCGTCTGATTAGAGGGCAGTGCTGTGTTTTAGACCATAGGGGTTCCTTTTTTCATAACGTTTTATTTAAAGGCTCCTTGTTCGTTCTGCTTTTACAAATACATCTTTTTTGCCCGGTGGCATTGGTACACATGTGAGCATGCCCGCAGCCCGGATTGACCTCCGTGGTAACACTGGCTGTAATGTGTACAGAGCAGAGCGAGAGTGCAATTCATCAGACAGAATATGAACAGAGATGCTTCCTAGTGCTGTGAAACAGTGGCAGCTGATGCTCAAAATTTTTTTGGAGGGGGGGTGCAAACAAATTGAAAAATTCTTAAAAAAATACTGGAAAAAAACCCCACCAATTGCAGCCTTACGGTGCCCATCAAATGCAGCCACTGTGCCCATCAAATGCAGCCACTGTGTCCGTCAATTGCAGCCACTGTGCCCATCAAATGCAGCCACTGTGCCCATCAAATGCAGCCACTGTGCCATCAATTGCAGCCACTGTGTCCATCAAATGCAGCCACTGTGCCCATCAATTGCAGGCACTGTGCCCATCAACTGCAGCCACTGTGCCCATCAAATGCAGCCACTGTGCCCATCAACTGCAGCCACTGTGCCCATCAATTGCAGCCACTATGCCCATCAAATGCAGCCACTGTGCCCATCAACTGCAGCCACTGTGCCATCAATTGCAGCCACTGTGCCATCAATTGCAGGCACTGTGCCCATCAACTGCAGCCACTGTGCCCATCAAATGCAGCCACTGTGCCCATCAACTGCAGCCACTGTGCCCATCAATTGCAGCCACTGTGCCATCAATTGTAGGCACTGTGCCCATCAACTGCAGCCACTGTGCCCATCAAATGCAGCCACTGTGCCCATCAACTGCAGCCACTGTGCCCATCAATTGCAGCCACTGTGCCCATCAAATGCAGCCACTGTGCCCATCAATTGCAGCCACTGTGCCCATCAAATTCAGCCACTGTGCCCATCAATTGCAGCCACTGTGCCCATCAAATGCAACCACTGTGCCCATCAATTGCAGCCACTGTGACCCCAGCAAAAGCCCCCCCCCCAGCCCGATGTCTGACCGGCACTTATCCCATCTTGGTGGCGGGTCAGGCAGTGGGTGACGGCTGCATTTGACAGGCACATTGGCTGCATTTGATGGGCACCATGAGGCTGCAATTGATGGGTTTTTTCCCAGTATTTTTCTGTTTGCACCCCCCCCAAAAATTTTGAGCACCAGCTGCCACTGTTTCACAGCACTAGGAAGCATCTCTGACAGGCAGCGTGTCAGTCAGGCGGCAGCTCCTGTGTCCTCCATGCTTTTCCTCCTTCTAGGCGTCAAATAGGAGCGCCTGTCCTTTCAGGTGACGGGTATTAGACCCGCGCTTCCTGATTGGCGGAGAGGCAGTTCAGTGTTAGAAAAGCGAATGTTAATTTGCTTTTGTAATACACCTGGGTGGGCTCCGAGCGCAATGCTCTGCACTCCGAGTCCACCCTATTTTGAAGCCTATTAGAGCCTATGGCTCTAATCAGGTGCTTCAAAAAACACCCCCTAAAAGGGGGCGGACGCCTGAATGGGGGGTGGCCGCGGCGGCCATAGATAGATATATGCTATGCATGAATCCATTAAGCATATAGGGGGTGGCCTGGAGAGAGGGGGCCCGGGCGCCCCTAATGGACGGGCTGCCACTGCTGTGAAATTACCACAGAACCTTTCTTCTGTGGATGCCAGTGGTCATCCATTGGCTGGCACCCACTGATCAGCTTCTGCTGTGACTAATTACAGCAGAAGCGGCGCGCGCCCCCTACCCGGAAGTGTAGAATCATGTATATATTTGTGATTCTGCGCAGCGCGGTCACCCATTAGCAGTAAAGCTGCTATTGGGTGGTCGGCAAGTGGTTATGCTCCGTATGCATTGCGTGATGCTTTGTTTCAAGTTCAACGCATCTCACTGTTTATAAAGATAAAGTAAGCATAGAGCTTAACTTAAAATAAAAATATTCACCTCAAGAAAAGAGAGGTGGTTTTTGAACAACTATTTTTATTTAATCTTTTATTAACAAACATTTGAATTCAATTACATAGCATTAAAAACTATATAAAATCTATATTTTATGTCAAGGGCTCCCCAAAGGCTAAACAATGCCATGTATGGTGTATGGGGGGTTCCTCGTCCACCTTGTTGCTGCCTCTCTACGCGTTTCATGGGGAAACAACTAGTTTCTTCAGGAGGACTTCAAGGCGTAATGATTAGAATTATAGATTCGACTTAGTCAATTCCCCCAAATGGAAAAAAGGAAGGGGGTAGGGGGGCATCCAGCATTAAGAACCCCCAGGGGACAAGCACAGGGGACCGCCATAGGACCAACTCTATTATAGATGGAGTATAATCAGCAGAATCAAAGATGACAAGGAGGATCCCAGACTTTCACCATTAAATAACTACATTCATGTAATAGTATGGAGCTACAGTATATATTCTGAAGAGTTCTACTAGATCATTTAAAAATCACTCCAGCAATCTCTTCAAGGCATACATGCTTTAAATAGCCCAATCCAACTCTGGTTCCCCAGACACCTCAACTGGAAATCAGTTACCAAACCTTAACTCCGCCCACACTGGGTCTATATAGATGCCTTGCCAAATATGTCTTCCCCAGTGCTCCCTGCATAGAGCTTAACTTGAAAATGATTTGGATACTAATAGCTAATCGGAATAACAATGCTCTGTTGTTCCACACAACAATCCGGCCAAAGTCGGATCCATGTCCTGGACGGTTGTTTATTTTTTTTTCTCGTATCCGTCTATGGTTTGGCAAATGTATTCAGATATTTCCTTGTATTCAGAGTCTTTTATAACCATTTTTTTTCTTCTCCCCCTTTTCTCTCTTATAATATAATTTCCTTTCTATCTTGTCACATACAATCTTAGCATCGTACAGTGCATCTGGAAAGTATTCACAGCGCTTCACTTTTTCCAAATTTTTGTTATGTTACAGCCTTATTCCAAAATGGATTAAATTCATTATTTTCCTCAAAATTCTAGAAACCACCCCCCATAATGACAACGTGAAAAAAGTTTGTTTGAAATTTTGCAAATTTATGAAAAATAAAAAACGAAAAAAATCCACACTCATAATTGTGCTCAGGTGCATCTCCACTGATATTTCTTGAGATGTTTCTACAACTTGATTGGAGTCCCTTCCTAGAGCGGCCGCCCGGCCAAGCTGAGCGATCGGGGGAGTCTGTTATACAATTATTCAATTATTCTTACAGGTACTTATACAGCGCCATCAATTCACGCAGCATTTTACATATACACTATATTGGACATACATGCACATCAGTCCCTGCCCTCAAGGAGCTAAGGTCCGTAACTCACATTCATACATACACATAGTAGGGCCATCCCCGGTGGATGGTGGTGTGTAGATGTTAATACGAGAGGAGAGGATAGGAACATCCGTCTCGTTGTCTCGGAACCAGCATGGAATGCATCGGAAGTGACGTCAGAACGTGAAGATAACGTTTCAAAGCATCCGCATCTTCATCAGATCTCAATGGCTATTGATCAATAGCCATTGAGATCTAATGAAGAAGCGGATGCTTTGAAATGTTATCTCCATGTTCTGACGTCACTTCCGATGCGACTCAGAATGCGTTCCATGCTGGTTCCGAGACGACGAGACGGATGTCCAGCCGGTTGTTCCTCTCCTCTCATGTTAACATCTACACACCACCATCCACCGGGGACCCCCTGAGTGACCACAGTATTATACTGTTAACTGCCTATTGATCGTTATATAAGTGTGAGTAGCCGTTTGGCTGATTTTAATTAAATATACCATTCGTTGCATCTTCTGCTAGACTTAGTTTTTGGAACACCTAGCTTTTCTCCCATTGTTCTTCCCAGAGACAGCTTCGTTCTCAAGGGAGCTGCCACTAATGTTGCATATGTATACTCCCTGGACTTTATTAGACTTTTAGTTGTTTTATCAGTGTGTTTCGGTACCAGTGGGGCCCCTTCCATTAGTGGCGCCCGGGCGCCGCCCCCTCTCTCCACGCCACTCCCTATATGCAAAGGATAGATTCATCCATAGCATGAATCTATCCACGGCCACCCCCTATTCATGCGTCCGGCCTCTTTCAGGATGCCAGGCGCATAAATTACAGTGGCCGGGTTTTTTTTTTAAGCACCTGATTAGAGCCAGATGCTCTAATAGGCTTTAAAATAGGGTGGGCTCGGGTCGCAGAAAATGCGCTCCGATCCCACCCAGGTGTGTTACAACAGCGAATGAATATTCGCTGTTGAAATACTGATCATAAATCCGACCAATCACAAGCGGGTGTGAGACTCCTTTTCCGATTGGCCAAAAAGAGAAGACTTCCGATTGGCTGCTGAGTAGGAGGGAGGAAATGGAAGCCGCCGTTTCCGCGATGACCTGTGGAGAGCAGGAGTACGGGAGGCTACCAAGCAGGGGAAGCCGCCAATGATGGGGTAAGTACTACCAACTGACCGCGGGGGAGGGGGGTGGCATACTGTTTGTTTACTGCCCCCCCCCCCCCAAAAAAATTTCCACTGTCCGCCACTCTTCGGTACCCGCAATAGGGCTTAGTGGTAGAGAAATGTGTTAGGAGATTGTCCTAGGGTGGGGACTGTCATTGCAATAACTGTGGATGTCTTATACAATAAACATGTATATTATTGATCTTTTCGGTGTTTTCAGCAGTCTTCTATTTCTACCTGTTGGAAAGTTGGGAATGGCACCATAATGGGTGAGGGCCATTTAATACTGTGAGCCCCAATGGGACAAGTGGATGACTCTGAGCCCAAGCTGTCAACCACTTGCCCCGTTGTGGGGTTCACAGTATTAAATGGCGCTCACCCATTATGGTGCCATTCCCATCGATGCCATCAGGGTAATCAGGGCCACTTACTCCACCAGAAAACCCTTGAAAAAAAAGGTATGGATAAAGTGTATTTGTATTTTTGTAAGTTAGTTAGGGGGGGGGGTATCATAAAACTGGAGTTCCACGTAAAAATTTTCATCATCCCCTGCTTGTGAGCTGAGTGTTGAAATCAGTCTGGCAGTGGCTGTGCTTGCTTCTGAGAGAGAGAGGGACAAAGAGTGGTTTGAATGACTCTACACCCAACTGTAATAAAAGTTAACAAAAACTCTTATGCCGCGTACACACGATCGGACTTTCCGACAACAAAACCGTGGATTTTTTTTCTGACGGATGTTGCCTCAAACTTGTCTTGCATACACAACTGTTGTTGGAAATTCCGAACGTCAAGAACGCGGTGACGTACAAGATGCACGACGAGCCGAGAAAAACGAAGTTCAATAGCCATACGTGGAATTTTGTGCGTCGGCATTGGGTACACACGATAGGAATTTCGGACAAGTTTTATTGTCGGAAAATTTGAGAGCCAGCTCTCAAACATTTGTTGTCAGAAATTTCGACAGCAAATGTCCAATGGAGCCTACACAGGAATTTCCGACAAAAAAGCTCACGTCGAACATTTGTTGTCGGAAATTCTGACCGTGTGTACGCGGCATTAGACTAAAATCCCAACTTCAGGTGCTGGGACAGCTGTTGTTTGGGCAGCACCCAGAGTTCAGGCATTTTTAGAAGGCGAAGGCATGGCCAAATAAGCATGGCCTTGAAATTATGGTCACTTTTGAGGCCAAGGCAACCACACAGTACGGAGAGTTCTGATAGAGGCAAAGGCTTGCTTTGTAGGAACAGAACAGAAATAACAGGCTATGAGATCTTCTTGAAAAGAGGTCTCTCCTCTATTGACCTATGTCCTCCATTATACTTTAACAGTTAAATTCCGGTAGAGAACATTGGGCAGATGGAAGTGCCCCTGATCCTGTCTGCCAGAACCTCACAGCTTCTTGTTTAAGATGTTAATCCGGTTCAGCTTCGGGTTTAATAACAGGTCTTTGACATGATGACAATGCGATTAGGAAGAACAAAGGCTGATAATAGCAGGTTACAGGAGGCCACTGTTGTGCGGCACAAAGGTGCTCGCCGCACTGTTTACTTGTTCGGCTTCTGTGGATGCCGAGACTTTCTCCGCCTCGCCCTTTGCTTTCCATCCAAAGCGCCGGATTATTCTGTCACCCCTTTCCCACAGGTGTTAGGTAAACAGATATGAATTCATCATCTATAGGGACAGAATATGAGGGATTACAAGCACAAACCCAGTTCCGGAAGGGGGGAGAGGGCCTTCTTAATGCCTGGCAGTTGGTGGTCACTATAGAGAGCACCTGTATAAGTGGTTCTTTTCTGTCATGTCCCCCTATGTGCCATGATTTTGTGTATTTGCAGTAAGACAACAGCAAATGTTAAAGAGTAACTCCACTTTTGTTTAGAAAAAAATAATCCCATTTTGGGTGATCTGTGTACATTGCAGGGATTTTTAGAAACGATGTTGCAGATTCTGTGCTTTAAAAAAAAGCTCTTTGTTTCCCCAAGTCCTTTGCAGACTGATTCAGAATGGGAGGATCTGGTTCATTCTAATCACCTGGCATTCAGCGTTTTGATGAGAAAAGCTGCAGTGTCTGCATCCCTTTAGACGTATTTAACCCTTGGGGAGTATCTCACCAAAACTGAAATTCCTATTGCAGGGGGTGCCTAACATTAGACCTGTATCTTAGTACAAACTTCTGAGAAAATCAGTGAGCCAATCACACAAGTAGGAAATAACATCTAGGTAAGTCTGCCATAATGTGCAAATATACTGAGCATACATATACATTATGGGAAAAAAAAGCTCATTTTGTTTGGTGGTTTACTTCTGCTTTAACCTGATTTTTTCCCATCACTGACTTACCATGTCTTTGTGTAGAGGTGGCCATCTTTGTAGAGGCAAGACTTGGCTTCCTAATGCCCCATACACACGGTCGGACTTTCCGACGTAAAATATGTGCGATGGGAGCTTGTTGTCGGAAATTCCGACCGGGTGTAGTCTCCATTGGACAGTTTCCATCGGAATTTTCGTCGCACAAAATTTGAGATCTGGTTCTCAAATTTTCCGACAACAAAATCCGTTTGCGCAAATTTCAATTGTGTGTACACAATTCCGACGCACAAAGTGACACGCATGCTCGGAATCAAGCAGAAGAGCAGCACTGGCTATTGAACTTCATTTTTCTCGGCTCGTTGTACGTGTTGTACGTCATCCCGCGTTCTTCGCGTTCGGAATTTCCGACCAACTTTGTGTGACCGTGTGTATGCAAGACAAGTTTGAGCCAACATCCGTCGCAAAAAATACATGGATTTTGTTGTCGGAATGTCCGATCAATGTCCGATCGTGTGTACGGGGCATTAATGTCACAGTCTCCAAATCTGGTAAATCTAGTACCTATGGCTAAGCCCCGGTGGGTGGGGCGAATAGCATGAGGGCGATTGGTTTAGTGGAGATGTGTAGGCTGAGGCCACTCTTTATCGTTTATTCACCTGGGTTGGTCGGGGACATCGGTGATCCTTTTCTGTTTACATTTACTAACCCTCTGGTGAGACTAGCAGTCAGAGGCAGCAGTGCCTTAGATGATCTAAGGCTACGGAACAGGAGTGCCTTGGCACACTAACGCCGGCTATACATGGGTCGAATTCTGAATTAATTTCCTTTGGAAAATCGGAATTAAGAATTTTCGTTCGAATTTTGCACCATTGGTGGGCCGCAGCAACTGCCGATTTTTAGGCGGCCATCGAATTTGAGTGATCGGGCATGTTGGACATTTTTTGAAAGACAAACTCATTTCCCAAATTATGATGGGAGAATCGTGTGAGAAATATACCCGTATATACTCGAGTATAAGTCGTTCCGAGTATAAGTCGAGGCCCTAATTTACCACAAAAAAATGGGAAAAACTTATTGACCCGAGTATAAGACGAGGGTGAGAAATGCACAGCTACTGTAAGTGGAAAAGAGGGTCAACAATGCCCATTTGCAGCATCACTGTGCCCATTTGCAGCCTCACTGTGCCCATTTGCAGCCATAGGTCCCCTGAACTTCAAACTTGGTAGTTAAGGGTTCCTAAATGCCCCCTAGCTGCAGCCAAAATTTGGGGTCTCTGAACCCAAAGGGTCCCGAAATGACATTGCTGCAGATGGACACAGTTGACCGAATTTGGGGCCCCGTATCTCGGGGCCACTTAGTGCTAAGAACACCAAATTTGGTGTGCAAACTCAGTGGAACTAGCACCATAAAATTGCCAAAGCTGGAGTTTTTAGCACCAAGTGGCCCTGAGATACAGGGCCCCAAAAATCAGTTCAGAAAATGTCATGCACTTTTCTGCAGCAGAGAATGACATTTTCCGAACCGGTTTTGGGGCACCGTATCTCAGGGCCACTTGGTGCTAGGAACCCCAGCTTTGGATATGTTATGGTACCAGTTCCACTGGGTTTGCACACCAAATTTGGTGTTCCTAGCACCAAGTGGCCCTGAGATATGGGGCCCCAAAATCGGTTCAGAAAATGTCAAGCACTTTTCTGCAGCAGAGAATGACATTTTCCGAACCGATTTTGGGGCCCCATATCTCGGGGCCACTTAGTGGAAATGAAAAATGAAATTTTTTGCTGCAGAAAAGTGCTTGACTCGAGTATAAGTCGAGGGGGGCACTTTCAGCACAAAAAAATGTTCTGAAAAATTCGACTTATACTCGAGTATATACGGTAATCAATTATTAATAATTTATTATTATTATTCATTTATATATCATTTCTTTTCTGTAGCAACATGAGGTGAAATTGAAGGCTTGGTCGAATTTCGAAATCAATGGTGGCGCCATCGGATCACAAAACACACAAAATTTCTGATTTTCCAAAGAAAATTTGTTCGGAATTCAACCCATGTATGACCTGCAGAGGTGTGCTTGTGTTTTCTAGGAGGAGTTACAGATGAAATGTAGACTTTACAGGGTACTGCTTAGAGATAATTAACATATCTGTTTCCTATAAAATAGCAGATCTTCACTTTTTGTGATCAGTCCCTTTTTAAGTGGCTCCCGTCGGAAAACCGAAGCTTCTTAACCGCTTTCCGACCACCCGCCGCAGTTTTACTGTGGCAGAATGGCACGGCTGGGCGAATCAACGTTAAAGCGGAGTTCCACACAAAAATGGAACGTCCGCTTTTCGGAAACCCCCCCCGCCCTCCGGTGTCACATTTTCCACCTTTCAGGGGGGAGGGGGGTACAGATACCTGTCTAAGACAAGTATTTGCACCCACTTCCTGGCATAGACTCCCATGGGAGTTTACGCCACTTCCCGTCCCTCCGCGCTGTCTCCTGGGAAACACACAGCTCCCAAGAGATAGCGGGGACCAGTTACGACGCGCAGCGCAACTGCGCAGTAGGGAACCGGGAAGTGAAGCCGCAACGCTTCATTTCCTGATTACCTGACCTAGGATGGTGGCGGAAGCTGCCGAGAGTCGAGCGAGTGATCGGCGTTGGCTGCCGACATCGCTGAACCCTGGGACAGGTAAGTGTCCATTTATTAAAAGTCAGCAGCTGCAGTATTTGTAGCTGCTGGCTTTTAAGATTTTTTTTTTAGGTGGACTCCCGCTTTAATTTACATCGCTTCACCCTGTGGCCACTAGGGGCGCTCGCCCCTGGAGCCAATGCGAGTGCCTGGCAGGCGCGATGACCCCCGGGCTCCCGCGATCGATCGTGACACACTGAGCACCGGGATCTCTGTATGTAAACACAGAGATCCTGGTTCTCTGAAGAGAGAAGAGACTGATCGCGTGTTCATACAAAGTTAGAACACACACTAGGGAACACATTTAACCCCTTGATCGCCCCCTAGTGTTAACCCCTTCCCCGCCAGTGCCATTTTTACAGTAATCAGTGCATTTTTATAGCACTGATCGCTGTATAAATGCCAATGGTCCCAAAAATGTGTCAAAAGTGTCCGAAGTGTCCGCCATAATGTCGCAGTCCAGATAAAAATCGCAGATCGCCGCCATTACTAGTACAAAATATAATAATAATAAAAATGCTAAAAACCGCAGAGGTGATCAAATACCACCAAAAGAAAGCTCTATTTGTGGGGGGAGAAAAAAAGACAACAATTTTGTTTGGGTGCAATGTCGCACGACCGTGCAATTGTCTGTTAAAGCGACGCAGTGCCCAATCGCAAAAAGTGCTCTGGTCAGGAAGGGGGTAAAATCTTCCGGGGCTGAAGCGGTTAAGTGGCTCCCGTCAGAAAACAGAAGCTTCTTAATTTATTTGAAAATGTAAAAAATATGTTAAACCTTTATTATTAATATTATTATTATTTTTAAGTCACTTTTAGGAAAAGTACTTCTCATTGAGTACACCTAGAAGAAAATACAGTTGTAAGTGGCGGCTGGCGCTCCAACGAATGCTGCATAAAATAACCAAATTGCTTTTGATGAAATTACTGTTGTTTTTTTTCCCCCCATTTCCATTCCATGAACATATGCTAACAATGCAGACAGGAGTGATAACACTCAACAGAAGAAGGTGTATTCTCACCTTTCCCAACAGCACAGAATCACACAGAGTTCCTCCCAGCAGGAATCGCAGTTCAGCAACCTTGCCAACGTGGCTGACAGCCTTGTTAACCCCTTCCTCTACTGTGTTCATTTTTTTTTTTTCTGATACTGTATCTTCTGTGTTTCAAGTGTATATAAATCCAAAAACAAAAATGTAACATATTGCAGCTTGCCATAGGGTGTCCAGATGTTGCAAACATTCTACAAGTCTGCTGCAAGTTCTGGTTCAGTTATGTTGTGCGATATAGTCCTCCCACCACAGGGGGTCACTGTGGCTGAATTTTAATGCTGTAGACTTGCATAGCTCTTACTTTAGACTCACCACTGCTACTTTGCTCTTGCTAGAGACTTGCCACGCAAATATTCTGCAAAATTGGAAAAGTGTCAACTTGTGCTGCAAGTCCTCTGCAAGTGTATAACAAATTTGTGGCAAGTTATCCTTGCTGTCTGGGATTATGTGCAAGCTCAGGAGGTGCTACCCTGTTTCCCCGAAAATAAGACCTAGCGTGATTGTCGGTGATGGGTGCAATATAAGCCCAACCCCCCAAATAAGCCCTACCCTGTTTCCCCAAAAATAAGCCCTGCCCTGAAAATAAGACCTACAAGGACTTTAACTAGGGCTTATTTGGGAGGTAAGGCTTATATTGCAGCCATCACTGACAATCACGCTAGGTCTTATTTTCGGGGAAACAGGGTACCACCAGCAGTCACCCGCTTGTCAAAATTCCTTGTATCAGAATGAGCTCGCTGGTCCACACAATAAAAACAAGGGCGCCCAGGGCACCTGTCCCTCCTGCCCACCCCTTGCCCCAGCCCTGGTGTCGCCAGCCCAGGGCGGCTGCATGGCAACGCACCTTTGCAACATTTCTGTGACTGGCCTGGAGCAGGAGGAGGGAGGGAAGGTGTGTGTGTGTGCGCACCCGTCTGGGCCTGGGCTGATGATGTCACATGCCAATATTACGTGGTCTTCCCAGTCCCTTTCCCATCTCGGCTTGTGCAAACTTCTTTGTGGGAGGTAAGGATGTGGATTATTTGCCGCCTTTCCCTTGCTTGTGACATGGACCTGCTGTACACACCTGGGGCTGCACTCTTGACCCAGAGAAAAGTAGGCTCCGGTGTCATGAAACCATACTCCTTTAAGCCCCTCCCATTGTTAGTTCAGCCACTCCCAACATTTGGTGCTGCGTGCTTCGCATGCTGCTGTTATTCCCACCTCCGGCCCACCCCTAATAAAAATGGACATTGTCAGTAGAATGCCCTTGGATTTCATTTTGAAAATCTGGTCACCTTAGCTTACCAGTACATAGGTGGGGTGACTGCATTGGTTTTCTTTTTACGGTTTCTTTATTTATAGGGTGACAACACTCACTGCACTTTACTGTATCAATGGAGGTATAGCCAGGGCTTTTTTTTTCTCAGAGAATAGGTACAGGCACTTCCCACTTCCGATTTACCCCTTGTCTCCGCCCCCTACCTACCTTAGAGCACATCCTTTGGTACCACCCCCAGCCGCCTCCCAGTACCGCTGTTTTTTAGAGAATACAGAACCAAGTACCATTTTTTTTTATTGTGCTATA